>CM031975.1:28421-493421 GCA_018804465.1 Populus tomentosa
AACAAGGCCTCGTTTCCTTGAACAAGTTGGTATAAGCTGCGAGTTTAAGGTGACATATCTTGATCTCTCAAATTTTTCTGTTTGTAATCATTCAATGCATGAAAACCATGGTTATCCGAAATTGTACTGGCTTATCCTGGTCTTGGTCAGTCAATAAGCAACGAGGAGTTAAAATACCTGGAATCGTGGATCAAGACTCGTCTGCCAAGTTCTTCATAGAACTTTGGGTTCTGCTGGACTTGCATACGTTTACTGTCATAGTTCTAGGACCTTCAGGAGAGCCTGTCATATGTATGGGGGACAAATTATTATAAACCTTAGCTTGAGCTGGCAACTAAATAGAGATAAGAGAATATAAGCTACTTGGAGGGTAACTTGTACTCATAGTTTGTTACTTAACAAACTAGTTATTTTGACTCATGCTTCTAAGGAATTAGCAACAACAACATTATTGACTATTTCAAACAAAATACCAAGTAAATGATAACAAAAGAGTAGTAAGTAAACAATATCTTCAACCAGACTTCCCTAACAGTAGACTAGGATTGTAACAATGCCCCTTCAAGACTAACCTTGTCCCCAAGGTTAAGTTCAGGAAATCACCTTTTCATATCAAATAATTGCTCCCAGGTTGTAGAAACCTGAGAAGTGCTTTCCCATTAAACTAGGATCTCAGTAACATTACGTCGACCCCTACAAACTATGCGACCGTCCAGCATATGAGCAGGTTTGGGCTCTAGGATTCCTTCATCTGAAATATCTGGAAGGGAAATTTGTGATACGTCTGCAACACCTAATTTCCTCTTTAGTCAGGATACATGGAAGACATTGTGGATTTTTGCAAATGAAGGCAAATTTAGCTTGTAAACCACTGCCCCAATCTTTTCTTTGATCTAAAACGGACCATAATATTGTGGCGAAAGCTTGAGAGATTTTCGTATTGCAACTAAGCATTGGCGATACGGTTGTAGGCGTAAGTAAACATAATCACCAACCTCGAATTTTCGTTCAGTGCGCTTCCTATCAACAAAAGTCTCCATGCGGTTTTGAGCTTCATGTAGATTTTGTCGCAACAATTAAAGAATAAATGAACGAGTTCTTAGTAGTTCATCCAACTAAGGTAAAGAAGATGATTAGTCAATGTATGGAACTAACTTTGGAGGCTTGCATCCATAAACTGCTTTAAAATGAGTATAGCCAGTAGAGGAGTTCACGTTAGTATTATGCCAATACTCTGCCAATGTGAGGAATTGCATCCAATCTTTAGGCCGAAGGCTAACAAAACACCAAGGATAAGTCTGAAGACACCTATTGATTACTTCCATCTGACCGTCCGTTTGTAGGTGATAAGAAAAGTTGAAATGGAGACTTGTCCCTTGTAACTTGAATAACTGTTGCCAAAAGTTACTAAGAAAAACATGATCACGATACGATGGTTTTAGGCATGCCATGAAATTTGAATATGTTATCAAAGAAGGCTTGTGCAACAGATGAGGCTGTATATGGATGAGACATTGCAATGAAGTGAGCATATTTGGACAAGTGGTCCACAACAACAAACATGACGTTTTTATCGCTGGATTTGGGTAATCCATCGATAAAATCCATTGATATATCTTTCCAAATCTGGTGTGGAACTGGAAGTGGTTGCAAAAGACCTGCAGGATGAACATTTTCTGACTTGTTGAGGTGATAAGTTTCACACCCCTGGATATACTGTTTTATAAATGAGTGCATGTTAGGCTAGTAGAAGTTTTGTCAAATTCTTTGTAGTGTCTGAAGGAAACCAGAATGACCTCCAACTGGACTGGAATGGAGCTCTTTTAAGATTAGGTTGCGAAAAGATGAATCTGCCCCAATGTATAATTTTCCCTTATAGAACACACTGTCATTGTGAACATAAAATTTGGATTGATCAAGCAGGCCATTTGTACAAGACTGTAGCTTGCCAATGATATATGGATCGGTACGAGTCATATTATCAATTAGGGGTGAGCATTTTCGGTTCGGTCCGGTTTTGGGCCAAAATAAACAACCAAACCGAATTTTTTTTAATTATTTGAACCGAACCGAACCGAAAACCGGTTCAAACCGACCATGTTCGGTTCGGTTCGGTTCGGGTTTTTTCCCTTCCAAACCCACTTCAACCGAAAATTATTTCTGGTTTTTTTCATTGATCAAATTTTTTCAAGGATTTTATTTTCGTTTTATTTCTAATTTTACAGATCTGTGCTTTCTATGCTTATTTTCTGAGAAATCTTGGTTTTCTCAACAAGTATGACACTTTTTTTAACTGGTTGGGCATCCATGATCTCCAGAAAATTCAATCCCGATTTTCTTTTTGTAGATCTTTGCCCAAGAATTAAACCTTGCAAAAAAATACACAAAACAAAAGGAAAGAACACAAGTCATTTAACTGGAGGGAAAAAAAACAAAGAAAAAATCAAATGATATCTGTTATTAAAATGTAAAATCATCAGAACAATATTATTTAAACAAGAGGAAACAAATCAAAGAGGAAGGGCCAAACCCTTTCACGCTAATTAAAAAAATCCCCCTTTTTTCCTCTCCAATCTTCCCTTCACTTTGTTTTGGAGCCGCCGCCACACACCTACAAAGAAAAAGCCCTAAACTCGCTTTCAATGACGACCGATCCAACTCTGTTGCACCAACTCAGTCTCCTTCTCCAATCAAATAGGAGAGATGCAAAGAGAAAGGGAATAGAGAGATGCATAGAGAAAGGGAGGGGGGGAGGCACAGAGAGAGGGAGGGGAGAGAATGAGAGATGCATAGAGAAGAAGGGGAGAGGCGGCTAGAGAATGTAGAGAGCAAAGTTTAACTTTAGGTTTAGGGTTAGAAAAAGCATCCTATTTATAGGTGTTTTTTTTTTAAGTGCTGGTTTGGTTGAACCGGTTCGGTTCGGTTCGGTTCAATCGGTTTCAAACTTTGAGAACCGAAACCGAACCGAACCGGAATTTTTTTGTGATTTTTTAATCGGTTAGTTCGGTTTTTTTTTTTGGTTCGGTTTTTTCAGTTATTTTTTTTCGGTTTTCTCTGTTTAATCGGTTTATCGGTTTTTTTGCTCACCCCTATTATCAATTGCCTCAATCTAAATTGGTTCCAGCTGAGAGATTGAATGGATACCAACATCGGGATCACGCCTGGAGAGTGCATCTGCCACCACATTTAGTGAGCCCTTGCGATATTCGACAATATAATTATATCCCAAAAGCTTGGACAACCAAGTTTGTTGAAAAGGAGTTCCCACCCTTTGCTCAAGCAAATATTTTAGGCTATGATGATCAGTTCGAACTATAAAACAGCTGCCAATAAAATAAAGACACCATTTTTAAACAACAAGGATGAGTGCAAGCAGCTCTATTTTATAAGTAGAGAGTTGGAGATTTTTACCATGTAAGACTTGGTTGAAATAGGCCAAGAGACATCCCGATTGCATGAGGACTGCACCAATGCCACCTCTCGATGCATCACACTCGATTACAAACTTTTTTGAGAAATCAGGAAGTGCTAGAACTAGCGAGCGAGTCATAGCCATTTTAAGTTCGTTGAAAGCTGATTCAGATGTAGGAGTCCATCGAAAAGCCCCATTCTTAAGCATGTCTATAAGAGGTCTTGCAATCTGCCCATATTTATGCACAAACTTTTTGTAATATCCAGTGAGGCCAAGGAATCCACGCAAGGATTTCAGCGAAGATGGAAAAGGCCATTCAAGGAAGGATTCAATCTTCTTCTTATCAACAACAACACTGTTAGCAGAAATCACATGTCTTAAATAATCAATTTCAGAGCACCTAAAATGGCATTTAGAAAACTTAGCATGCAGTTTATGAAGAAGAAGAATCTCCAAAGTTTTCTGAAGATGAATGACATCTTTTCCTCTGAATGGCTGTAAACCAGGATATCGTCGAAGAAGACCAGAATGAATTGTCTTAGAAATGGATGAAAGATTTCATTTATGAGGCTTTGAAAAGTTCATGGTGCGTTTGTGAGGTCGAAAGGCATAATGAGGAACTCGTAATGGTCGTCATGGGTCCTAAATGTAGTTTTAGGAATGTCTTCGTCGGCTATCCTGGTTTGGTGGAAACCTGATCTCAGGTCTAATTTGAAGAAGATGGTTGCCCCATGAAGCTCATCAACCACAGGTATAGGAAATCGATCCTTGACTGTGACAGTGTTTAAAGCACGGTAATCAACACATAATCGCCAAGTGCCATCATATTTGCAAACAAACAAGACAGGAGATGAGAATGGGATGCAACTTGGATGAATTATTCCCTCATTGAGCATCTCTTTGACCATGTGTTCAATTTCAGCCTTCTAAAGCATCGGGTACTGATATGGTCGAACATTAGTAGGCGATGTGCCTGAAGGAAGTATAATGTGATGATCATGATACCGAGTAGGAGGCAAACCTGATGGTGGACAAAACAGATCAGAAAAACCATCAATGACTGCCTGGATGGTGGGTGGAACTTGATAAATGTTGTCGATGGCATAAATATGTGAAACTTCTAGAATAAGACTTGGCGGTTTGACCCGAAAAAGTTTCTCCAATTTATGACATGAGAGTATGGACAACTCCTTTGTAGGTTTACCAGCCAGCCTATATGTTTTCCTTTGGTAACAAAATTCCATGGTCAGTTTGGAGAAATCCCATAAAATAGGACCGAGGGTCTGGAGCCAATATGCACCCAAAACAACATCATATCCCCTGAGGGAAAGGAGATACAAATCTAAGGTAACTGGAACTCCTTGGATGTCAATAAATATATTTTGACATTGTCCCTCACTATATAAGCGATCTCCATTAACCTCCATGACATCAAAGGAGGTCTTACAAGATATAAGAAGATTGAGCTTTGATGGAACTGAAGGATCCAAAAAGTTATGTGTAGAGCTAGAGTCCAGTAATATGTAAAGAGATTTATTGTGATAATAACCAGTGACACGTATAATCTAGGGGTTTGCAGCACCTGCAATGGCATGAAGAGATATATCTGGATGTGGAATAGCATCGCTATCAGGAGAGCAGTCCATATCTTCATCACAATAATCGTTTCCATCAATAAGGAAGAGAGTAAGAGATTTACATTTATGGCCAGGTTTGAATTTCTCGTTACAATTGTAGCACAGTCCTTTTTCTCAGCGTTCTTTCATCTCTTCAAAAGATATCCTTTTCACCTTTGGGTCTGGAACTGTCTAGGTGGGTGCTTGGGGTATTGGAAAACTTCTACGATCTCTTGAGGAACTCTTCTCCTAGAGACGAGCGAGGCCTGCTGCATCTTTTAAAGAAATGGGGCGGAATGACTTAACATTTATCTTGATGTCATCTTTGAGACCACTAATAAAAGTGCATGTGAGAAATCTTTCAGGAAGACCATCGATTCGTTGAGCCAAACTCTCAAATTGACTTTGGTAAGCTGCAACTATGGAAGTTTGAAGAAGTTTTGACAGTTCTCCCTCTGGATCCTCATATTCTGTAGGTCCAAACCGCTTTTCAAGAGCTTGGATAAACAACATCCAATCATTAAGCTCACCTGCATGTTGCAAATATTTGTAATATTGGAGTGTTGCTCCCTTCAAATGGAACGAAGCATAAAGGAGACGTTGGGCTGGAGGGACCTGATGCAGCAGGAAGTATTGATTAGCTAGTAAAGTCCAGCCAGAGGGGTCTTTGGCGCTATCATATTTGAAAAGATCAATCTTTAGCCCTTTTGTCGGTAACCCACTGGAATCAGAAGCCAATAAATGCCTTATTGAAGGTCCAACACTGTGTTCTTCTCTCACAGGTTGTGGTTCTTTGGTGAGCTTTTCAATGGATAAGGTAAGGGTTGTAATTTGTTGTTGAATATCAGTTATATGGGTGTTAATTTGTTGCAGTATTGAACCTTGCCTGGAAACTATTTCTGATAAGACATTAAAATGAGTTTCCGAGGCGTCTTGGTTAGCTATATTTATGAGAAGGGAAGGGGTCTTGGGTTTTAAGGTTGTTGATGAAGATAGCAGAGGAAGCTTGGCTCTTATACCACTATTATAAACCTTAGCTTGAGCTGGCAACTAAATAGAGATAAGAGAATATAAGCTACTTCGGGGGTAACTTGGCCTCCAAAAAATAGTGGTCTTTTCCTGAATAATTGAATTTCATAACATTTCATTTAAAACAAGGATTTAAATATAGAAAATCAGATGAGTTGCTTCCTCAGTTTACTCCTACTTGTACTCATAGTTTGTTACTTAACAAACTAGTTATTTTCACTTCTGCTTCTAAGAAATTAGCAACAACAATATTATTGACTATTTCAAACAAAAGACCAAGTAAATGATAACAAAAGAATAGTAAGTAGACAATATCTTTAACCAGACTTCCCCAATAGTAGACTAAGATCATAACACAAATCTTCAGATATTATGCATGTTGTGGCAAAATGATTCGAGTTTGAAGCAGTCAACTACTGAAACATTCTGAGCATTTTCATAAACTGATGGTGGATGCTGTATTTCTTCAAACTTTTCTTCCGTCGACTTTTGTGGGTTGACGGGGTCATAAAATAAAAGGTGAACGCAAATTAGTGGCTTGAATTGAATCATGCTCCAATTGTTGAACTGAACTTTAGTAAAACAATCCTGCTCAGGGACGGACTTGCATGGAAGGCAGGAGGGAATTGATAAGCTGGGCCCAATTAGAGCTTGCGGTCAAACTGTTATGCCTGAAGACTATGGAAGTGCAAAACGCGAAGGACTCACCAATCCAAGACTCCGCTGTCAACAAATTTCATGGAAGCTTGTTATCACTTAATAAACCATAATAATAATAAAAAAAAATTCGAACATGGTCAAAACGTCCAAAAAGGTTCAGCCCAGATAAGGTAAAGTTAAGATAGGAGTTTTTTTTTTTTCCAAACTTGCAAACGTGTAAAAAATATTTCCAAACGAGCATAATTCAAAGTGATACACACGGCCAGTAGACCCAGATTTTTCTGTTGTGGACGCGAATGGTACACGCAGGAGAAGGGTGAAGATTATTTGTTGGTACGTGTAGTAAGTGACAACAGGTGTGCATGTCACGTGACTTACTTAGAATTTGAGATTTTTCAATTGTTATAAAAATATTATCATTGATTGTTCTTCTTCTTTCATGTTTAGGTTATTATGTCAGCCTCTTTACCCAGACTGTATTTGATCTTTTAACTTGTATATTTAGTTCATTTTAGATTTATTATTATGACCATTCCATCAATTAAAATTATTTTCATTTAAGTCGGGCAAAAATCAATTCTCTCTTCTTTTTTAATTTTATTCTAAAGCAAACATTAACTTTTGTGGATTTTTTATTTTTTAATTTTTAAAGAAGAAAGACTAGCGCTAATCTGACCATCAATGCCACCACCTCTACTTAATTGAAAAGTGGCGTGTAAAGAGGGACATTTAAGTGACAAGACAGGAACCAAAGGCAAAGGTCCCATCACATCAGTACTTGCTGCTTACTTTCTGTCTTATGATTCACTCAAAACTTGGAGTACCGAAGACAGTACACCTTCATCTGACAAAATATAGCACTGCCCACACACTAACCTGTACTCCTCATGTCCCTCCAAAACTATGTCACCAACCCCTATGCTATCATAGTGTGTGTGAGGGTGTTTTATAATAACCTCTCCCCTTCATCAAATTTTCAAAGTCTTTAACTTCCACCAGTCTTTGCCTCTGCTAGATAACCCCCCTCCCTTCTCTGCTCTCCTCTCCTCCCACAGCATCCATTCTATCCAGCGTATCAGCTATGAAGAAGCTATACCGTAAAGGCAAGGTGCATCCATCAACGCCAGTAATATCAGACCACCTGTCCTTTCTTCCGGTCACCATCCTTGCCCTCACAGCTGCTCTCTCCCCGGAGGACAGAGAGGTCTTGGCCTATCTTATCTCCTGCTCAGGCAATAACAATATCTTCTACAGCAACTGGTCCAATATTAATAGCCGCAAGAGTAGTTGTAACCAAAAGACAACTTCTTACACCAAGAGCAGCAGCAGCAGCAGTCATGACCACCCTCCTATGTTCAACTGTGATTGTTTTAGGTGCTACATGAGTTATTGGATTAGATGGGACTCGTCTCCTAACCGGCAGCTCATTCATGAGATTATTGATGCTTTCGAGGATTGGTTATTAAAACAAGGTAAGAGTAGTGCTACAAGCGGCAACAAGAACAGGAAAGACAGGAAAAGGAAGGGAAACAGTCAAGGTTCTGGTGAGTTGATCAAGAGGCCAGAGTTGGGAATGAAGGACAAGCTGGATGAGTCTGATTCAGTGGATGGAAATAGCAGTGGTAGTGGTGGGAGTGAAGGAGTTGGTGGCGGTGGTGAGGAAGGGACAGAGAAGGGGTCTGTCAGGAGGCTGGTGAGCTTCATCGGGGAGAGGATTTGGGGTGTTTTGGGTTAGTGAATTAGATCGAAACAAAAATGGAAAAGGCCTGATGGATTTGACTTGTAGTAGAACCTGCAGGCTACTTTTCTGGCATTTCAATGTAAGACCATAAAGGGAAGGTTCTTCTTGTTGTTTTTTTTTAATTTCCCATCTTTTTTCTAATTTATAGTGTACAAATATGGTGGCTTAGTTTTGAATCATCAACAATTTTGATGGTTTTTTTTCTAGGGAATTCGCATACTACATCTTTATCTAGCCAGCCTTCTGATTTACTTGATCAAGTTAGGTGGTGGTTCTGATCATTGGTATTAGTAGTTTTTGTTAATTAATGCTTAATATTAACCTTGGAGTTCACTGCTCGATTCAACACTCAAGAATTTGATTTAAGAGGAAAACGATTCAAGAATCAACCCTCTTCCTTTTTTGCCATTACATTTAGAGAGTTTTCACCCAAAAACGGCATGCAAATCCATGAAATTTAACCTGGAGAGGCATGCCCGGGCAAATGGTTTCCAAGTTTGTAAATTGTGTGCTGATGGCAGAGACGGGAGGGCAAGAGTGATTCCGTGAGTGATTAATAAAAGCCTTCAATCAATGAAGAGAGTTTTATAGGTAGCTGCTAGCTAGGAGGTGTGAGTGGAGATGTTTGTTTGCTCGTTGCTGTTGGGAACGGAATGGAATAAGTAGGTGTAATCGTCGTAATCGAGGTCGGCAAAAGCATGCCAAAAGAAATCTTCGATTAAAGCAAAGGGAAATGCATGGTCTGTAATAAATGGTTATTGCCTTGAATGGATGGATCTCTTTTTCTTAAAGAAAAAACAAGAAGAAAAGAGGTCAGGCCACCCTAATCCACCATTCGTGTCACCGCTCCCGTCCAAACCTCTTTTCGGTGTTCCCGATGGCCTATAGTGGCATTCCCTTCTTCTTCTTCTTAATTTCTACCCTCGGACCATGTGAAGCAGGCCTAGAGCCCAAGAAAATGGGTTTGGTATGCGGTTTTACACCACATGCATGCATGTTGATGCTGGTAATTAACTGGCATTTTGCAGCGGGTGCCTCGCCGATTGGAACCCCTAGCGATACTTCGTTGCGAAGCACCAATCACCATCTAAGATGGTGTCCTTTCGTATGCAGTGATGACTGGGTCTGTAAAACAAAGAACACAAGTTAGGTGCACGCCATGGCTTGACATGCTCCCTCCCTTCCACTACTGACAAGTCATTTCGTATATTTTCCTCAGTAAAGGAGAAATCAAAAGGATACCGTGTAAGCACACCAACGACCAAACCATCCTTTTTTCCACCATGAACTATTCATTAATGTAAGCATATATTCCACACCACGCTTGATATTAATTTTAGCTTTGGTAGGGGGGCAGGCATCTCTTGATAGACCCAGCAACAACTAACAACCGAAAACATGAATGATTGGGTTGTAATGAAGGGAGAAATGTATGTTGATTTCATGGTGTGAGGGACCTGGTCAAGAGTCAATTTCAATTGTTATTTCCCACTGAAGCTCATCATGGCTTCTGTAATGGCGTCAAAAAGGTCTCTTTTTTGCTGATGGTATTCGCACCCGCAGCTCTGTTTGTAATACGCTGATGCTAATCGAGTCAATGAGTTTTATAACTGGAATGCGAATCTCTGCCTCCACTGTGTTTGCCCTAATCTCTTCCCCTGGACCTTAAATTATACTAATTTTCAGATCTTTTTATTTTTAATTTCAGTATATCAAAATTATAAAAACTAAAAAATATATTAATTTGATATTTTTCCCCAGCAAATATACTATTATATAAAAAAAAAACAGAGAGTATTCAAAACATTTTCTTATAATTAAATTATACATGAAGTCGTCATAGCAAGTGGCTCTGAGTCATTTAATTTTGAAGCGTGTTAATTGGAATCAAAAGTTTGAATTGATTTTGGAAATGGTAAAACAAGACCCGATGATACGCAAGGCAGTATCTATCTATCTATGACATGATGTTACACATTGACTCTCTCTGTGGATAGGAATCAGTCAGTCAATACTTCGGTGAGAGTCGACGGCCACAAAGCAACAAGAAGCTCATCCACATTTACCTTACCTCCTTTATCAGCAGCTAATTCCATCGCAGCTGATCTTTGCTCCCGTGTGTGACCCGCCTTGAGATAAGTTAACCTGCCTGGTTTTGACTTGGTTTTCTGGTCTTAATTTCAAAGGAACAAGGAGCAGTCACGTTCCATTCAAAAAGTCCTTCATAATTCACTACTGTTCATAGATCAAGCAGCTTGCATCTCCATCAATTTCCTTCGTTGGATAAGCCTACTTCTGGTCTCATCACAGTCAAAAGTTGACAAATTCATGCATGCTTAGGATTTGAGGTTGAAGAACTAAATATTGTAATCTTCTCTGAAAAGGGTAACTCATGATGCCCATGCTACTACTGCAAGTGTCATATCGTCCTGCTTTCTCAATGGCATGTGACCAAGCTGCCCAAAAGGCTCTTTAATCGACACAAAAGCATATTTACACCATAACCCATTATTGCAAAGACCACCTTTTTTTTTTTTGTGGATTTTAATTTATTTCTCTTCTCGGTCATAAATCAACTTCCAACAACTTTAGTGAAGCAAAAAACTAAACAGATATGAGAAGAAGACCAATATGGAGACAGAACATGGTCATCAAAAGCAACGACACTATGTAATGTAAAGAAAGAATCTAAACTAGAGGATATGAAATTATTTAGAACGCATGGGAAACAACTAACAACTGCTTGGATGATGTTACCCTAGGACTGCTGATGAGAAAATCATGGAGAAAAAACAAAAAAAGAAAGAAAGAAAGAAGAAGCAACAAAAATGCTATAGGTATCAACTATTTTTATTTTTAATGGATGCTACTTGGACATAATCGATTTTCTATCATGATTTAGGGCTAAACCTAACTTCACTATTTGTATGGAAAATGATGATCAATTATTAAGGTTGAAAAATGGTGGTATTAGGTGGAGTTTCCTATAACTGGATTGCTAGCTATCATAGTTCCAGCCTGCCTAACATTTCACCTGCTAGAAGGGAAGCAAGCCTTCAAATCCGGGATACAAATAGCAGAAAAATTTATTCACAAGATCGACCCCTCGATGTAAAAGAAAACAATGATGTATGAGCTTAATAAATATTGAAAACAACATTGTCATTTATACATTAATGCCAGGCCTATGATTGAAGGATCTAAACACAAAGTTTATTTTTTTTAGCTTCCCAGGATGGTCCACAGCATACCGGTACAAAATGGATACACCACGTTATCGAACTTATAGCATCACAGCAGCATCCATATCCAGTACTCTCTTCCCTATAGAATTTGGCGTTCATTATAGTTCTTAGGAAGTGAAACAACCTTCTTTGGTCAATCCAAAGTAGGAAACTGGGACCCATTGAAAAAACCTTATTGATTGATATGCCTCCACCAGACCATAACCTCAGATGACTGGAAGAGCATCGTGTGCAAGTGAATGGCTATAAATGAGTAGAGAGATGGCAATACCTTGAATTGGAGTTAAGCATGTACAGTTACAGATGAGCTCATGGATACACAGCCTTTCAAGCGTTCCAGAATGACATTCCGGTTGACAAGTCCCGAGTGTGAAGTAAGAGGAAGGCCCTCTTTGACACATTCATCGTACTTCTCCAAAGCAGAAACAATGAAACTGAAATCTGGTCGCTTGGATGGGTTGGCTGCCCAGCAGCGCTTTATCAAGTGTGCAAGTGCAGGCTGGCAACTAGCAGGCAGTGGAGGCCGCTCGTTCTGCCAAAGATAAAAACTAGTTTAAATAAAGCTGGTGTGAAGTTGCCCTGTTATCCCAAGTTCTGATTAATTACATTTCAGGGAAAAAGCTGTTCTGGGATGTTACACCTAGCAGAGATCCTTCATATTTCAAATGACCATCAGGTCATGTTCTTATGGTTATAGCCCCTAACATGACCAACCATGAGGTTCGGTTTTTATCAGCCCTCAACATGGTTCAATTGATGCCGACAAATCCTATTCTTGAATGCACAGATCAAATGTTCTTTCAGAGTACTACAGAGCAGTACAAGTTCTAACCAGTAACCTCATAGTCTTACCCCAAACACCAATGGTATTTGTCTGCCATTTAGATTCTTCATTGAAACAAATTTAACAGAGCATTAACTGTCAAGGGTCACAGCGCATGACAGATGAAAAACATTCAATTTTGAAAACAGTAGTGCCAACTAGTTAGAAGCCCAAATCTTTTTACAGTATCACGGGGAGAACAGAATTAATCTATTCTTCCCGAGGAGAAAATGTTTCAGATAAAGAAAGAAGATGATTCTGTTTACAAGCCTCAAGGATAGAGATCACTAGAGCGGGAAATCAACATTGTGTGACACACACTCTTCGAAACTTGTATTTCAAATTGCACTAATCTAAGCAAGTGCTGCCGCAGTAGTTATCAAAGGGATAGCCATATCAAGACCAGCATTTTGCAGTGATTTGTTTATAGCTACACCTGGAATGTTATTTCTCACCACTTCTAAGCTCTCAGAACTTTCACTGTTAGGACTAGAAAACAACACCGTCCAATGTCACTCTTCAAAGACAAATACGAAATCAAATGAAGCCCTCCATTCATTATTACTGGTATTGGTTATCCAATGGTCACCAATGAGTGATTTCACAAATAATTTCAGATATCATCTTAATAGCAAAAATGATTGCAAAAGGGATGTGTTCCTAAATAAGATATATATTTTGAAATTAGCAGATGATCAAAAGCATAGCTAAACTATTAAGAACATATAAAATCTCTATCCTTCTCCTGCCAATTTTTTTCATGCAAGAAGAGACAATCTTACCATTTTAGATGATTTTTCTCTGAGATTATAGATCTCTTTGACCTTATAAACAGATGATTAACATGGGACGCTCCCACTGCTTCAAGTTCAGTATTTATTTTTCATTATGGTAACATCAAACTTTAAGAAACAAGAAAAGCATGCAGGAAAATCTTTTTCAGTGAAAGCTTGTAATTAGCAAATGCTTGTTGATGTGAACAGAAAAAATTTGCATACCTTCTCTGCTACAGCAAATGCAGCTTGCACAGGGGTCATTCCTTGAAAGGGAAGCAAAGCTGTAGTTAGTTCCCACAACACAATCCCAAAACTATACACATCAACTTTCCGAGTACAATGTTTCTCCTTGATCATCTCTGGTGCCATCCAGCGGTAGGTTCCCTTGTTCCCTTTGGTTTCTTGGCACTGTGTTTCTAGACATGATGTACCAAAATCAGCAACCTTAACCCGCATTTCATCATTTAGAAGCAAATTATTTGATTTCAGGTCTCTGTGGATGACTCCCTGTGAATGAAGATACTCCATTCCTCGTGATATATCAAGAGCCAATCTCAGAATTGTTTCTGTTGAAAGTGAGTATGGCTCTTTCTTGTTGAGATACATCCTCAGAGTTCCTTGTGACATGTACTCTGTGATGATACAGTACACGGGTGGCTTTTTACAAGCTGCAATGAACTGTAAAGAAGGCAGTTAGCCATCTTGCAATAAAACGTTCCAGTTTTGATAAGCTATCACAAAGTGACAATGAGATCAGTTATTAATGGAACATGCTTCCTCCACCTAATGGCAATTGAATAAATCAAGATCACTGCTATACTTTGTTCTAAAGCATCAGTAGCATGAGAGATCACAAAATCAGTAAAGCTTCAGGTTGAGGTACGAAGAACAGACACGGATAACAAATATGAGGTTTTTATCAAGCCAGTCCCGCGGAAATTTGAGGCTGTTTCCAAAAATCAGGTCACCCAGTATGACATCTTCCAAAGCTTGAAGACAACAAAGGATGAGAAAGAAAGTACAGTAAATTAACAAAGCTTTCACATTGGAAAAGATTTCCTGCTCAAAATCAAATTACAAAATTAAGCATGTTAGACAAAATTGTCTTATAAAATTAAGAACAAGCACTTGTTCAGCAAAAAAAGAAGAAGCATCTAGCCAGTGCCAGGAACCACTGATTACATTTATCAAACGACACATACATGATAAAAACTAACATGTAATTGATAAGAATGCATAACAATCTTAACAAAGTTTTCACATTGGAGCACAAAACCAAGGATGTAAGACGCAAGAAACAGTTCCATCAATTTAAGAACAAGTAGCTATTTCATAGTTTAGAGAACAAAGAAATGCTGCAGGATTCAATTATTACGTTTAATTATTCATTAACATGCTAATCACTAAAAAAGAAATTCTTTCGCTTTTAATTAAATTGGAATGCAAAACCACACATACCTGCACTATATTGGGATGAAAGAGACGCGAAAGCAGAGCAACTTCACATTTGAACTGCTGTTCAAGGAAAGCTCTAGTCTCCTCCTTTTGGGTTGGAATTCTCACCATTTTGACAGCAACCGCTCGCTGCTTGTAAATTCCACGATAAATCCTACTATGAGCTCCAGAGGCAAACTTGTTGCCTATAAATAACTGCGAAAGGTCAGCAGTCCATTCCTCTTGGTCCTCCTTTGATGCCTCCCAAGTCTCTACATTCTCAGATTCCAAAATCATTGACCATGACTCCAAACTGTCAAATCTCTTCCTCTCCAAGTTCTCCATTTCAGAATTCGAATGGGATTTTGACGAGGAAGAGATTTTTAATGGTTTGCTCTTCGATCTTCGAAGTCGAAATGCATGGAAACATGAACTCGCCATTGAAGAACCTCCCTTGTTGTGTTTGATATTAGCGCCAAAGATAGGGTGTGTTTTTTTTTTTTTTTGAAAGACGCAAAAAAAAAAGTGTGTCAAAACAAACAATCAAAAGGAGCTTTCCTCCTGAAAGTGTGAATTGATTTTAGAAAGTGCATGAACTGATTCAAAAACATGGGTTCTGTAGAAAATTGAAAAAGAAAAACGGGTTTTCATGAATTGATCAAAAACTGTACAAGAAACAGTCATGCACACATTCATCAGGTTTTTTAGTACATGAAAAAACCAGTCAAATGACGACTTTCCATGATGAAAATAGAGAATATAACTACCGAAAAACAAACAAGCAAAGGCAATGGATTTTCATGACATGAAGAATTGGAAAGTAAAGAAAAGATAAAATTCATGAAAATGCAGGGGTGTTATTGTTGCAAAAAAGGAAAAAAAGAGAGAGAGAAGAGGTTTTCATGGCAGGGTCAAGAGATTAGGTCGTTTGGCAGTGGAAAGATAGATGAATTCAAAGCAAATATTTCAGGGGGGTCTCGTGAATGCTCCATTCAAAAGTAAAGGAAAAGGCCTTTTAGTTTCTTGAGATAGCTATAGAAGCAGAGAGAGAAAGAGAGTTTTTTTCTGGACAGAATCCAACTCCTCTGTTTCTGCTGCGTCTTCCTTGCTTGTGTCCTTTTTATCATCATTAATGCTAAGTGGCGACAGTTGCTGAGATTGGGTTTCGATCATCACATGAGATCAGATGATCCTGATTGATAAACATCATTACTCCACTTCTTCAAGCAAATCCTTGCATCCCCATGTTAGGATATTGAAAAACTCAGACTTTAGGATAGATTCCATCTTTAAATTACTACTATTTATGTACCACACACAAGTGGCATTTACAGGTGGGCAACCCTTGATAGGACAAGTGGCGCATCATTCACCATCTGACACCACTTTCTGTTCTTAACCATTTTCTCTTCTTTCGGAGGATATGGTCTTTGCCACAAACATTTTATCAGAGACAAACAGTTTTCAGACATTCAACGGCGTGTTTTGCCGGGCGGTTTACGCTGAATTAAAAAAAAAAAAAAAAGGGTATTTTGTTAATTAATTGCTACCGCAGATACCATCTCATGAAGGTTAAATAATTGATGATAGACTCGTTTGTTATGGTCTCTTATGAGTACGATCAGGTGATGTAATGGATGTCTGAAACTGTTCTTGGCTTAGGATTTAAGTTAGCTATGGATTCTGATAGCTATAAATTGTAAATGGATCAGTCGATATGATATGAAAATGAATTCAATTAACGTAGGCTCTAAGCCAATTAACTAATTAAGGGCTATTGGCAACGGCTTTCGCAGCCTGCATGTGAATTGCAACGGTAAACGATGTTACGTCCCATAGGCGAAGATCATCTCATCTAACACCACTAGCTAGCAAGTGGCATGCGAGATAATTATTTCATACTGATGAACATATATATATCACTTCATATTCTGATTTTATTTTATTTTATTCATATTTTAGCTAATGTTTTTCGATTTACGCTACTTCTCAATTACCTCTACCTAAAATTCCCACGTAAATTGGAAGAAAGAAAGGAAAGGAAAGGGCCGAGTGCATATACCTTGGATAATAATGGAATTGTACTGGTGCTTGCCAGACCCATGATCACCACTTTATTCCAAGCCATTGGAGCTAGCTTGTGCTATTTACTTTGAGGTGGAGTTTAAAAAACAAATTAATTGAAAGTATAGCTTCTCTTTCGTTTTATTATGGTACGAGTATCAAAGAATCAAAGCAGGAGTTCTTCTCCCCTCCATGATTGGCTTATAAGCTAAGTCTACTAGTATTCCATGAGTGTATAGGATAGGCACTGTGAGCATAGAATAAGGTTAAGCAACAAGGACGTCGTTGTCCAAAAAGCAATGAAAGGGACTTGCCCACCTCATTAATTCTCAAACCCTCTTTCACACACAGAAGTATTCCTTTCCTATCTTTTGATAAGAAACAAAGGGAAAAGATTTTATGATTTGTATCACAGTGCCAAAATAAGTTGTTCGTCAGTTTTACTTCCTTTTCTATGCTAGCTGCACAGTTCTCATGAGCATGCACTCATGAAACAATTAAGATTGATGTGGATGGATCTCTTGCCATGCATGCAGTTGCTTCTCAACTCGTATGGAAGTGTATGGCCAAATCCATTTGGGACCCCAGCTTGATACAATCCTTATTGCAAGTTGTGGCTGCTTGCCTTGCCTGTGTCAGCTATTCCACCATTGTGGACTGGATGGGTCCTGGGATAGTGCTTAGGAGTCAAAACGTGTTTGCAATGGAGCTCGCCCTTCCATTTGATGTCAACACGCACGCCGAGGCAGGACCAATAAGAAAGGATAACAATTCAATTTGGGCAGCTTGAAGAAAGGTGCAAATATCACTTCTAGTGGACCGAAGCCTGGGGTGCTGTTGATAATTAAGCTTGGACAAGAGATGCAATGCTTCTCGAATCTTTCTTCTTTTTAGGTTTGAGGCCAATGCATCTGCCAAGTCCAGCTAGCTTGACCTTAGCCCAGGAATGACAAAATTAAGGGATCCGATCGATGCACTAGACCTACGCACGACATCATTATTATTAAATCGTTAAAACTCATACGCTACCCTACCAAGAAGACATGATAAACATGTCCTTGAAATCATCCAAAAACCTATGTATATATTGTTCAGAGTCTAAACCTCGTGTTAATATATACAACTACTGCAAAATCATACCGTCCATGGAGCGTGGCAATAGCAATAAGCATATCGTGTGCCTATTAAAATCATGTTGGCAGAGCTGAAAGTGATTCTATTACTACACTTAAAATCCCGTTTGGTACTGGAGAGATTGCGGTTATATTTGCCTTTGAGTGTAATCCCTGATGACAGCACAAGAACACAAACAGCAAATTAAGCCCCACATAAAAAGCTATCGCTAATTAAATGGAGGGTTGCAAGTGAGATTTGCAAATGACGACGTATATGATCACGGTAGAGAACCAATAATGTGATAGTTTTGTTTGGCAAAAATGGCCAAGCACAAAAGGAAGAGTAGAAAAGAATCTGGTGCCAGAAAAAGGGATGGAGAGAAACAAGAACACCTTGAGAGAGAGAGAGAGAGAGAGAGAGTTACAATTACATAGCAATACAAAACTACGTACTACAAGAAAACTACAGATTTCTTTTGTATTACGGTAGTTAGTTTTCATGATGCTTGCGGCTTGAAAATATAAATTTAAAATATATATATATAAATTATAGTTTTTTTAACAAAGAATTATTACTGAATTATAATTCTAAAAAAAAAAAACAACTAATTGAAAAGGTCTCTCTCTCTCTCACAATCTTATTATTGACTACAATAAAAGGGCATATAAATCTCCAAGTCTTTATTATGTTTCCTTGACAGGATCTTGATAACGAGCACTTAATATATATATCTATATAAATTAATCAAATTATCTCTTCTAAATCAAAGAGAAAGTGACCCCAGTTCTTGTAAATACATCATTTATTTTTATACGTCTGTGTATATATAGAGAGAGGGTGGTCCTGGCTCTGAATCAAGAAATCCCAACATCTCTCGAGAAGAGGAGATGAATGAGACTTGAATATTTTTAAAAATAAAAATAATTTGAAAAACACTTTACAGATTCTACCCCATTACTAATTAAACATATCGAGACTCACAAATTGAATGATTTCTTTCCTTACCTCCAACTCAAGCTCTTGGAAACAAATATTTTTTTGTCTTAATTTCGCTACTCTTTTGATTAAAAATAGATTATGAGACAAAATATTCATAAAAATCGGAGTTTTAGAGTTTTAAACTTTAATGATAAGAAAGAATATCATCAACAAACTAGTTTCTTCTACAATGTTTATGTCTATTTCCTCTGGTTATTAGTAGCACAAGTTTACATAGAAAATGAAGCCCTTTGTTCCCTTTCATCATTTATGAATCAAGGGGCCGGGGACAAGAAAAGATGCAAAGGTAGTATATAAGGCTAACGTAATTATCAAAAGAAGAAGAAGAGGTGCGTGGAAGCTACAAAACAAAGAATCCTTTTGTAAAACGAAATGCTACCTTCTTGGACAGAACAACTTAGGTGATAGCTATCACCGTCTCCTGGCCGAGGAGGAACGAAAATGAAACGACATGGACAAGAGTAAACTTGTTTGTACATGATTAGAGATCGATGGGCCATGCACTTCCTATCCAAACAGAACAAATTAATCGGGAGATGCATGGAGTTTTCCAAATAGCCCAAGTTATGTTAATCAGAAGTTGTTTGAACTTTTGTTTGCGAAACTTTTTTAAGGAGTTTTTGCTTTAAAAAAATATCAAATTAATATTTTTTTTAGTACTATTTGATGATTTTAATATTCTGATATTAAAAAAATATATATGTTAAAAAATTACTTTGATATATTTTCAAGTAAAAAATACTTTTAAAAACATCTTGCAACACAATTCTAAACACATATTTAGAGGTGTTTGGGATTGCAGTTGAATCATGCTTTTGAAAAGAATTAATTTTTTTAGTTTCAAATTAATTTTTTTTATGTTTTTGAATAGTTTCAATGTACTAATGTCAAAAATAAATTTTAAAAAATAAAATAAATACATTATTTTGATGCATTTCTAAGCAAAAAACACTTTAAAAACAATCTCTATCACACTTTCAAACACTCACTTAGTTGATATCAAGCAAGTTAGGTTACATCTAACCTAACTACTTCTAACAAAAGGTAAAATAACACTGTGCAAATTGCATAGTGAAATTATGATTTTGTT
Source organism: Populus tomentosa (assembly GCA_018804465.1). Taxonomy (NCBI): domain Eukaryota; kingdom Viridiplantae; phylum Streptophyta; class Magnoliopsida; order Malpighiales; family Salicaceae; genus Populus; species Populus tomentosa. Next base: position 48,427 of record CM031975.1, read on the forward strand.
ATTGCTCAGCAAAATCAATTGGTTTTGTTTTAGGGCAAGGAGTTCTTTTTCATAAGAACTATAAGTCATTATAATAAAAAGTGGGGTTAAATTATCTTTTTTTATTATACAGTAAAATTACCTTATTACCATTGATAACAAAAAAACATTAAGCTTTGGTCAAGGGGATTTTTATCCTTTACTTAATTTTCAAATAATTAAATTATATCATTGCCCTTATAATGTAAACAACTTTGCCTTTGATGAAGGGGTTATTTTGTCTTTTACATTTGGTTATTTGGTAGTTATTTCATGTCATTAGGGGCAATAAAATAGTTTTGTAAATAACGAACAAAAAAAAAAAGATTTAGAAGCGTCATTTGTTGGTCAAAACCATGTTTCCAAGCCAATAACAAAAGCACATCGATGTCCCCTTTACGTACAAACAACAAGTGTGACATAATTATTGCTAGTGTGGCGTGTGTAGTCTTTTGTTTTTTTTTTTTTGTTTTTTCTTCTTTCCTATTCGATTTTCATCCTAACCTTGAAAAAAATTAAAATCAGTTCTTGAGGTTGTCCTAAAAATTTCATCCATATTCTCTTTATTACAATTTTGTTTATTTAGATAATTTACTAAGTTATGGATTTTTTTTTTCAATTTCATCTTCAATAGATATTCTCATATGTCATATTTGATTTTTTTTTTTATTACAATTATTTTATTTTAGATGGTTTTTGAAATGGTTTTTTTATTGTCTTTACAATTTCATCATTCTTGAGTTTTCCCCTTCTAAAATCTAATCCTTTATTATTATTATTATATTTTTTTCCTTGCAAGATTTTTTTAAGATTGATTATTTCATCATTCAATATTTAATTAGTTGAGAGTTTAGTTTCTTAGTTGAGTTTAAGTCTTAAATTTAATGGGTTGTTGGTTTAAGATATTATTAAGCTTGTTTTTTTTTTTAATCTTCCAACATTTTTTTTTCTTCACTTTCTATTAGATTTTTTAATTATCTTGAAAATAGCTCAGATTGCCTTGGTTTTTGTTTTTTTAGGTCTTTGTTAAATTTAGCTTTTCTAAAGAAATTTTGTTTTAAAATGATTTAATTTCATCATTCAACGTTTAATTTTTCAAGTGTTAAGCTTATGGGTTAAGCCCAAGTCAAGAATTTAATGGATTATGAGTTTAACAGTTTAACTCAGCTTTACAAGTTTTACTCGACCTTACTTGGTTTTTTTCTTCTTTTTTAAGCTTTGTTTTTTGTGATTTCATTCTTTAATATTTTTTTTATTCGTTTTTTATGGGATTTATCTTTTTTTAAAATAACAAGGGTTGCCTCGAGTTTTTTTAGGTCTTGTTATATTTAATTCATTCTCTATCATTTTAATTTAACGAGTGTTGAGCTTTTTTTATTTAGCTAAGATCTATAATTTTACTTATTATAGGTTTGAGAGATTAATCCGAGTTTATAAAATTTATCTGAGATTGGTTTTATTCACCAATATTTTGTTTTTTTTTTGTTTATTGGCTTTCTATGAAAAAATTTTATAGTTTTGAAAGTAACAAAGTAAACTTGATTTTTTTTTTATTTCCCATTTTTATATATAGGATCGCTAGCTAGCTTAATTAGAATACTATGCTCACATCATAATTCCCCTAAATTATCAACTCATTTCTCTTTTTCTTCTTGTTACTTTTCCTCTCCGCAAGGTAAAGAATTTCTCGCCATGTTATAATTAAGTGTATTTTCAAGCAATACAGTTTTCACGAGGCTTGTCTACCTGAACAAAACAACATTTCAAGCCAAAAAAACATAAAACATGATGTGATTTGGCTTTAAAAATGCAGCAAATCACGTAGATAAAAGGACACTCAGCCATCCTCCTTGTTCTTCTTGCTACTGATTTTCTTTTTTTGATCAATAGATAGCAGTTAGTTTAATACCCCTAGGATTCTGTCAGCAGAATGATTCTTAATTTTAACTGTCTCCACAACAAGGATATATTCGTCCTATTGCACAAACTTTGACAGCCATTGGAGCTGCATGCCATCTCCATCACCACCGACGTGGTTGAATTGCAATCTTCCAACATCGCCGAATTCCCACCATGTGTAGCTTGAAGAACTACCACCATCCTGCAATAAATTCTACTGCCGGCCGTAGAGAGTAACTAAATTTTGATTTTTAACAACCTTGTCATCTCCAGACATTAACCTTATTGTCTGCTAACAAATTTCTGATTTTCTTTTCCCCCTTTCGATGATGTTCCCACTTTTGAAAATTGAAGCCCTTTGCATTGACTAATTGATTGAAAATGTTACTGTTAATACTATAGAATTTAGACTACTGATGTTGATAAGGTATATCTATATCTTTGATACAACTTCTATTTATGTTCTTAGATGATTTTTAAAAATATTTTTGATTTGAGAAAGTATTAAATTGATATTTATGAATACTCGGTGGTATTTTTCAAGGTTTTACTGGACCCACTTCACCTTCCACAATTAATTTCTTTTGGCTATCTGATTGCGATTGGATTTATCCTAACCGTTGAATATGCCTAATCAAATTGCACAAGGAAATAATATAAAATGTACAAGATCTTCTGGGAAGCAGATCTACAATGTAGGACCTATTATCTAACAAACAACTAATTCCTTGTAGGACCATGTCCTAGGCACCCTGACGATGACAGATGATGATGATGATAAGGAGGAGCTTTCGCTCTATGGATAGAAATCGCTTCGTGGGTACACCAGTCCACTGCCATGGACACGTTCCTCTGCCCTCGCAAATCCACAATTCACTGCACTCCTACACACTGCTACTGGTACCTAGCCTGCTCATTAACAGCTCAACTAAAGAACCGCACGTCCATAGCCATCCATTTGATAAATGAGATGAATGGAGCAAAAACACTTGCAACTACAAGCTATAAATGAGATGAATGGAGCCATTGCCAAAAAAGGGAAGGCAGAAAAAGAATGGAGGGACTCGATATTTAGAAGCTACTCGGTTCAATTTGGTAGAAACTTTAACACTGTAACCTAAACATTGAGCAAACTCGACCAACAATAAATAGGAGAAAGGAGAATCTGATCAGCTCTCATTGCTGCAGCAGCAGCTTTACTGCGCTCATCCTCCTTTTCCACACCCAGGCCGTTCGTCTAGGAGTTCATGCAAAAGAATCATCGGCATGGTGATGCAAGTATCAAAAAGGAGGAGTCCACTTTTCTCCACTGTCGCTATATGCATGGATAAAATGGTCAAATAACTCAGCCAATTGTGGGCACAATCAAGCTTATGACATCGAATCATCTCTTCAAGTTCCCACACCCCTCTCTTCAAAAAGAGGAAAAACCTATACAGTCCCATTACCGTACTGTATTATACCGCCCATACTACAAGTCATTGAAACCTCAACAACATACAAAAAGAATGAAAAAGAGTCAATAGTCCCATTTTCAACACACAAAGACATCATTATCACATTTCCCAGACCCTTTCTTGTCATTTTACACCCTCCTCCACACCCTCTCTCCCTCGCTCGCTCCCATCACCAAAACACACCCTTGTCGACCACCATCACCAAGTAACTACTAACCCCGTCACCCTGTCTTCCAAAGACCCTGCAAAGTCTCAAACTTTAAGCCAATGGGTACCCGAATTCAGTCTCACCAGCTCAAAAACGGGTTGTTCGTGTCTGGTCGACGTGAACAGCAACAAAAAGAGAAACAACCCACCATGGCAGCACGCGCAGTGCCTTACACAGGCGGTGACATTAAGAAATCCGGCGAGTTAGGCAAAATGTTTGACATCCCAGCAGTGGTTGAACCACCAAAGGCACCACCTTCACGTGCTTCTACTTCTTCAAGTGGATCCATCAGAAACTCTTCTTCTGGTCCTATTAGAAATTCTTCAGGTCCTTTGAACGTTGTCCTACCGACAGGGCTCTTCACCTCAGGTCCACTTGGTTCCGGCCCATTGGGCTCTGGCCCACAAAGAAGATCGGGTCAGCTTGACAACAGCGCTGTCGGTTCGGGTACAGGATCCGGATCAAGCAAGGCACTTTATGGGTCAGCAGTGACTAGCTTGGCTGGTGATGTGAAGGTGGGGTTTAGGGTTTCAAGGCCAGTGGTGTGGGTGGTGATGGTAGTGGTGGTGATGGGGTTGCTTGTTGGGGCTTTTTTGATGGTTGCAGTTAAAAAAGCTGTGATCTTACTGGCTGTTGGGGCTGTTTTGGTGCCTTTGATTGTGGGGTTGATTTGGAATTGTGCATGGGGAAGGAGAGGGTTGTTAGGGTTTGTTAGGAGATACCCTGATACTGAGCTTAGAGGAGCCATTGATGGACAGTATGTCAAGGTTACTGGGGTAATCTCAACGTCTCTCTTTACTGCTACTATTGTTTATTTATTACTATATGTGTTTCTCAATCTCTGTGTTTAGTGCTAATTATGGTAAGAGTATCAATTAAACTAATGCCAAAAAAATTACCATACCGTCCATCATTGTTTTATTATCTTCTGGTCAATTCTGGCGTTCATTAGGTCTATTTTCGTGGTATTTTCTAAACTTGTAAGATGTATCATAGATACGGAATTTGTCATTATTGAATTTCATTTTCAATGGTTGGTGATGAAGAAAGGCAGCGATGGAAAGAAAACTGAAAACTACCAAAATGAGAGATTTATGGAACAGATTTTGGATGGGAACACGAATCTTATATATAAAGGGTTGATTTGGTGGTGTGTTCCAAAGGATTATGTGTTAAATTTCATATAATAATTTTGTAGAAAGGGTTCTTTTTTTTTTTTTTTTTAGCCGGAGGATTTTAGAGGTCTTGTGCATCAATCAAAGGACTCATCTTTCTGGATGTAGATGCAAACTTGCAATATTATTTGGGTGGTATAGAACCCTTTTTGGCCTGGTTGCATTATCCAGGTAACTAGTCTGAAGTTGTTTTCTGGGCATTCACCAAAGAGGAAATTTTGTTCTACTCGAAGGGTGGAATTGAGCCAGCAAAGCTATTACGAGTTATTTCTTGCATGTATGTCGGGGTGGTGAGTGGACCATAGTCTACTTCTTTAGGGGCTAACGTATAGAATCCTGAAAGATGTCATAGTTTGCTCGATGAATTATTGCGAAGTGATTGTGTTTTTACATGCCACTCTAGGAATTTACATTTTTGGTGGAGAGTCAAATTTGTCGGTGAGTTGAGGAAATTTCTTGGAGGTTTTAAATTCACATAACAACAAATGTTGAGGAAATGCAGCTGTTACGGTTGATTTTTGTTGTTGCATGTGCAAAGTTAGAATTGAAGGGAACCAAAATTTGCTTCTGTCAGGGTTAAAGGATAAAAAAAAAAAAGTGAGATGACTTCCAAACTTGCTACGATAATTAATATGAGGTTCTTATTCTTTCTCTAGAAGAGCAGTTGAGTCTTCACCTTGAGTCCCTTGTATAGTCTTTGGAGTATATGTTACTGCAAGTCAGTTGGTTTATATGGAAATATGAGGAGGAAAAATGCCAAGGACTTCTGTGGTGCAGAAACAATTACTCTGAGAAGTCTCTTAGAGGCTGTTGCAGAGTCTTGTGGGAAAAAAGTTTTCATTGCCAGGAATAGGAGATCAAGATGGTACGACAGATTTGTCTAATATGTCAAAGATTTGCTGAGTTGAAGTTACAATGGCATTTTTAAAAATAGGCAGGGGTGGACTGGGTGGTCTTCAGCTCTTTCTTTGCAAATATAGTGGAGGCTTGATTGGATACTTTCCTTCTTTGTTGTTTGAACTAAAGCCATGTGAAGATGACAAAATGGATGCCTTGTCTATCAATCCTATTAGTGTCTTGAACATTGAAGGTATTCTTCAACGTGGAAAGTGGAAATAAGTCCTTGTTTATTTGTACGCTCTGTAGACTTTTGTTAGGTGAACAACCTTAATGATTTAATAGGGCCAAGGCAGTGCGAACTTCACTAGTTGCTATAGAAACCAGTCATCCCTTATTCTATTGCCTCCATTTTTTGTAGAGTATCACATCATGAGAGTTTACATTTATTATTGCAGTGATGCAAGGCGCAGCTTGAATGTAAAATTTAGGATGCCAAAATTAAAAGATGAAAAGGGGTTTAAGAAAGTTGAACAAAACAAACGGCTAGTGTCAAAATATAAAATATTTTTGAGGGGGCAACATTGTACAAATTTGAAAAGCCTTAAATGTTGTTTCACAGTTGAAGCTACCATTTTTAGCACTTGCTTCAAATTTGTACTTTATTCTTGCTATATTATGTCACAATATTGTGTCTGGTTTATCTTTTTATGTAGGTTGTCACCTGTGGCAGTATACCTTTGGAGTCATCTTACCAGAAGGTACACAGATGTGTATATGTTTCAACAGAGTTGTTTGAATTTAGAGGGTTGGGTGGAAAGTCTGCCCATTCAAAGCACCGCTTTTTCTCATGGGGATCCAGACATTCAGAGGTGAGTTTGCTCATTTTGATTTGTGAAAATATTGATGTGAAAAACAGTTAGCAAATGATGATTCAGCTTCAGCTCATGGCACTTGGGTTTTAGTAAAAGATAGCAGAGAGTTAAATTTACTTAAATGCCTCAGAACGTTTGAGCAATAAACAAAGCACCTGACACTTAAATTATGTTCCTATACTGAGGCGTGGCCGCGTGGAGCTGACCGAAGAAATGTAAGTTACTGATTAGGGAATAAAAATCAGGTTCTGGGCAAGTTTATATGAAATTGGAAGTCAATATTTACCTGTACTTCATGTTTCACTGAATGCCTTAAGTTTGTAAACACATGCATGACGATAAGGTAATAAGCACAAGGAGTTCTTCATTTGATTGGGCCACTGGATGTCTTAATTAGTACATAGCTATTTAAGAAACCAGAAAATGCAGATAGTTCTAATGGTGTGCCATTAGTGAAAAAACATAACCTGACTCCCTATGATTATTGAAAACTGGGAATACTATCTTTGGTGTCTCATAATGCAACCATTGCTTAATTGTGTGCATTATTTACTGTAGCTAAGGTTTTTTTTCTTGGAGAAAGCCTCTAATTCAGCATTTGTTATGATGCGTTGCTTCTGGTGAACAGAAGTTTGTTGCTGATTTTTACATATCAGATTTCCAATCTGGACTAAGAGCACTAGTAAAGGCAGGCTATGGAGCCAAGGTTGCTCCATTTGTCAGGGAAGCTACAGTAGTGGACGTGAAAAAGGAGAACATGGACTTGTCTTCCAGCTTTTTACGCTGGTTAGCTGATCGCAACCTTTCAAGTGATGACAGGATCATGCGCCTCAAAGAAGGGTATGGCTTAAGAAATGGGTTTGACAAACTGATTCCTTGATTTGGCAGTTCTAGTGAGTTTTCTTGGTTGGGATACTTCTGAGATATGTTTGCATCCAGGTATATCAAAGAAGGGAGCACTGTAAGCGTGATGGGTGTTGTTCAGCGACACGATAACGTGCTGATGATCGTCCCCCCCCAAGAGCCTCTCTCAACAGGTTGTCAGTGGTTCCGATGCCTCCTCCCAACCTATGTTGAAGGCCTTGTTTTGACATGCGATGATAATCAAAATGCTGACGTGGTTCCCGTGTAGATATTTAGCTGTTCATCTTAATCTAAGTTTTCTTTCGAACTGGATTTCACAAGTACATATTTCAAGGGTGCCAAGCAAGGCAATGATCAAGCACCCTCCAAACCGCTCTGTACATACCTTCCTTTAAGGTTTTAAAGGAGCATGTAAATGGCACAGAAGTCACAGAGATGGAAGAACGGTGAGCATGTAGTAGTCAAGCATAGTCTAATTTATGTGGTGTGGATGGAGAGTAGTATGCAATGGGGAAAAAGAACACCCAACGGAAGATGCTGAAAAATGTTGTAGTGTGGTAGCGCTAAGCATTTTGATATTGGCTGATTTGTGTACGTAAGTAGCAGAGCCGCGCTACGGGGTATGGAATTGTTGCCTTATTCTGAACTATAATCTAGCAAATGCACTGTAATTTTATTTGGGTTCCTCTTATAAATTATAGAGGTTTTCATGTATGCTTGTTTAATAGGGAAGCACCTCTTGAAAAGCATGAAATTCATGCTTTCGGTGAGGTGCGCCATGCACAGCACACATCCACATTCTTTGTGTTTGTGTTTCTGGTGTTTTTTTTTTGGGATTGTTTAATTTAATTTAATTTATTTTTTTGTGTACGATTAGGGCCTTGTATTGCCTATTTGCTTGTATTGTGAAAATGGCATCTACGTTAACGTTCTGTTGTGCTCTGTAGCGTGGAGGCTCGTATATTAAATTCAAGGGGCAATTACCCTGTGAGTTTGAGCATCATCGTAAAATTTTCTTATTTATCAGGTTTACGCTGGCACTGAAAAACTAAAATATGTTTCCTGTGAGGGTAAAACTTTAAGATAGGGAACTTAGTCTGGACGGCATCCCTCCGGCAACCACCAAAGCTTCTCTTGTTATGTAAGAAGCATCATCGGATGCCGAAAAGGCAACTGCAGAGACCATGTCGTCCGTGGTACCAAGCCTGTTGAGCAAGGTCTGATCCTCAATGGTCTTCCTCTACAACAATTAACAATCCAGTCCAGTCCAGGACATGCCAGCGACTGTTCCTTTTTAAATTTTTGAAACAACTCGAAGACAGAAATCTGGACTTACAATCGTCTTATTGCTTGTAATGGAATCAGCAAGGTGTGTTGGTACAATCCCAGGAGCCATACAGTTCGCACGAGTGTATTATGCACAAAAATGACCAGAACAAAAGCATGGTGTGTCTACACAAGCACCTAAGTCTTTCAAACAAGGGTAACAGCTTCAAGTTCATCATCATATTTCAGACATAAATGGAAGAACACAAGCGGACAATACCTTGGTAAGCCCCAATATTATGGATGGATGAGGATGCCACCACCTGTTCTGTAATGTGATACACACCGTAGCACGTCTATGCCTTTCTGTTCATTTGAAACATCGTACAAACGACTTGCTTGCTTGCTTTGACATCGATACTGTTTCTGACAACGAGTCAACGACACTTGCTGGTGTCAGATTTATTGGCCCTTCTATTCTTAATTTTATCATACTTTGATCCTCTTACTATTGTGTTTTGCTTCCACCCCCTGTGCTTCCATGAGACTTTCGCCACTGCCATCAAAGAACTTCAGGAATGGTGATAATTGGCTCCTGTCATGATTTGCTACATAAGTAAACATGCATGGTTGAAATGATAGTATAAATAAATTTGCGATCATAGAGGCAACACCTATTTTAGGGAACAATATTAACTTAATTTACATGTTGATTTTTTGAATATCTATATGTTAAATTTTTTTTGTTAATTTTTTTTCTAAGTACTCATTAATTTATTTATGTTCGTATTATGTTGATTTAATACTATTTGGTATATTATTTGTTTGTTATATATATATATATATATATATATATATATATATATATATGAAAATATTTGTTATGTGCATATCAAAATACTTGTCAGAATTTTTATATTAACAGAAATTAGTTAATCTATTTATACTTAATAGTATATAAACATAGCTAGTTAAAAAAGTATCAACTTGTGGTGACTATCATTCCATAGTGACCGGGATTATAAACCTCATTTATTATCGAGGTTGCGAACCTTGTATATTATTGAGGCTGCAAACATCGATGGTTACTAGAAGATTAAGGTTTTATTTGTTACCTGTTATCTAACATGTATTCTACTATTATATACTAATATGTTTAATATGTATATAGTTTTAGTTCTTATATTATTATTATATCACAATTTATGACCTATAACTTATAATTAAATATCTATAATGAATATTAAATATTATTCCTCCACTAAGTTAGCTAGTTGAACTCAATTTTTTTTAATATTAATTTTAGGTTTTTAACTTTTATTAACATATTGATTGTTGAGAGTTTTTGGATTTTTTTTTTATTTGATATGTTTTATTTATTTTCACAAGATTTTTTTTTTAGTCTTGATTTGATGTATTAAAGTACTCGAATACTATTACATTGTTTTAGTTAAAGTTTGAATTTTTATATTATAATAAATATTATGAATTTTTATTAATTTTAAAAAATATTTTGAAAGTTTATAAAATGCTATAATATTTTTTTTAACACCCTCATGCGTTGCTCGTCACTGGCCTAGAATTAAGGATAGACAAAACGGTGATTGCAAGGAAAGCACAACAATCAATCAAAACAATGAATGAATACGAAATCCAGAATTTCTGCAACGCATCATCATCCCTTTCAAAAACTGGCAATCATGCTTAAAATCCAAGCAAGCTTTTCAGCAGAGCTCCAAATGTTATGTTAACATGCATGTAATAAAATATATTTACACAAGACAAGCAAGCGTTTCCACTGCGCTTCTTGCAACGAACACCCTTCTGCCTTCATCACACCACTCTGTTTCACTTCTGAATTTGCAGATTCATCTTCAAGATTATTGATAAGGCGTTTTTGAGTCTTAGTCTTGCCCATTAGAGAAGGCATCTCCTTCTTGAGATGGCTAATTATGTAGGCATGGATCTTAGCAGCTCTAGCACGCTTCACAAACTCATTGATCTGTAGGATGCAGATACCATCTCACCATTAACTAGCTAGTAGTTTCAATAAAACTATAACTGCCCAGGAATTAGATATATACAGATATACAAAGCATGCACTATAGAAACACACAGGTGCTCATTAGACACATGCACAAAAATGAGAATCACATACAGATATGCATGTCAGGATAAGCAGAAAGCCACAAAAAGTTGAGTTGAAAATGCTGAACATACTCGACGATCACAAGCTTTCTTAGGAATATCAAGCAAGTCCATGAGAAGGTCATTCTGTTCTTTTTCAAAAAGATCACAGAACATTGGGCTGGCAGTTTCATCATCAATAGGTTTGTCATTGAATGAGCTGCAAGAAAAACAAAAGACTAACAGACTTAGAATCTACAGTTGCAAATAATGCCAGGATCTCTTAAATGACATTGGATTTGAACAAGTATAACATCTAGGGTCGACCATGTAGATATAAGTACCACAATCTTATGAAAGGAAAATCTTGCAGTAAGATGATAGAAATTAATCAGATGAATATAACGAGGGAAGAATAGGCAGCAGCAAATGAAATGGTCAAGGGGGCAGCATGGCAGTCTAAGGAGAGGTTAAGATTTTAAGAGCAAATAATGCATGAAATATCAGAAAGGGCATATACCCAATATAAACACGAGAAACATCAGGAGTATTCAGAACTTTTCCATGCGACCACATTAGTGCTCCATAAACGTCTCTCATCAACTATAAAATGATGTCAACAGATAAGCACGTTACATCGCCCTGTTAAACTCAGTTTTTAGAAGAGAAAGTAGGAGAAAACAAGCATCTAACCTGTTGGGTATTGACTTGGTCAGCCTTGTTCAACACAGCACGTATTTTGCCATCATTAATTGGCTCGTAAAGATGCAATTACTCGCTTAAACTCATCACTGATATCAAGTTTATAAGGATCCAACAAAAGAAGAATCAGATCACCTTTTTCTGCAAACCATGATATAACACCAGTAAAATCATAACTCCTTTGTGCTCGTTGCTTTTCTCCAGAGAGAACCCCAGGAGTGTCAATAATTGTGATTTCATCTAGATGCTGCATGTGCATCCACAGCAGGAACGGTTATAAATAACAGAGTAGAGAGCAGATAACAGCTGAGAAAAATTAAACGCAAACGTAAACTTACTGGATGAGGCATTTGAGCACACTTAAACTTTGATAAGAATGCTCCTCCAAAACTTGTTAAGCCCCTAAATGGCATATCTGCCTGAACAGCAGCAGTGTTCCCAGGTGTGCTTCTTTCGTCAGATCCATACTGAATTTAAGAAGACTATGAGCAAGTGGAAACAATGATAAAACAAACTGAACATCCATCATGAAAATAAAATGAAGTAATCATAATTAATGATTATCATCAAATCACAAGATCTGTTAGCAACTCAAATGAATGGTTACTTGGAGGCTTTTGGTGTATTGGTATGAGCTTGATAGATGTTACAAAATGCAAAAGCCATGAATGTAAAAAGATATAAATGCTTTCAAAATAGAACAAGAGCATGAAAATATTTATACCATTACAGCAACAAATCTGTCAATTGTCGGCTCTGGTCCAATGTGAGCTCCGGCCAATAAAAAAAATATTGAGAAACAAGCAACCAAAATCAACATGACGCACACAGGAGTCTTGCAAGATGCGTGTATGTAGGTGTCAAGATGCTATGATCACAGTTGATTTATAACCAAGGCAAAGAGAATAAACAATCAAATTACGTAGAATTATCAAAGTTGAAAGATTCAGTAATAATAAATCAAATAAAATGTATGCGCAAACACTCACCAATAAAGGGGAAACAAAATCATCAAAACGATATGTAACTTCCAATGGCTTTAGCTTTTCTCTATACAATCTTGTCAGGCCATCAATTATCGATGTAACTCATGAATTGAGCGACATCTGAAGAAAAACAAAGAAGGCAATAAAGGGAGATCATCAAAAAAGCAAATCAAAGACACGACCATTTCGTCAAGGGACGAGTAGCTAGGAACAAGAATCTAGCTAGTGCAAAACTATTGCAGCCACAAATTACAGATTAAGCAGTTGAAGTATGATCAGTCATAACAGAATTTCTATACAAGTATCCATAATCCCTAAGCAGTGTAACTTACAATCTTTCGACAAGAAAGATCGAGGTTGGCAACCAAGAACAGAGGTCAGGGTTTCTTCTTCTTCTTCTTCTTCTTCTTCTTCTTTAATGAATGATGGTACATTGGTACATGAGGCTCCCACCTTTCTAATTGATGATTTTGGACCTGATTGCGGAGAGCCTGTTGATAGTCGTAGCTGCATGGAATACTGACCCAATTTAACTAACGGTCAGGGCAGCCTATGAAACCGAAGCTGGGGAATTACTTACCATTAATTTCAAATGTTGAACTCTTGTTTTTCTGGAGAAAATAGAGGGAAATATTTAGACCATCCAAATGACCCCAGCATAAAAAAAACGAGATAAAGCAGACAGCTTACAGCTAGTAAGGCATCAATGCCTTCCATCGATGGCGGCTTGATACCCTCCATGTATGATAGCTGCGAGATTTGGAAAAACAGAAGAAGAAATTGAATACAAAAAAATACAGTACTGGAAGCACAACCACCAAACTTACTTTTTTGTAACACAAGGATCAGATATGATGCCGATACTAGAACATCAAGAATGCCGATACTCTTTTGAATTTGAACAAGTGACTGCATCTCCCCCTCCATCTCTTTCGATCCCTCTCTTAATTTAATTTAATCAATTTCTATTTCTCTTTCAATTTCGGGAGGCGCAACACAAGCATAAACTATATATGATCCCTCTGTCTCTCGTTTCAAGGGAAGTAATAAATAAGAATGAAAATTAAGAACTATATATAACATTAGCAACAAAAAACATAACTGGCTAGTTAGCTAGGCCTATCTTCACTTTGATTTACAAACAATTTTTTTGAAATTGGGCCATTTTCGATTTGTTTTTTTTTTAAGGAAATCTCAATATATATATATATATATATACCCGCTATCTCATGTGAGTTTCAAACATTTTGATCATATCAATTGTTTTTCAAATACAATGCATATACATTAAAAAATGCCACTCCTTGATTCCTTCGTTATCAGTTAAGTATTCTGTTTAATTTACACGTGTTTGTCAAGTGTTTTTATTAAAATAAAAACCAATATATCATGATAATTAATCTTGGTATAAAATTATTATAAATTTTAGTCTTACACAAGTATTATAAACTTTTGATGTCGTCTTGGATGGAAGCATGCGCATGTTTGATAAAATATTTAATTATCACTAATAATAGATGGAGGAGGGTTACAAGGATAATACTGCGTACGTACACCTCCAAATCCATGCATGTAGCCACGAAGACTAGTAGCTAGTAAAACGTAAGAACTAGGCAGATGCAATTAATTCATGCAGATACTCTCATATATATCTATCAATACCCTTTGCGTTGAGGCCGGAATCCAAATCCAAGAATCTGGACGGAGAGTTGCTTTTCTTCTCCAACTCATCAACCCTAATTCCAACATTCTTCTTAAGCTCTTCCATTGAAGCCACATACCGCTCAAGCTCCTCCAATCCCATGTCTTCTATACTTATATCCCACCAAAACCTATCCCGTCCAAACCCAACTTCCCCACCTTCTTTCATCGTCTCCACTCGCTTCTTTTCCTCCTCCTTCTTTGCAAGGGCCTCTGCATATTGCTTCCTGCTCTCCTGGACCACTCGATGATGACTAGCACTTGTATTCACTGATCTTCCCTCTTCTGTATTTGCGCTTAAATAGCGGTCTATAACGGTGTCCACAGAGGGATAACCAAAGGCAAAGGCCTTCTTGCCCGGAGAGAATGCAATAACTGCTGCCTCAGCTCCGGTTAGGACGCAGAGCTCACTAGCCTTGTTAAAAAGACCTTTGCGACGCTTTGTGAAAGTAACTTCCAGGGAGCTTTTGTTTTCTATTTTCTTGATCTCGATCTTTTGGCGGCCTAGGCTTTGCTTCTTCACTTTGGTGGCCATGACCTTTGATTAATTAGCTTGGAAGGGATTAGGGTTTAGGGTTTCCCTACTTAATTTTCTTGAGAATGAATTAAAAAGCAATAAATTTTCTTACGAAGTTAATGCGAGAGCTTTATTCATGAAGCCAATATATATATATAAAGGAAGTTAATTAATTTTATAAGCTTATGAGCATCTTGTTATCTTTTTTAATTATTAAGAAAGATTATTTCCTTTTCTACTTCTGTCAAAATTTGGAAGTTTTTAGCAGAGAACTCTCAATTTCACTCCTAGCTCACTCTTTGTTTTATATATATATATATATAGTATTGTAATATCTATATTTATTTTTGAATATTGCCCTATACATGTAAATATAAAAGATTGATTAACTAATGTTAAACTTCCTATTTCTTTTTAACTCAATGCTAGTTAAGAGATTTCAATTTCACTTCTGAATCAAATTTATTTTAAAAAAAAAAACAATTGCTTGATTTGTAGGATTATATGTGCGCATAATTACAGATTTTTTTTTCTTCTAAAAACAACATGTATAATATATATATTAGAAATTATAAGAGACAACATATGGCCCTCCATGGATGATTTCCAGGACATCTTTGAGAACATACATGTGCATGGATTGGATAGCAACTTTAGCCCATTAGGTTTTGAATGTATCGAATAAGAAGAGCCTGGTTTAGATTAATTCGATCTTAGTTCAAACTAGCTAGGCTCAAGCTCATTGGTTTTTGGATTTTTGGTTTTAGGCTTTTTTCATATAAAATAAATATGTTTACATAACAATCTTTAAATAAATTTAACATATTTTTATCTGTTAATATTTTAGTTCAAGACCACACATAGCTACAGATGGCTAGGTAGACTCATGAGCCTGACTACGGGTCCACAAAGGATTTGGTTGGCATTTGAGCAAAACAAATGAGCCAATAAAATATCGCTGCAACAAGGATGACCCAAAACCAGATTGGAAAATCCAGCAAAGAGAGCCACATATAACCTTGTGATTTTTGGTACGTAGACTATCCCTCAGAATCCAATTCTCCAGAAAAAAACAATTAAATGAAAAGGACAGGACAGTTTCAAAGGCAAACTGTAGGAAATTCTTTCCTTGCATTCATTTACGGACTATAATACTAGGAAGAAAAGCTTGACGTGCAACCACATGAAAAATGAGCTAAATCCAAGATTTCTCTTCCCTTTACCGTATTAATAATAAACAAAAATGTAATGCAAAGAGTAAAATCTTAAATTACAGAATCCTTGGGCACTAATTGTGGGAAACCATTGATATATGCATTGCATCAAGCGAAATGATCTTCTGCTCTTAAGCAAGGTTGTAAGAAGCTGAAGTAGCCATCAAGCTAGTCACTCCTTTCCCCCTTCGGAAAGCAACAGCAACAGAACTGCATGATCATAGTAGTATTGTTTTCATAAATGAGACAGGTCAAAGTCGAAGCATAGCAGAGGAGAATATTGAAGTTTATTAGTTGTTAAGAGCTTTTAGATTTGAAATTGTCTTGGAAAATTCTCTCCAATAACTAGAACATCTGCTGCATGCTGCAGAATATTTAATATGTTATGGTTATGAAGTTGATCATATGAAGCGAATTAGCCAACACCTTAATTACCTTTGATCGAGAGGAAGAATTTCCCTTGTTTCTTAGACTTCCTGGTTGGGTTGGCACAGAAGGAAATGTGGTGGATGCAATTTGTTTTTCTTCTTTCACTCTGTTGAAAATCACAGTAAAGCCTTCCCCTGACCTGGGGTCTGCTTCATCCCATGCTCCAAATTTGAGAATTGATGCTGCCCTGTGATGCTGCCATCCCCATTTAACTTGAGAAAATTAAATCAAAGTTGCAGTAGCAGAACGACTGCTTGCAGTATGAAAATGTCAAAATGAAGAAAAGAGTAATGATGTCTATTGGTTCTGCTGCTGAGGTCTTTAAAATTTCAGGTTAGAGGGAATTCTACAAATATTAGGATGCTATCAGAAGACTTACACCCTCATGATCAAATGGATGAGTACTTCCACTTCTCTGTCTAGAATGTCGTGATGAGGACAAGGCTTTATTTCCCTCAACAGCCAAACCAGTCTTCTGAGCCTGCAACAGTGAATGGTCAGAACTACTTTTCTCACTTCCTGATTCTGATGTCAGGTTATTGTGCCTTGCATTCTTTCGATGGTCAGAAGGGCTCATCGAATGTGCATTGTGCCCTATGATTAGTCCCCCAATGTTCTGTTTTTCTGAGTTAGTTCCCTCAAAGGCTCCGGAAGCAAAATCAACATCATCTTCCATGGCCCCACTAGCATACATGAAGGCCTCTGGATTCTCCTCCGGATCATTTGGGTTCATCCTCACGCCGGATTTCCCTTCCCGTGCGTTATCAAAATAGGCAGTGTATGGCACATTATCTTTATCCCAGCCGCCGAACTTTGGGACATGGGACCGTTGCTGTGACAGAAAATCATGCGAAAGAAGGGGGAAATGTTGAGCAAATTCTTGATTTCAATCTCTTTACGACCGTGGACTAATGCATGCAAAAACTTACAGACTACAAACTAACACAACAGATTGTGATACATGAAGATTGGAAGTCTGTCAGGGTTGTAAGGAATCGATGGATGAAGATTTTTCTGGGCCAGCTCCTGGCCTGGATTGGTAATTGTTTATTGTTCGGAAAGCTATCACCATTTCTTCCCTCTAATAGTTTGAATTGCAAGAATAAAAAATGATAAAACTACGAAGCGTCCGAGTTTAACACATGCAATATATATGCCTCAGCAAATCTATTATCAAAACCATTTAAAATCCATTACAGGAATTTTTACTAGAATCAATATTTCTCAAGCATCAAATCACCAAGACATAGCATGGCATAGAGTGCCAAGTGAGTGAGTGGAACAGCTTTGCTTCATTTGAACATATATAGTATAGATTATGGAGGGAGTGGTTGCTGACAACTAAATCATCTTATTACGAAATACCATTTCAAACTAAGATTATTCAACATGGTACAAGTTTTATCAGAAAACTAAACCTGCTGCAAAAAAGGCTTACTACGATGCTTAAAATCTGGATTGATGAAACATATTACATCATGTAGAACTGTGAAAAGAAGATCCCAATACTGAGAAACATCATTAAAACATAAAAAAAGGGGTGGTCATGAAGAAAGAAACCAGATATACTATATTTTAGTTGGAAAATCACTTACAGGCATTAATGGATCAGATGATTCCAAGTGGTTGAGAGACGAAGCACTGGAGAAGGAAAGGACAAGAATGACAACGAGTTTAGCTTGGAGGCGCATTTAAGCTGAAGAAGTCCAGGAAATGCCTAGCAATGGCAAAGTTTGACACAGTAATTCGATTCTTACAAAGTTGACAGAGCCAAGGAGAAGACATATGGAAACACCTAAAGCCACTAAAAAATTGAGGCCAGCCTTCTAGAAATACAGGATCTTGTCCATCATTTGCTATGAATCAATCTCTTTTGTCCTCATCCTTGCAACAAGTAATGTTTGTACATATTGTGCTAGACTTTCTTACAAAACGGGAAAAAAGTTTTTAAATTTGACAATCTTTCTAGGACTACCAAAAGAGTTTTTTTCTCTCTCTCGGAGAACAAAAAAAACTATTACAAGAGTCCTGTAATGAACATGTTTGTTTTATAAAGATAATGGATGTTAGAGATTGTGATGAAAGAGGGTATTAGGAAGGATAAGAAAATCTAGAGATTTCGAGACCGTAGGGATCGACCTGCTCAAAGAGTGCAGCTCTTGCTTACAATGGTGGCCCTATTGAAGTTTTAAATTAAGACAAAAGTCACAAAACACTATTGAAGTCAAACATTATTCATATATTAATTAACGTGAAAGAATTATAAGAAATTGAAACGATAACTACAAAAATCCTTAGTGTAGACGAAAAGGACAGGCATTCAATTTTAATAAATTGGGGGGCTTGGATCTTCTCATCATGAGATGGTGACGCTGTGTCCAATTCACATGGCGTTGATCCCTATGCCAAAATAAACTTGGCAATCTTCCTTCTTCCACGCCAAACCAACGTGATTGATTTTTTAGTTTTTTCTTTTAAAACAAAATTATTTTGAGTTAATCTCCATGCTCACGAAACCACTTAGGTTTAACAAATTAATTTCAGGCATTAATTTAACTTCCTCGTTTGTACAAAGTCCCATTACCTCTTTACCTGTGCCCATCGAACCCCAAGTCGACTGTGACAGGTGAACAACCATGTCTCTTAGCTTCTTCTTTTTTTATTAATTTAATTTATCTTCACATTAATCTGTTCTTCTCCATGGTGTGTGTAGGATCCAACTTCCTTTTGATTAAGAAGTAGAGATGTTTGCTTAGAAGAATAAACTAGAAAGTGTAGCCTTGGATTAAAACTAAAAACACACACACATATATATAAGATAACAATAACATGAGAAGACAGGATTTGAAAACAAAGGAAACAATCATTACAATGGAAATTCAAATACCCTCTTGAATTTTCCATGATTCAAACTTACAACATGATGCTCTGCTGAATCCTAGACTATTGTATTGCTTCCAATTAGATGTGCCACCTCCATTTCTCCCTTCATTTATGAAGCTTGGAAGCTGATCGAGCTTCCATCAACTCAAGGTGGTTTCATGTCCAATTCACTGTAAGAAAACACTCTTCGATATATCAGCTGGGATTGGGAAGAATATCGGTTTCTTACAGCAAGAATATTTCGTTGCTGTGAATTTGTTACACTGCATTTCTCAACTGATGGATGAGGTGGAAACACAAAAGGAAAAGGAAAAGCCGTGTTGTATTTTTACATTGATTGTTGAATTAAGCTTATAATTGCGGGATGATCTTGGGATTTAAATCTACGACCCCCCACCCCAGAAAAGAAAATCTTGGATCAAGCTGTCAGCTACACGTTCCCAGGAAAATCACAGCTGAAAAGGGGCATTATGATCACCATCTGTATGATATGGTTGCAAGTCTTCTCCTTTCTTGTGATCTTTTGAGTTCTAGATACTGAAGAATATCCAACCTGTCACAGATTCAATGTATATACACAATGACAGCAAATACATGAATGAACAGTAGCAGATGCCGACATGGATTATAACACTTAATGTGAAAGCTTCTGTATTTTACCACACAATCGAGGCTAGCTAATATCAATAAATGAATCATAAACCAAAAACAACCACTGAAAACTCAAAAGTACTTTGTTTTTTTGGGCAAGTTGATTGAAATAGACCATAACTAAATAATAATAATATTAATAATACTTGAAACTCGCACCCTGCTCCGCTCCACAGTCCCTTCCTGCCTTTTAATTAGGACCCTTCCCTTTTGTTTCCTTTATTTATTTTATTTTTGTATTCAATTATCTTGTTTCTTTATGCTACTTGCATGCATGAGCCTGGTGGTGATATTATTATTATTATCTAAAAAAATAAATTTCTTTGTTTACTTAGCCCAATCTACAGTAAAATATGTTTTAAGCTATAAAAAAATTATCTTTATATCCTTCGGTCCAAAGAAATTAAGCCTTTTGGAGTGGGGTGTTGATGTTTTTTTAAAAAAATATTTTTCACAATAAAAATATTATTTTACCTCAAAAACAACAAAATACAAAATTGTTCACCAAAAATTTTTATGGCTTTGCATAAGCTTCTTAATAGTAAAAATACATATTTTCTCCTAGAATAAGTAAGAAAACTATTGTGCTGTTGAATAAGAGTTTGTTTGGTATTGCGGTAGTTATTGTGGTTGTAGTTTGAAAAAAATTGTTTTATAAAAAATACTTTTAGTTGAGGTTGGTTTGAAAAAATAGGTGTTTGGTTAAAATTGTGGTTGAAATTAAGGTTGAACAAAAAGTAGTTTAATGTGTTTGGTTAAGAATGCTTTTGAAATTGAGGTTATAAAATAATTTTAAAAAATATATATTAATATTGATGATTTTTAATTTAAATATTGTGAATTTAACTATTGCTATTACTTCATGAAATAAATCATACTTAATATAAAATATTTTTTATTATTCCATAAAACTATCTACAATTCCATTACGTACAAAATACATCCGACAAGAACTACAGTTTTCATAATTTTTTTAGCATATAATAAAATTAGATAAAATATTATCAGGTATAAAATTTACTCTAAACTAATTTTTTTAAAAAAATATTAAAAAACTTAACACACTAAATAAAAAAAAAAAACCCGCAGTGCAAGAGAATTGCACTGTTCACATAAACGGTTCATGTTAATTGCACTGTTCATTGAACAATGCAATTACGTGAACAGTGCAAGAAAAGCAGCCTTTAGCTACTTCTTTCAATCCTACGTTGCCAACACATAAATTAATGGGACCCATAAACAGTAATTAGTGGTTTTTTCTTTACCAAATACTTGGCTCCTGTGTTTTACTTTAAACGCAATTTACGGTCTCTAAGAATGTTTTGGAGTTTTTGAATTTTAATGTACAATGTAATTATATCTTTAATCTTGGAAGAGACATAATATAAGCTTAGCATTTTAGGGTTTTTTTTTTTTACTTTTCATATGGGTATTTTGTGTAATTGTCAGGTTGAAAATAAACTGAATGATTTTTTTTTTAGGATTATCACTATCTCAAATAAGTTTTTAGTTAATTTTAAGTTGGTGCTCAATTTTATAATCATTAATTAAAAAAATATTATATTAAAAAATTATTAAATATAATAAAATACATAACACAGTTTACTTAGAAACTAAAATCGATTTATGATTGTCTTAAGAGTTTTTGTGAAAAAATTATCATTTTAAAATTTTATTGAAAATTAAACCATGTTTTTACTAGTAATTAAAATTGCATGTTGTTCTATGAAATCAATCAATTTCATTTGAGTCAATTATCGTGTGATTTCATTTGAAACTCAAGTTAGATAAAAAACTATATTATGAGATTTAAAAATTTATGCATTAAATTAAAGTTAATAACACGATAAAAAAAATATTATCACACTCTTAACAATATTTTTAAAATTTTAAAAAATTACCGCACTCTTAATAATTTTTTAAAATTTTAAAAAATTAATCAAACTCATAACAATACTAGTACAAGACTACAATTTTTGGATGATTAAGAGTTTGATAAATTAATTACCATGTCATAAATCTTTTGAGCTGCTGTTGCACTAAATATATTTTATTTTATAAAATTACCATACATTAACAAATATTAATTTTTCTCATATCTAAATTTTTACCCTAAGTTTAAACAATAAAATTAAATAATTTTTAAAATTATAGTCAAACCAAAAATATCTCTAAACACACAACTCGACACCAAACGGAGCCACGTCCGAATCCAACCACAAACATCACCATTACTATGTTTCTCAATTTCACTGTTCCCATTTCCATTTCAACTCCCACTTTTCTTCTCTCCTTTTCTTGTCTTTTAACAATTTGATAAGCCCCCCACCCCCCCCCACAAAAAAAGAAAAAAATATGATTCTCTCTTCTTCTTCTTCTTCTGCTACGGTATTCACAATCTCATCCTCTTCCTCTAATACTAAAACCAGGAGATATATTGCTAAAACCCCACAAAGCCCTTTTCTTTTCAAACGCAACTACAACCCCACTTCACTTCCATTCCCTCCTTCCACAAGGAGGTATTCTTTTATTATTTTATTGTTAATCAACTACAATAATCATCAAATTCTTCATCTTTATTTACCTTACTAATAAAAAGTTTTTATCTTTTCTAGTGCAAAGTTTTGTAGAGTCCAAGCAACTGTATTAAAGGAAAATGAAGATGAGAAAGTTGTTCTAGAGGAATCATTTAGACCCAGCACTTTCACTCATGGCCCGGAGAACTCACCACAACCTTCATCCCCTACTGAATTAGACAAGTGGGTTGTCAAGCTTGAACAATCTGTCAATGTCTTTCTCACTGTAAGATTTCCTGAATTTGTTTCCATATTACAAGGGCTTCTAGTTTGTTCTTGGCATAATTGATTTAATTGTTCCCATTTTTATTTCTAGTTTTTTTTTAATTATTATTATTATAGGAGAAGACACTTGGGGCTGTAGTATCAAGTATGTATTTGACTGTTGTTTTCGTTTCTTGATTTCTTTTATGTCAGGATTCGGTGGTAACGATTCTTGATGCATTGTATCATGGCCGTGATTATGCTAGGTTCTATGTTTTGGAAACTATTGCTAGAGTTCCTTATTTTGGTGAGTACTGCTCATATTTATTGATTTCTCTTTCAATTTTGATTAAACCCATCAAGGGTTTAGTAGTTTGACTAAACAAGTTTATGTTCTTAAATGTTAGAACTGAGGTTATTGATGGGTTAGAATTTGGATGGCCATGCTAGTTACTGATAAAATGATCTTTTTGACGTGGTCTACTTTCTACAAGAGAGAATTTGACTCCCCATTGATTCATATAGACATCATACTTCACTTCCAAAATGCGATAAGAAATCATTGCAGTTCATCAAAATTGAATTCGCTGACTTGGTTTTGAGGTTTATTGAGTTGCTCTCTTTATGCTATAGATATATTGAATTTGATAATTGCCAATTTCTGAACTATGGCAGCCTTTATATCTGTTCTTCATTTGTATGAGAGTTTTGGGTGGTGGAGAAGATCTGATTATATCAAAGTGCATTTTGCTGAGAGCTGGAATGAAATGCATCACTTGCTTATTATGGAAGTAAGCAGTTTTCGTAGTTTTACTGGTTACATTTTTCTTTTATCGATTCTGTTAGGAGGACATTTTTTCTTTTTTTCTGTTGGTCATGGTATCAAGTTCACTAAATGTTGTTATTTTCAAACCCTTCACTGTTTCAGTTTGTGATTCCTTCCATGGGATGGCATTTGAATAATGAATGGTCTGTAATTTAATATAGATAAAGTAAAGTTAGCATGAGAATAGTCTATAGTAAATTGAAGAAGAAAATAGAAACTGCTCCTTTTCCAATGAAGATTGGTTGTAAATACAGAATACACAAACTCGACCTATGGCACACTCATGAGTCATAACCATGCATGCATGCATGTGCAAGTACAAACCTTAGCAGGTCCAATCTATTTATATGCGGTACAGTGGCTCCAAGTATAAAAATACCATACCAAAATCCTCATGATTCTGATGGCCTTGTAATTTGGTTGCAGGAATTGGGTGGCAATTCTTGGTGGTTTGACCGCTTTCTTGCTCAACACATGGCATTTTTTTATTACATCATGACAGTCTTAATGTATGCATTAAGCCCAAGAATGGCATGTAAGTACTTGCATCTGGATTTTGCTGGTTATGAACTGTCTTGCATTATAACATCCCACTCATTCAATCCTCTTGAGTCATGAGAGATTAAATGATATGAGAATTTATCATTTAATGAGAACATAACCAAAAAAAATGCTGAACCAGGTGTTCCTGTATAAAATTTTCAATTCTGACATATTTCTGGAACTCTTGCAACCATTATTTGAATTCATAGAGCTCAAAAAAGTCCCATATTTGTAGATTTCTATTGTTTTGGATTTTTTTAGTTTGGAAGAGGATAAACTTCATTTGCTTTATAGCTACTTTTAATTTTTTTCTTTTTTACTGTTTTTCTTTATGTTGCTTCAAGCCCACTGGAAAAGCACCTTAAATAAATCATCTTGTAGACAAAATAATTACTGAATAAGCCCACCCTCAGTCGTTTATCTCAGATTGGTGAGTAATGGGTTGTTTGGGACTCGAACCCTGAACTAGTTAGATGGGGGAGCAGAGAATTTATATGTCAAAAAAACTTGATACTTGTTTCAAAATTTTTGGTTTTGGTAACTTTAATTTACTTGTATTGCTTTATTCCCATAGGAAAAACACCGAAAACAAATTGTCTAATAGACAATTCCATTGCAGAATAACCCAAAGTCATTTATCTCAAAATGGTGATTTTGATAAATTCATTTTGATCATTTTTTCAGATCACTTCTCTGAATGTGTTGAGAACCACGCATTTGAAACTTATGACAAATATATCAAGGCACAAGGAGGTATGCTATGACTTTCATATGTTCGTAGATGATATTAGAGTAGTTTCTTGCACATCCATCATCTGCGAGTATAAATGTTGAGAAAAAAAACATTGTCATTATCTTGCTCTCACTTTTTGCTGGTCAGTTGGCCACTATCACTTCATTTGTTCATCTTGTACATGTTTCCTTTTCTTATTTTTTGAGAGGAATTATGTGAATAGTGTTGCCTCACCCATAAGATGACCTTTTATGTGAATAGTGTAATATGATCAATCACTTGGGAGTTATGACACCTCTGGATGCTATTAATCCATGGGTTGATGATACTTAAAAACTATATGTATGCAAATGCATTCAGGCCGTGGGGCACCTCAAAAATCTATCAGCATGCAGAACAGTTTGATGAAGGATCTCTATCATATGCTTAACATTATAGAATATAGATTCTATTTCGTCCAAAATCAATGGACTTATTCTGAGTTATTCGGGTTGCTTTGCTTCGTTGTAGAGGATTTGAGAAAAATGCCTGCGCCTGAGGTTGCTGTAAAATATTACACTGAGGGTGATTTGTACTTGTTTGGTAAGTTTTTATGTAAGAAACTACAATTGCATCATATATGATGTGAGAGCACGGCATAACAATTCTATTATGATCTCTTCCAGATGAATTTCAAACTTCCAGAGCTCCCCATTCTCGGAGGCCAAAAATAGGTAAAATAAATTTCAAGTCTTTTTTCGAGAATTTTTTTTTTTAAGAAGATTTTTTTTTTTTTTGGGGGGGGGGGGGGGGGAGGTTAAATTTACATAGAGACTAACAGAACTTTTGTTCTCTGTTTTTAAAATTTTCCTTTTCTTTCCAGAGAATTTGTATGATGTATTTCTGAACATCAGAGATGATGAGGCTGAACATTGTAAGACCATGGGGGCCTGTCAAACTCATGGAAATCTCCGCTCTCCACATTCATATCCAGAGGATGCTTTCGAAGATGATACTGGCATTGAGCTTCGTCAAGCAGATTGTGGAGGTGTTGCTGATTGTTTAGAGAAATCTGTAACATCTCCGTCAAAGCAAAAGCAAAATATTTGAGGAAAGGAGAACAAGGAAACAGTATACACTTCAGGTGATCAATAGTGAGAAATTGTATACACAAACATAACAAAGTTACAAATTATACAGGCCTGTAAGAGTTATATATGAAAATTCAATACCCCTTAAAGTTGCGTTTTTAGAGTAGTTTCCTGGATAACACAGTTGCCCACTTGAAATGGTCCCCTGTTATTGCAACTGCCTAGAAGGCATAGACTGTGATAGAATTTAAATCCAGAAACCTGGCTCTAGTGCTTTTCCCAGATCCCTGTTGGATTGACTGGAACACTGAACATTTAAAGCTTCTCGACGGTCACAGGTCAAGTAAACGGAGCCTGTACAACCATCTCTTTAAAGTCAAATGGACACAGCAAGCCTGGTATCTTCAACACAGCAATACCAATGCCGTCACAAAAACGTCATTTTGCTTATTGCCTGGTCTGGGTGGGGCTCACGGGCATGCGCAAAAGTTTGTTGCAAATCAACAATCAGAAATGAAACAAGAGTTCCTGTAGAACAATATATGTGATGACAGCTTGTCTTACTGGTCGCTCAACGAGTTGATTTCTATTGTGTCAAAGGAAAAGAACCAAGGGGAATGCTTACCAATGGTGTGTGTTTAAGATTGTTCAAGGACACTAAAAAAGAACCCAACAACACTCTAATTGGTCACAACTTGCAAGTCCACTTACAATAATCAAATGAAACTAGAGTGGAGTGGAGTGGAGTGGAGGAGTCCATGAGAACAGTAGCAGAAACAAATTAAGACAAGAAGATTAACAGAAGACAAGTGGGATCCACTGCTTGATAATAGACAACCATGTATCACTTTTTTTAAAATAAAAAAAAGAAGAAGATGAAGAAGAAAGAATGAAGCAGGGCCAACCACGTCGTTTTGATATGAAACTTCTCTACGTTTTGAGACCAAAACTATCCCCCGCCCAACGTGGGCAGTTTGCACCCTCACAAAGCACATTCTTTACTCTCTCTAGTTAGCTAACAGCCACCTTTTCTTTTTCTTCCTTCACCACAAAAGAAGGGCGAAGCATTCACACCCTTCAACTCCTCCTCCTCCTCCACATGATCACATCACCCACTCACACCCACCACAAAAACAAACAAACAAACAAACAAACATGGGTGGAGAGAGCTCTATGGGGGCACTTGTCCCCTCTGTGAATTCTGAGGCAACAACCTCCAAAATGCAACCACCAACGGAGGAGTTAGACAAGGATATGCTCTGTCCTATTTGCATGCAGATCATTAAGGATGCTTTTCTCACTTCCTGTGGACATAGCTTCTGTTACCTGTGTATTACTACTCATTTAAGAAACAAGAATGACTGTCCTTGTTGTTCTCATTACCTCACCAACAACCATATCTTTCCTAATTTTTTGCTCAATAAGGTTTGTTCTTTCTTTCATTCTTTCTCATCTTTGCCAAATTTTATTTTTATTTTGTAATTTTCTGCTTGATATGATAGTTTTAAATGTTTAGAAAACTAAGCTTTTGCGTCCACAATTGTGAAGCTAGCTTGTTTACAGCTTTATAAGTATTGAATGATGTAGTTATTGGAGAGAACTTATGCTCGTCAAGCAGCCAAGAATGCATCACCTTACGAACACCTTCGCCAGGCATTACAACAGGTCTCTTGTTGTAGTTTTGATGGTTAATTGGGATTCAATATTATCTACTTGGATAAATTGTTGGCCACGTCTTCTTGCTCTTTTGGTTTTCTCTTTATTTTTTAATGATTTTCTTGGGATTCTTAGACAGGGTTGTGAAGTCTCAGTTAAAGAGCTAGATGGCCTTTTGACCCTCCTTGCAGAGAAGAAGAGAAAGATGGAGCAAGAAGAAGCAGAGAGAAATATGCGGATTTTGCTTGACTTCTTGTGCTGCCTCAGGAAGCAAAAGCTTGATGAGCTCAATGAGGTTCCTGAATTTTTATGGCTTTAGGTTAATTTGTAATCTGATTTTTCTTGTAGTCGAGAAATTTTTGCAGGCAGTGCTACATTTCTATAATTAGAAACTTAAAATCATATGCATTTGGTACAAGAGAATATCAAACTACATTGATTGTGTCTCATATTTCTTGTCGGTACTAGTTTGATTGCTTACTGGTGTTTGATTAATCTGCAGTTGATAGTCATTTGTGCCCTTTGCAGATTCAAACAGACCTGCAGTACATTAAGGAGGACATAAATGCTGTAGAGAGGCAAAGGATAGAGTTATGCAGGGCAAAGGAAAGATGCTCACTAAAACTTAGGATGTTTGCTGATGATCCGAATTCTCAGTTTGTTACTCAATCAGGACCAGTTGCATCTAAAAAGAAATGGGCCCAAGCACAGGTAAGTGATCTTTTGAACTTGCATATGTGCTAGTCTCTTCATGTTTTTAGTGGTTGTGTGATTGCATAAGGGTTTCCCATGTATTCTTAACACTCGGTTGGCCAAAATAATAACCGTCCCAACCTCCCGGGCTTGCAGCAGACTTGGATCATATCATTGAATTCTTGCAGTAGTAGCTATGCTGTTTAATTTGATTGGATATCCAAATAGGTCCTTATTCATCTTCTCTCGCTACAGTTCAATGATTTGCAAGAATGTTACTTGCAAAAGCGGCGAAATTGGGTTAGACAAGCATACAAAGAGGAAGAAAAGGATACAGATATTATGAATAGAGAAGGATATAATCCAGGTCTTGAGGATTTCCAATCTGTGCTGACCAATTTTACTCGATACAGGTGGATGGATTTCTAAGTTTTACTTGCAATTTGAAAACTTGCTTTTGTCACTTATACTTCTGGTTGGTTGTTGTTTTAGTCGACTGAGAGCCGTTGCTGAACTGAGACATGGTGACCTTTTCCACTCTGCTAATATTGTGTCTAGGTTAGCTGGAATTTCGACCACTATTGTAATTTCACATGTTTTCTGCTTTGCTCATAAAGTTTACATTTCCCATGGTTTTTCTTTTCCAACTTTTATATATACAGTCAAATATCTTAATCATTGTAAAATCACATTATGCTGCAGCATAGAATTTGATCGTGATGATGAACTGTTTGCTACTGCTGGAGTTTCTAGGCGCATTAAGATTTTTGAGTTTTCCTCGGTAAGTGTGGGAAAGAGGGTTATAGAATTGAGTTGTGAAGTTCATTCTCTTCTAGTTTGTAGACCAGTGAAAATTTATGGAGTCGAACTCTTGTCATTCAACCTTTGTGATGTGGCTAAGACGTTATTGAGGATGTGTATAATATTACAGAATGCAAGTATGCTGTAACCTAGCCAGCATTTTACAAGTTCGTTGTTGTGTAATGAGATTTTTTGTTTAATTTCTTTCTAGGTGATGAACGAACCGGCAGATGTGCATTGTCCTGTTGTGGAAATGTCCACGCGATCTAAACTTAGTTGCTTAAGTTGGAACAAGTATACGAAAAATCATATTGCTAGCAGTGATTATGAGGGTATAGTAACTGTTTGGGATGTAACTACTCGCCAGGTACATCATGATACTTCATTTTTGTTGTTTCGGTTTAATGTTCTTACATGAAATCGATGTTGTTCTCAGGCCTGAGACCTGCAAAGCTGGAATGCAAATTTATGATTTTTCCGTTGCTTTGTAAAATGGCCTTAAAGTTTCATAAACCTGTCATTTCCCTATATATATATATATATATATATATATATATATATATATATATATATATATATTTTGGATCGAGGTGCTAAATTACACTTAACAAAGACTCTTCCCACCAGAGCATAATGGAATACGAGGAGCATGAAAAGCGAGCTTGGAGTGTTGATTTTTCACGGACTGAACCTTCAATGCTTGTATCTGGCAGCGATGACTGCAAGGTATTATTGAAGTGATCCAGAAACTATTTTTCTTGTTGGTTATAGACTGAAGACTTGTTTCATTATGCATCCCTGCTGCTTAGATATGATTCTATGTTGAACAGGTCAAAATTTGGTGCACACAGCAAGAAGCAAGTGTTCTTAACATTGATATGAAGGCAAATATTTGTTCTGTCAAGTATAATCCTGGATCCAGCATTCATGTGGCGGTATGTCTCTGTAAGATTCTCGCTAAATGATTCGTGTTCCTTGTGATTTTTTCTAGCACAAAATGAAAATCTTATCTCTGGATTTTTTCCTTTGAAAGCCCGTGGCCTAGAAAGATCCCCTAATATCATATTTTCCATTAAAATAAAAGCAAAGAAATTAATAAAACTCCTTTTTCTTCTTTTCTAATTAGAGAGCAAGCAAGAAACTTTACAGCGCCTTTTCAATCATCCAGTTTATGTTGAAAATCTAACTGGATGGAACACATCAGATATTCTTCAGAATGAATTCATGCTTAAGAGAAATGACACTTGATATTCTGCAGGTGGGATCTGCTGATCATCATATTCACTACTATGACCTGAGAAACATTAGCCAACCGCTTTATGTATTTAGCGGGCATCGGAAAGCTGTTTCATATGTGAAATTCCTGTCTAGCAACGAACTGGCGTCTGCATCTACGGACAGCACATTGCGCTTATGGGATGTAAAGGATAATTTAGCAGTAAGTTATGATGGTACTTTCCAAGAAAGAAAACACAGTCCTCCGAACAAAGCACAAGTTTCATTGCTTTCTATGGAACTGTGCTTGCATCTATGCTGTCATATTTTCCATTTCTCTCCATGGCGCTTTGAACTTATTTCAACTAACTTCCAGATTTCCATGATCCTTTTATTTTTTCAGTTGCGGACATTTAGAGGCCATACAAATGAGAAGAATTTTGTGGGCCTCACAGTGAACAGCGAGTACATTGCTTGCGGCAGCGAAACAAACGAAGTGTTTGTGTATCACAAGGTTAGAAAACATTTGAATTGGTTTCTTTGGCATAAGAAAAATCCTTTAATAACACAGTGTTGCCAACAATTGCAGGCTATCTCTAAACCCGCAGCTTGGCATAGATTTAGTACGGATTTGGAGAACGGTGAGGATGATGCTGGATCGTATTTCATTAGCGCTGTGTGTTGGAAGAGTGATAGCCCTACAATACTAACCGCAAACAGTCAAGGAACCATTAAAGTGCTTGTTCTTGCTGAATGAATGATCTAAACTCTTTAAATCCTACTCG
The DNA here is from genome assembly GCA_018804465.1 of Populus tomentosa. Lineage (NCBI taxonomy): Eukaryota > Viridiplantae > Streptophyta > Magnoliopsida > Malpighiales > Salicaceae > Populus > Populus tomentosa. The sequence continues at coordinate 79,338 of CM031975.1, forward strand.
ACATTGACTTCATGTATCCAGATGGAGAATTATGCGTTTTACTTGCAAATTAACTGGCAAGTAACATGCCTATCACTAGGCATGAAATTGGCAGGGATTAGGAGAGTGTGCGTTCCCACCTACGAAGAAGCCTTCAGTTGTGTTAATTTGCAGTATCATTTTTTCCTAAAGCTCTTCCTTTAGTAGTCAAATCCCGGATTGTTTGGGCAGTATTCCATACCTCAGGGTGCTGTCTTTACGAGGAAATAACCTCAATAGCATGCCAGATCTTGCATTAGAAAGAAGTTTGCAGTCACTCAAAATTAATCCATGGCAATAAACTGAAAGGTCAATTGCCAATATCCTCAGCCAATTGTTTCAAGCTGGAGGTTTTGGACCTTGGACACAACATGATAAGTGACACATTCCCATTCTGGTTGTGGCTGCCACCTGCATTGAAGATTCTTTTGCTGCGAGATATTAAATTTTATGGTTGAATTTGACTTTTTTCGGTGCTGTGAATATTTTTCCAAACTTGCATGTTGATAAACTCAATTTTAACGGGTTTTAAAAATTCTGAGAATTCTTCTCTCTCTTTTTTTTTTTAGCTTAGTTAAGAAAAACTCAATTTTTTGGGCTCATTCAAGTAAATAACTCTTTTTTCTTGGGCTTGAACTAAAAAATAATTCTTCTCTCTTTGACATTACAAAAGGAATCACGCCATCTTTCTTAAGCATGATCAACTCTTATCCTTTGGATCCGGTCAAGGAAGTGACCCTTTTCTCTTGGACGTGGTCGTGAGAATGACCTTTTTTTTTTATTATTTTTATAGCTTAGCCAAGAAAATAACCTATTTTTTTTTGAGCTCCACCAAGAAAATAACTCAATATACTTGAGTTAAGTTACCAGATTCAATATAGTTAGGTTCAGTTAAAGGACAAGCCTAGCCTTCTTAGACACCGTTAAGGAACAGACCCAGCTGTCTTAGACTCAATCACGAAAAGGGCCTAGCTGTCTTGGGCTCGACCAAGAAAAAAAACCCATCTCTCTTTAGCACGACCAAGAAAAGGACCTACCTTTCTTGAGCTCAGTTTAGTAGTAGAGTTCTTGGATCTAGTCTAGGGAAAGAGCTCAGCTTTCATAAGCTCGGTTATTTCTTATATCCTACTTTCCTTACACCTCTATGTATAAAAAAATCTTTCAAGGACTTACTATATTTATCCCTCATTAAATGTTATTATTGCAAGATGACACTTTAATTCTTTTTCTGTATAAAAAAACAAGACTTATGAGTTATAAATATTCTTATAAATTATTCTAGCTCTAGATTTATAAAATTTTTATTCTTAATATTTAAGTATATAAAAGTTCTCAAATCTAAAAAAAAAAAAAAATCTTTTATAGGTACCACATACAAACTATTAGCTACATTGGTTAGAAAAAATAAATTAGATTAGTAGAATCAAGATATTAAACACTATCAAATCATCAAATATAATGTTCCTTGAACATGTTGAATTTTGGGATATTATCACATGCTATGGACCTATCTTCCACTGAAATTACGGGTGATCTATCAAAGAAAATGTAAAAAGTTTAAAAGCTATGCAAATTTACGGGTGACTATTACGAACAAAGGGTTGGAAATGCATATGGCGAGAATACTGACCGTGTCCACCTGTCTTGGCGTCTCTCAAAACAAATTCCATTGGGGAAGTTCCTGAGGAGATAAGAAATCTCAAATCACTGAAAGCCCTCTACTTGTCTCAAACTTCCTTGGTCAAACGCCATCATCAACGATGAACCTAACCAAGGTCGGGTCCTTAGATCTCTCAAAGAACCAACTGTCTGGGGAGATTCCTCGTCAACTCACAAGCCTGACATTCCTTGCTGTAATGAACCTCTCATGTAACCGACTGTGATAATTGTCAAACGCTTCTTATGAAGGGAACCCACAATTACGCGGCCTCTTTTGACAAGGAAATGCATTGTTGATGATCCACTCCCTCCACCAGTACTTGTCAACGATGACGATCCATGGACAAAGTATATGCTTGATTGGAAAATTGTGGTGATGTGGTGTCTATGGATGCGGACTAGTAATTGGTTTCTCTATGGGATATATAACATTAGGTAAGACGAGGATCAATCAAATGGTCCACTGATATTCGAAAGGAGAGCAAGGAAGCATGGGAGAAGGTTCAGGCAAGGTCGTCAGTGGAGGCCTCGAATTGGAAGGTGATCGGAGTTGGAAGGCAGATATTAATTATCACCTGCAGGTCTATGAACCATGCGTTCTCAAGTAGAAAATTAAAAAAGCTGGCCGTGGTTATTAAATTTGTAAGTTATTTCTGTGAAGAAATATTTATACAACGAGTGAATTAACTTCGTATGCAGGTGGAAATTAAGCACTCGTTGAGATTCGACTCTCTCTTCTACAAACATTCATTGATGAAGCAGCTTTTGGAATAGGTCAAGTATAAATTTAGTCTTGGGATCGACAATAATTTGGTACAAAGTTGTGGAAGCCAGGAGCTATAACATTGGAAATTAAACTCCATAATTAATAGAGCTTGCTTTTTAGCACGAGGGATGCTTTGATGCTCCCTTCTCTACTTTTGCAAAACCACACATTTAGAGCCTTCAATTAATTGTGGTCCTAACAAGTGACGATGATTATTATTATCAGGATAGACTTGAAAAATGAAGATGCTGGGAGCCTTGAGATTTCATTGTCAGGAGCTTCCTGCTTTTTGGGGAGGCTGATAACCCACGTAGAAATAAATAATCGTCTCATCTCAATCAAAGGCTGGAAAATGCTATAAAGGGTGTCTGCCCAATTTGCACCAGGCTTGGCCCGGGATGAAGAAGAAGATAAAAAGTTTTACAGGAAAATCTACGAGGATTTGATCAATCAAATCTAAATCAACCGGTCGAATCAATCTAGATTTTTAACAATGATAATTTTTTATTTTTTTATTTTTTTTTTCAATCTGGACCGGCCTAGCCGTGGCCGACATGTGCTTGCATCTATGACTTGGAAGCTTTTTTAACTAAAGATGAGGGGTAGATCAAGAAATTGTCCTAGTGTGTTGATAGAATTAAGCATGTCTTTGATCTATAAACCGATAAACAAATGCTAATAAAGCATGAAGAACAAAACATAGAACAAAAGAGCAGATGTCCTCGCCATAAACGCATGCCGACACTCTTATCCTAATAATAATATGTTAGTATCAGAGGTTAAATAATGAATCCTTTCTCTTGCATGGTGAAATATATTACATAAGCTAGCAAGTAATCCTCCACCATCACCTCAAATTCATTTCTTTAAGCCGCCGCCGTCACCGCCACCGCCGCCGCCATTAATGCTCCCATTAACCTCTTTTATCATTCTATTAGTATTGGCGCTGACGTCTTCAGTGCTTTTGCATATTTATATATTAAAGACTTGTCTATTAACCCACTTGATCCGTCAATTTTTCTTGATAAAGTCTTATACATACTTAAGATTATAGCATGAAAATATATATATAGATAATAATAGAAGAGTATATATTAAAAAACCCTCACTGCCCTTGTAGACCTGCACCCAAAGCGTACCCTGCCGTTTAGTGCCCAAAGATTAACAGCTAAAAATAGTTTTTTAGTGCCCAGATTTTTAGAAAAAAGCTTTTTTGATCCTTATGTTTAATATTGTTTTATAAATATATCCTCATCAGGAAGGTTTTTGGGTCTTGAAAAACCATGGAGTGCCTTATCATTCCTAATATTCGACGCAGCAAATACGCTTAACAAATATTTAACAGGCCAAATTAATTAGACAGAAATCCGTTCTATAGTTGATGAATAATTCTCACTTGAACAATGTAACTAAACATGTTCCAGCTTTGTAGGTGGTTAAGTTAACCTGACAATAATAAACTCTAGCTAGGTCTTATGTTAAATCAAATTGGAGTTGTTATGTTAAACTCGATTTACCTTACAGGTTAAGTGCTATCTAATCATTATCATAAAGCTTTAATTTGAATTAGTTTTATAACTAATGTAGTGTGTAATATTGTGATAGTAATTATTTTTAAATTGTTTTTTTTTTAAATATATATAAATAATATATTTTTTATTTTTTAAAATTTATTTTACACATTAAAAATAATCTAAAAATATTTAATTAAAAAAATAAATTTTTTATTTTAATAATAAAAAAACAAACAAACACTGCCTGTATTGAGGCACAACAAGCGAAAATATTTCAAAGAGAGGAAAAAAAGGGAGCATGTTGCACACTTGTCAGTCCATCATTGGGTACTAGAGTTCAAAGTTGTGTGCAATCTAATCTGAAGAATCCCATTGATGGGGTGAAGCACTCCTGTCTTTCTGCGATCCCTCCTTTTTAAGGAAACCCCTCTTTGCAGATTCATTCTTATAATTATATAAAAAAGATCCTACCTTCTCTCTTTTTTGGCGCGAAAGCGGGAAATGAGAGTTGGTAGCAGGAGTGATTTAGTAGGGGGAGAGAGAGGGAGTCTGATTGAGGTCTCGCCGGCAGATAATAACCGGCCGACCATGGGAGAGGAAAGGGAGGGAGAAGAAGAGCTGTTGGTGCCACCGCTGAATTTTGCGATGGTGGATAATGGAATATTTAGGTCGGGTTTCCCTGATTCTGCTAATTTCAGCTTCTTGCAATCCCTAGGTCTCCGTTCCATTCTGTAAGCATCCACCACCTTCATCTACTTTACTATTTTATTTTAAATGGCTTTAATCTTCTTCATCATCTTCTTCTTCTTTATAAAGATATTTGTGCCCAGAACCATATCCAGAAGCAAATTATGAGTTCTTGAAGGATAATGGAATTCGGCTTTTTCAGTTTGGGATTGAAATGTGCAAGGTACTTTCCTATTTTTTTCTTTTTAAGAAAAAGTATTTGCCTTTCTTATTTTTTTTCAAGAATAATTACAATTTTGGATTTTCAAATGTTTGGTTGATTAATCATAATGAGTGAAAGTTTGAAAATTTAGTGTTCCATAACCTCATGTTGATGTAAAAACGTGACTAAAAAGATGGTATCAGGATAGCCCGGCTATGAAATTTTTGAATAATAATAATAAAAATTTCACCAGGAAGAAACTTCTTTATTGTGCAATTGACGAGGTTTGAAACAATATTGGCCTTTTGCTCTTAGAGTTGAGAATTGTAGGATTATATTCTTTGCATTTGAAACAATATTCTTCCCTCCAAGTTGATGGCAATTGATAATGCGGTGTACAGGAACCTTTTGCAAACATTCCAGAGGAAACAATCCGCGAAGCATTGAAAGTAATCCTTGGTATCTTGAAAGCTTCCAACTTTTTAGACTTGTCGTTCGCAGTTGCTTGTTTTACAATATGCTCATGCTCGTCTTTTTCACATGCCAGATGTAAGGAATCACCCTGTCTTGATTCATTGCAAGCGAGGAAAGGTACCTTGCTTAAATTACTTTGCTCTGCTTTCTTAGAAAAAAGTATGTTCTTGTGCTGATAGTTGGATCTTTGGTCTATGTCCAGCATCGTACTGGATGTCTTGTGGGATGTTTGAGAAAGTTGCAAAGATGGTGCTTATCATCTATATTTGATGAATACCAGAGATACGCAGCAGCCAAAGCTAGAGTGTCAGATCAGAGGTTTATGGAGTTGTTTGACATTTCAAGCTTTAAGAATTTACCATTGTCCTTTTCCTCAGCCAGATCTTCTGCAAACAGATAAAAGAGAATGTATAAACCTAGCGAGGTTAAGAGTGTCTGTACGAGATTGAAGAGTGCAGAAACAGATTCAAGTTCAATGGTATAGGAAGCTAGAGGATATCAGTATTCCTAGTGTTCTGTTTCTTCTTCCCCCCATCTTATTGTGTTGTGCTGTACTGGATGCAAATGTCTAAGGAAATTGAACCTGAAATCCAGTATCTTTACATGGTTCTCACTGTCCTAAGCAAATTAGTACAAGCTTCAAATCCAGCATCTTTTGAGAATTTTTAATTTTTTTTGTTGTGCATGTTAAAAAATAAAAAATATTTTGAAAAAAGTTTTCCAAGTTTAAATTTGAATTAAGGGCATCCAGTTCCAGTTATGTTGCTGATTCCTTGTATCCCAAAGACGCTACATCGGCAGAACCATATTAGAAGACAATTTCAATCAATATTTTCAAAAGCTAAAAGGAATTTTAACCATATTTTCAAATATGATTACTTCCGATCTGTTCAAATGATCGAAAAAAATTATTTTTAATCACGAAAAGAATCAATTCAATAAAAAAAACAATTCATTGTAAAATGAAAGTGAAAGAAAATGTGGACGAGCAACAATCGAATCGTCAATCAAAGAATGACGACTGAAACGATATCTCGGCCATTACATTTGTTCTACCTCTGTTCTTTCGAGCGAAAGAGACACTGAATCCGTCTCTCATCCCATTGACAGAACTGAGGCTTTGATGCTAAAGATCTTCACTTTAAGCAAAAGAAACACGACCCCTTGAAGTATAGAACAGAAAACTCAAGTTTTGATGCGTAAAAACGTTGCTCTAAACAAAAACAAAGAAAACAGAGCCCCTTGTAAGGGTCAGGGAATAAAAAAATGTTGTTTTGGTGTTAAAGATCATCGCTTCAAATTCAAAAACAACAAACTATTAAAACACAGGCAGAAATTATTTTGAAGTGACACCGCTAGTGCCTAGGGTCTGCGGGGTGGTTTACAGGAGGTCACAGAGGTTTTTATAAAGGAAGGATAAAACCCTAGAAGCCTTTTTACTATTACCATATCACCCTTTGAAATTCTCATATTGACGTATCTGTGCTATAACGTGTTTATCTCCCACTAGACTAGATCCTCTGGGCCATGCATGATGTGATGAATATCAAATTGGGTTCCTAGCCCAAAAGTCGGATTTTTCTCTTCTAAAGGGTCGTCAGATCAAACGGCTGACAATGACTTTACAACGGAGTCCATATTAGATTATTAGACCCAATAAACTGATCCCTACCATCATCTTCTAGGGTTTTCTTTGAAGGTCCCCAAAACCCCATCTAATCCTACACTGAACTGAACTCCAGCTCATCGTTTCTCAAAACCCCTCTCAAACTCAGCTCTTTTGAGCCTTTTCAAGCTGTAAAGGCATCGACTTTAAGTTTTTCAATAACTGTAAGTGCTCTTTTCTCTATGCCCCTTTATAATCAGAGCTCAAAGATTGCGACTTTCAATGTTATTTTGATTGAATTTAAGCTCAAGTAAGTAATTTTCCAATTGGGTTCTTGAGATTTTGTGAGTTAGGGAAGGTATAATTATATGGGGAAATCTGGAGGTAAGAAAAAGAAGGGAATTGGTGCTGGTGCAAACCAAGCATTAAGTGGCGAAAATAATGGTAATTCAAATTCAAAAGCTATCCCAAATGCTAATGGGGGTATTGGTTTAGACTCTTCAATATTTTTGAAAAGAGCCCATGAGCTTAAAGAAGAAGGGAACAAGAGGTTTCAGAACAAGGACTATGCAGGTGCTCTTGAACAATATGACAATGCCCTTCGCTTAACTCCCAAAACACACCCTGATCGTGCTGTGTTTCATAGCAATAGGGCTGCTTGTTTGATGCAAATGAAACCTATAGATTATGATACTGTTATTGCTGAGTGTACTATGGCACTTCAAGTGCAGCCTCAGTTTGTAAGGGCTCTTCTTAGGAGGGCTCGTGCATTTGAGGCCATAGGGAAGTATGAAATGGCTATGCAGGATGTTCAGGTTTTGTTAGGGGCTGATCCAAATCACCGTGATGCTTTGGATATTACTCGGAGATTGAGGGCTGCGTTTGGTCCTCGCCAAGAGGCTCAGCAGGACCTCCAGAGTCGTCCATCCCCCGCTGCCTTAGGGGCATCTGCGGTGCGTGGTGCCCCAATTGGTGGTCTTGGGCCTTGTTTACCAGCCCGGCCAGTTTCGAAGAAGGCAGCTGCGCCACCTGGGGGATCTGTTGTATCTCCTAGTAATAAGATGGAAAAGCCTCTGATGGATTCGGGCAGTGAAAATGGTACTGTGACCAAAAACCAGTTACCGAAACTTGTGTTGAAGCCTTTCAGTGATTCTTCAAAAGCTTCTGCTAATCCAGGAAAGGATAGACAGGGAAAGGAGTCCATATCTTCCTCAATGTCGTTGCCTAGACAGGTTTCAGAGGTGGCAGTTCGATTAAGACCATTGAAACTTGTCTATGACCATGACATAAGGCTAGCACAGATGCCAGTTAATTGTACTTTTAAAGGGCTAAGGGAGATGGTGAGCAAGCGTTTTCCATCATCCAAGTCAGTTTTGATCAAATACAAAGATACTGATGGGGATTTGGTGACTGTAACATGCACAACTGAACTCAGATTAGCAGAGTCCTCTGTAGACAGCCTTCTGGTAAAGGAGCCTGATGCAGATAAAACTGATTCAGTTGGAATGTTGAGATTGCATGTTGTTGAGGTGAGTCCAGAGCAAGAGCCAACATTACTGGAAGAAGAGGAGGAGGAGGATGAGAAGCCTCTTGAGAGTGAAGAGAACAAGGGGGGTGAAAGTGGGTCGCATTCATCACTTGGTGAATCTGTGTTAGAAGTGGTTGATACTGAAATTGACAAGGCAGAGAAAGAAACTACAAAGGAGCAACCAGGAGCTTCAGAAGATCCAGAAAGCAAGGAAGTAGAGATGGATGATTGGTTGTTTGAGTTTGCTCAACTATTTCGCACCCATGTGGGTATTGACCCAGATGCTCATATTGACTTGCATGAACTTGGGATGGAGCTTTGTTCAGATGCTCTTGAGGAGACAGTAACAAGTGAAGAAGCTCAAAGCCTTTTTGACAAGGCTGCCTCAAAGTTCCAGGAAGTGGCTGCTTTGGCTTTTTTCAATTGGGGAAATGTCCATATGTGTGCAGCAAGAAAACGCATACCCGTAGACGAGTCTGCTGGAAAGGAGGTTGTGTCTGCACAGCTTCAAGCAGCTTATGGCTGGGTAAAGGAGAGTTATTCTTTGGCCAGGGAAAAGTACGAGGAAGCACTCTCGATCAAGCCTGACTTTTATGAGGGTTTGCTGGCATTGGGACAGCAGCAATTTGAAATGGCCAAACTTCATTGGTCATTTGCTCTTGCTAATAAAATAGATCTCTCAAGCTGGGACTCTGTTGAAACTCTTAAACTCTTTGACAGTGCAGAGGAGAAGATGAAAGCAGCAACTGAGATGTGGGAGAAGCTGGAGGAGCAGAAAGCAAACGAGCTAAAAGATCCAAGTGCAAGCAAGAAGGATGAAATGTTGAGAAGAAGAAAGAAACTAGGAAGTAATGTTGAATGCGAGTCCTCTGAAAGTGGTGCTCAGGGTGAGATTACGCCGGAAGAAGCAGCTGAACAAGCAGCAGTGATGAGATCACAGATACATCTTTTCTGGGGTAACATGCTTTTTGAACGATCCCAAGTTGAGTGCAAGTTAGGAATGGATGGTTGGAAGAATAAACTTGATGCTGCAGTTGAGCGCTTTGGGCTTGCTGGAGCATCTGACGCTGACATTTCAATGGTTTTGAAGAACCATTGCTCCAATGGAAATGCAGCGGAAGGAGATGACAAAAAGGTTCAGAATTCAAACACTGATAATGTTGATGGAGCAGATAAGAGTGAGTTACATAAAGTATGATAGAAGTATAGACTGATGTTTCCTTAGTGTGCAATGGCATCCATGAATAACCTCCTTGTGCTCTCATTAATGAACAGAAAGCCGGGGGAAAGAAGTTCTTTTCTCTCTGCTAGAGGATGAATTCTGGAATTGACTGTTTGGGTCTCAGCATTGAAAAGGAGTTGTACTTCAACAGATATTTACAATATTTGCTTTGCAAAATCTTCATGTTAACTTTGGAAGTGATGTTTTTCTGTTTGAATACAAATGAGTTTTCCATAAACAATTTTATGCTCCTAGGACTTTTGACATTAGCGTGGTCAAATAATGAATTCTTGATTTTTATGGAACACAGCCTATACTGGTTGTAGTTGTTGCAGATGGTTGTGCTTTAATTATTGATTCTCTTAGTTTTTTAATTTGTTGATATTCTGGTTGTAGCATGTAGGAATTTTTATTTTTTTCTTATGATAGAAATGAAGATTTGGATTTGGTGTTGAATCAAGTTAAATTTTCTTCCTCTTTAAAAGGAAGGAAAGGATTCCATGTAGTATGTCATGTTAACGTACCCATGAGCATCCAAGCAACCCTTCTGCATATCCTGTTTCTGTGACTGCTGTCCATTCATTAGACTTCGAGGATTTCTACTCTTTTTTTCCCTTGATAAATAACATGGCTGTACTTTAACTCAGTCGCCAAGGATGAATAATCTGTTCTAAAGTTTTTGAGTTTGCTATGATACCATTTTCTTCATCTGTGTTGGTGGGTGTTACCAGTTGTCTCTCCTAGAGAGAGTTTGGTTGATGCCACCACTGTAATCAAGCGGCACATTAAAATGGACTGATGCTAGAAGACCTAAACCAAGAGGTAGTGTGAGAGCTGCTGATGCTTTGCTTACCCCTCTCCAAATCACCACCCACCTTCTATCTTTTTAGTTGAATTGGCGAACAGTTTGTTGAATAATCACATGATTGTAGTCTTGCTATGGCAAGTGAAACTAGCTGACCATTTTATTTGATTAGATTCGTTCAATGATAGCAACGAGTCACTGTGTTGAATAAATGAATAGTTTGGAGTGATTAGCCATCTGTCGTTTCGAACCTGTAGGCATGACCGTGCAAATGAGTTGGATTTTTTCTTTATTGATGGTTTGACTTGACAACACCTGTATTTTGTTGAAGATATTCAGATTGCATGATACATATTTGATAGCGAAACATATGGCAGAGTCGTCATGAAACATGAGCATTTGCTTGAAATGAAAGGGGTCGGTCAATTCTGTGCATGTTTCTCGCTAACTGTTCCTCGTGGCTGGATTCGTTTAGCCTTGCAACTATCTTTCAATTATTTTTTCGACTCTCGGAAGATGGCGTTCTATAGGGTTGTGCGAGAAAGGAGCTTCGATGTGAGACAAAACACTCCCTAGTCTCTCCGGGGGCTGCGCGTAAACCATTACCATCATAATTTAAGAGGATGGCGAGTATATACGCTGTTATTCAATGAAATCAAAGCACTTTGTTGCCATTAAATGACAATAATTGTTGTTATAATAAAAATAATCGGTACTTTTTGTGTTTTTATTCTTGGAATGGTAATGGATATATTACATTGGATTCAAAATCTATGTTTTATAAATATTTCCGGATGAGTTTGAATCGGGTTTTGATTTCGAGTTAAATTGTTATCCTAACATGTAAGAAAAGAATATTAATATAAAAAGTTCATTTAGAATTATTAATGAATTCTCAGTGACAGCAGCCACGGTCTTAATTTAAAATTTGCCAACTTTGTGATCATCAATTCCCATGCCAGCTTCCTCCAAAACAAGAAAGAGAGCAAAAATCTTGAACGAGTTTCGCCATTGTTGGCTACGGGGCTCAAGGTTAGAGAGTAAAGACAGCAGAGAAGAAATATTTTAAAACAGAACAGTACTAGCACATGGTATTCAAGGACAAATTACATGTCAAAGTCTCAAGGAGGATTTTGGAAATGTTCTTCTTTCTACAACATAAACTCCTGTTGAGACCTTAGACACCCCACCCCTTACACATGATCACATGAACTACGTACTACATATATAGTCCAGGTTTTCAGCTTATTCTTCAAACACTATTAAGTTCCACGCTAGAGCATTAATATAGATAGATTAAGGCTTAATTAATCCCAACACTAGAACCTCAACACTCCTCATCAGCACAAACACAGCACCCACTTCCATTTCTCTAAGCAGTTGCAATCGGACCCATGTTGATTGTGGATTCTACAGCCTTCATAGCTTCAAACCTTGGCTCCTTGGCTTGGAACTTGAGGCCTGCATAGAGCTTCATGTAGTCCTCAAACACAAATTTCGGGTAGATTTGGGTTTCCTTTTCTTCTTTCTCAACCAGTTCTGGTGCTGGGTAGATGACAGCATCCCTTCCCGGGTTGTAGAATGATGCTATGGACATCCTGGTACCATCTGTTTGAGCTAGCACACGGTGCAACACACTCTTGTATTTCCCATTGGTAATTACCTATATTAACCACACACAAAAAAAGTTAATTAATATTAATTTATTATTGTAATAGCTCTTAAAAAAAGCTAATTAATATTAAAAATTTTCTTTTTAAAAAAAAACAAACCTTTTAAAACACCAAAACAAATAAACTCAAAGACCCGTTCATCCACACGGGAGTAATTAAAATAAAGAATAATTTTTTATTTTTTTTTCTTCTTGAAACAGAAGAAATCATGTAGACAAACAGACACTGAAAGGTAAACCATGATGCCAAATTTCATTAAAGATGACTTCCCCTGATATTCCTGTTAAAACATAGTCGCCCATTGTTCATGATTTGATCAGAACTACATATTCTCACACTTTAAAGCCAAAAATTGAAAGTGACCAAAAAGAATGGAAAGTAGAGGTCAGGATTAAGGGAGGAATAGTCGTACCTCAAGTTGGTCACCTAAGTTGATAACAATGGAGTGTTTCATGGGTGGAACATCGATCCATTGGCCATCCTTGAGCAGCTGGAGGCCACTGACCTTGTCATCTTGGAACAGTAAAATGATGCCCCCAGCATCAGTGTGGGCCCTGAGTCCCTTGATCAGGTCTGGCTTGGGGCATGGAGGGTAGTTGCTGACCTTGGTCCCAAAATTCGGACCCTTGGATCCATAGAAAACCTTCTTCAGATAACCCTTCTCGAGTCCAAGATTCTCACACAGCAAGTCCAAAAGCTTCTCAGCTAGCTTCTCCAGTTCCACTGCAAATTCCTTCATTGTCTTCCTGTTATATTCAGGAAAGCAAGTAAACAGAGAATATTAATGAATAATGATCATCATTCATCAAGATCTAGCCCAGTTCTTTTCCTGGAGCTACCACAGAAAATTGAAATCAGATGTAAATGTAAATGTTGTAACCTGTAATCTTCTCCAAGATCAGGGATTTCAGCCAAGTTGGATTCAGGAAGGTGGCGCAAGAAGAAGGTGCTTTCCCAGTCCAAGTCGTGGATTTCGGACTGGACATCGTCGAGGCCTTTGGCTGCCACCATTTCCTTAAACCTTTGCTCCATGGTCTTCCTGTAGTGCTCTTTTGTGAGTCTCTCCACAGCATCCAAGAGATCATGAGATATCCCGTGGTTCACCAACTTCATTTGCAAGTAGTGAACATCAACAAACACATCAAAGAGATTGTTAGTATGACTAAAACGTACAAGCTGTTTCGAAGATACTTCAAAGAATTACATAGTTGATAAACATTTACAGGTTAAAAAACCTTCAAATACCTCAAAGAAACCCCAGTTCTCACAAGCATCATTGATCTTCTCCAAGGTTGCTGCTCTCTCTTCACCATTGACAAGGCTCAAGTCAACAACTGGGAAGGTCTCCATTCTAAATTTCCTCTCTGACTATATATCTACCTCTCTGACACCAAGTTTAAACTCTTTCCACTCTCTGATGTTGTAACTCTCTTATGTGTGAAATGAGTTGATGGGAAGATGCAATTTATAGACCCTGAAGAGAAGCGAAAAAGGAATAAGCTTAAGAGTTGGGGTAGCTATAAAAACTTGAAGAAAAAAGAGAGAGGGATCAAGTAAATTAATAAATCCAAATCTCAGGGAAAGTAAAAGAAACAGAGCTCGTGGAGCATGTATGGAGATCACATCATGATGGACCCCCACAACTTTTGTCTTGAAGGGTTAGCTTAAGCTGGCTGGCGGGCAGGCTACTGCCATGATTTTATGATATTTTGTGACTTGTGAATTTGTTGTAATCTCTCTGGCTAGCTATGACCTATGCTTTTATGGGGTATGACAGTACCCCACCTCTTTGTGGCTGTACAGTGTACACTTCTTAGCTTACGTTCTTTTCTTCCGGACTTGACCAAGCAAGGGCCCGACCAATAGCGGCAATTCTTTTTTCCATGCATCCCCATCTCTCTCTTTTCTTGTGTTCGAGTGGCTGAAAGATCAGGCCACGTCCTGTCGACAGGCTAGAGAAGGTTTCCACGAAATTGCTTCTTCTTTATGTTTTTTTTTTATTATTATTATTGAGTAATGTTAAGGGAATATATATGTTAATAGAATATTTCACTTTTTTATAATTGAGTGATTCACCTTCTTCATAGTCAAGTGAAATCATAATTCATAATTTATAGGTGTGGGCAGCTAGAAATGAGTTACATATCTATAATGAAACTATAATGAAACTAGCTAGATTGAATTGGGATAGCATTGCTAGTATGTGTATGTATTTGATTTAAACTATAATGAGCTTTAATATAACTATCCAGCCAGTTTGCGTGTATCTCAACTAATTTTACAGTCCTTAAATTAACAATCATATAAATCTCCGGTTATCATTATATTAATAATCATAAGGTTTAAACTTGAAATTACAAAAAAAAAAAAACAAATTTCTTGATTGCAAACTCTTATCTTTGAACCATCTAATTATAATAAACTATATTTACTCAGCCAACAATTGTCTAAAACGCGTTTAGTAGCGTGGATAAACAGACTTAGCTTGATTTTTCATAGAGTGGCTTAATGGCCAAAGTGTATGGATGACAAGAAATGTCCTGCTTCGTGGAGCTCATGAAAGCATCAAGCTGTGGTTAAATCTTCCTGTAAAGCACTTCCTCAAGGATCTTAGAGATGAAACTCGAATGGATCTTCTCTGGGAAAGCTCGGGAATAGGTGGCCATTAATTTGAGGGATCATGAAGGAAGAGTTTTGTGTACCTTTTTCCATTCCAACATTCGGATTAATGAAGCGGAAGTGCTTGCTATTAGGCCAAAGCCTCTTGGCTATGGAAGTTGATTGGATTCTCGAGTGTGATTCATTAACTTAGCGTGATAAGCTAGTTAAAAGATTCTTCAGGCCAGTAAGATTGCAAGATGTCTTTATTGTGCCCTAATTTTCTTAACTTAGGAGATCTCAAATGAACTTCCTGATGGAAACTAATAAAATTTTAATATCATCATTTTGAAGTTTTACTAGAATATTCTTTATAATAAAATATATTGTCTTTTCATTTCAGTCCTTTAATTTTTTTTATTTAATCCCTTAATATTTTATTATTTCACCTTTTAGAATGGGTTAAGTAAGGTTAATGAAAGCAATGACTACATGAAAATTCCTTTTTAAAATTAACCATGGTACTATTTAAATGTGCCAACCAATTCGCTTTGACGTGTTTAGATCAAAGAAACTTTTATTTATTTATTAACATTTATGGTGATCAATTAATTTTGTCTTGGTACACTAACTGAGTTTTTAATCTTTATTTGAAATATTTCATTGCATACAAGCAAAAATAAAAACACTCATATTTATTTATGCAATTATTAGCTTCTTACCCGACTTGCAACTAAGCGCAAATTAAGAGCGTGTTTGGTAGTGTGGTTGTGGTTGCTTTTCAAATAGCTTTTCGTGCCGAAATACATGTCAATGATTTTTTTTTATTTTTTAAAAATCATTTTTGATATCAGCACATCAAAACGATCCAAAAAGTACAAACTGAATTTAATTTTAGCAAAAAAAAAAAATTTGAATTTTGACGAAACGCAGTTTCAACCGCAGAGCCAAACATGCTCTAACTCAAAGACTAGCTGGTATTATATAGGTTAAGGTGTTGTTGTTTCTTAATTATTTTTTTTATTCTTATTGTTATATTTTTATTTCCTTTCTAATTAGATTTGTGATTTTTTTTTAATTCAAGTTCTTACTAGCTAGGTCAATTAGCTTGTAATTATTTAAAATAATTTTGTATATTATTGGTATTTGACATTTAGAGTTTATTAAATCGAGTTTTTTTTAATATAATTTAGCTATAATTTTAAAATTATATTACGTAGATTTTTATAAAGGCTTAAAATAAGTTAGCTTCTTTAATATTCCAAGAGGAGCAAAGCATGGCTTGAACAAAAGTGACGGTGAGTTAGTTATTTGGCTGTAATTCTTTAATGTAAAGGGACCAGGTGGGCAGGTACGTACCACCTCAGGGGTGACAGTGAGCAATGGTGACCAGCCTTCGTCAGTGATTAATTATTAAATTAAAATATTACTATATTAATTACCAGAGAGAAGCTATCGGCTTCTTTCTCACAAGAAATCAAAGAAGGAAAGAAAGAATTACTCTTGTAGGGTAATTAAAAAGGGACGAAAAACTATATATATAGACACACACCGTCAAGACTCCTCGATGATGATCATGAATACTTTGGGAAGAAAGTTGGTAGATGCAAGCAAAGTAACAATTCCATGGATGAATCTCACGGCATTTCCACTGAGAAAGAACAGAGAACACAGGAACACGTGGGTGTCTAGGGTTTTTGTAGTGTGTGTGTGGATCATCATCAGTCATCTCTTTGAAAATTGATCTAATTAAGACCACCTAATTAGACATGAGTAGGAATTGACCATCCAATTAATTGTAGCAAGAGTACTGGAAATCAACAACTTCATTAGTTTATAATCAAACTTTATTATTAGTTTCTACAACTATGAAAATGACCTAATTTGTTAATATGAAAGGCAACTCTTGACAAAACTACCTGCATATATCCAATAGTATTCCATTCTATATATTATATATTATCCACATTCCAGAAATTTGTTTTTCCTTGAATCTTAGTATATGTTTGGTGTTGTGGTAGATTTTACAAATATAATTTTAAAATAATGGGTTTTAAAAAATGAGATCTAATGATTTAATATCTAGTAACATGAAAAATAGTCTGAGAATGAATACCTTGACACGCCTATAATTACTCCAAGTCAACAATTAGGCAATAAGATAATTGTTGTTTCTATAAGATTTTCTATTCTTGAGATAAAGTTCTTAACAATATCTACGTTGAAATAAACACGCAAGTCTCCACTAATACATATATAGCTAGTGTGCTCTTACCTAATTGAAGATAAAGGAACAACTCTCGAGCAAGATCGATGCCATACTAATTTAACTTCGTAATGGAAACACAGCACATGATCGATCAGCCATTGATTGGAACAAGATGTGTGGTCACTGCTACTTTAGGTCTCTTGGATGCATTTCCAAGTTCCATGAATATTCCCCTCATGCATGCATGCCCTAGCTAGCTAGCTTTGTGTTGTTCCTTTGTGGTCTCCGTCGAGCGTCAAAAAGAAAGAAGAAGAAACCTGAGCTCATATATCATCCAGACTACATACATGTAGTTATCCATACTAAGCTTGTCCTACCTCTTAATTTTCTCCTCCTTTTGGAATTTCTTTTTAGTGGGACACTACATATCATCAACAATTTTCACGTAAATGTTTTTGTGGATGACGACAGATTCCCATAAACTTAATTATTGTGTTGTTTTGGCCATGTATGGATGCACCCTCGGCTTGCTTTGGATACAGAGGAGAGAAGACCAAGACCCACATTTCTGGAAAATCTCTTGGTCTCTGTTTGACATGATCCGTCTTTCCTTGTGCACATGATATGGTCTGTTATTTCAAAGCTGGTGATGGTGTGGTCCTGTTAAACCCAGTATTTCATGATCATCATACACTTTCCATTTCTCCTACTCCTTCATTTCCTACCAAGTATGTATAGTCAGAAGTGGGTAGATATAGGATGTAGACAATATTATTCAATCTTCAACATTATCTATGTCATGAAACTAATGAAGATGACACGTGAACAGCTAGCAGCCATGCAGAAACATTTATAACCCTATAAAAATTATATATTATGAAACTGGAGTAGAGTTATCTTTTAAGGATCTAGTTCATTATAACTAACGAACTAACAAATGATTCTCCATTAGACAAATGGATAATTAAATTAAGGTTGAATTCCAATTCCAATTCTTGATCAATATTGGACATCCAATTCTCCCGAAATTAATAGTTATAATATTATTCTTTGCGTATGAAGCCCTTTACGAAGTCTAAAAGGCTTCCATTTATAAATCATAGTATATGGCATAATTAAGACGATGGCTGCATGATCAGTAAATTATTGTTCTGTAAGCGTTTATGTATAGAGTAGGGATTATATTAATTATTTCCAGTCAAGTTCTACTTTTGGGTAGAATATATATTCAAATAAAAATTAATATATGCTCCATTTGATAATATGTTCGAGCTTTGTTTGAAAGTATTATTTACCAACCGCGCGCTTGCTACAATTATCATTAAAAAAAAATCCCATTAATTGGTATTCATTTTCCAATGATCGATATTACCAAAATATATAAGTGGATACCAAGTGAAGTTGCACAATCTAGCTCCTAAATCTACATAGGACATAGATTGTATTGATCACATCATCATTATCATCAAAATGCCATACAAGCTGTGACCGAACCGCAATTCCTTGCTAAAAAGGGAAAAAAAAACATCAATAGTTGAATGACTTGTGTTTGTGTCTCTTTGCCTGGTCAAGAATTCAATATGATGATGATGATGATGATGATGTTGTAGTTAGGCTAGGAATGATTGATGAAGCGGCCCGCAATTACCGAAGTGGAAGAAAGGGGTCCCTTGCGCGATCGATTAACGGTCTAAAATTAGAATATGGGACAAACATGATCAAATCATGGAACCATTTGATTGTAGATCTTTTGATGTAAAATAATACGAAAATGGGACCCTTTCCCAATATAACTGACCAAAATATATCGTTTGTCATTGAACATGTGGTTTTTCTTTTATATCATAATTGAGTATGTTAATTAAAAGATAATCATTTAAAAATTCATTTTTGAAAAGTTATATGATTGTTTACGGGAAAATAAAATATCTATTATGTATTTGTTTAAAAGATAATTATTTAAAAATCACTTGTAGAAAGTTGATTTTAGATGGCCAACCACATTTTTAAAATGTTTGTACGTAATTTAAGTTGAGCTATTTTAAATCATAAATTAGATTTGAAATGACTAGACCCAAAAAAAAAAATCCTGTCAATAAAAGAATTGCATTATTAGACCAAGTAGTTGGCATCCTTGACGTCTAAGCTACAGATATTTCAATCCTATTTATTATGTGAAAGGTTCACCCCTTCTATAATAACATATTGGAATAAACAATTCAATTAAATCGAAGTTTCTAGTCGGTTAATTGCAAATTGAATAAGGTATAAGTTCATGTGACCGCAGTATTAAGAAGTAAGCCCACTACTCATTCTTTAGTGGAACATGAGATGGGTGTTTTTGAGGAGTGCCAATTGTTAAAGATACCGTATATATTATGAATTTGAATATTAATATGGCTATAAGAAGAATATATAAAAATTACTATAATCTAACTTTGATTTGGGACCATATAATTTCATTCAATATGTCAGGAATCGAAAAGTCTAAATCAAGAGAGAATTAACTCTAATCCAAAGTTATAATCTGATACAATATAATTGCACATGTTTGATTCTAAAAATAATAATAAACCATATATGTATGAATGTATGTATGTATATGTCCTTAATTAACCCTATAATTAATTACCGCACGGTGCACCGGGTCCTCGGAATATATAATTACATATTGTTTACATGTGTGTATTGGAAAGAGAAGGGTTTCGATACGGGTTCGCCTCAAGCATGAAGCATCCATATATGTTGAAGGTTTTCGGAAAGGTTGGAAAATGACAGGAAAATAGCAAGCACTAAATATTCTTTATGCAAAAAGTATAAACATCCAAACATGCAGATGTATAGCTCATGACAGCGCAAACTCGGATAGATTTGCGTGTTCCTATCCATATAGAGTCCAATACAGTGAATGTCCGAATTAGCATTAGAGGGAGACCTCATGACTCAAGTGAAATTCGAGATGTTTTTGCCGTCTTTTTGCCCCGACGTCCCTTTACTTGTTCAAGTACACTTTGTTCTTGTTCCTTTGCTTGAAAAAGACAAGAAAGAGATGGCTATTAAAAACCATATATATATATATATATATATAACCTTTACTTGTTCAGCACTTTGTTCTTCGTGTTTTTGCCGTCTTTTTGCTTGAGATCAGAAGTGCCTCCCCGTGGCTAATTAATTAATGCTTATCCACGATATGGCGTTTGTACGTGCTAGCTCTTGAGAACGTACGTGTCACGTGTGTGATATGTCGTCCGTGCTTTTAATCTGACCATCAAATGTCAGTTTATCGAGATGTTTGAGAGCTTGCACGATCATATCTCAAATTAGTTCCTCGATAGACATCTCTCCATGGAAAAGCAAAAGTATATTTATTTGATAGCCAATAAGCTCTCCATATATCCCTTTCGTGGCCTTTCCACCTTGGAGCCGGTTCAGCAAAGCCCATACTTAGGGTTACTGTAAGTAAAGCCCATTGAAAATGGATGGTGGTGCGGTCCAAT
This sequence comes from Populus tomentosa, assembly GCA_018804465.1. NCBI lineage: Eukaryota > Viridiplantae > Streptophyta > Magnoliopsida > Malpighiales > Salicaceae > Populus > Populus tomentosa. The sequence goes on from CM031975.1 coordinate 99,796, forward strand.
GTCACTGAAGGTGCCAGCCTAAAATCATTGCCCGGACTAGGTGTCTAATTGACGTGGTTGACCCGGCAAATCAACCCCCGATCACGATACAATTAATATGCTACTTTTCATTATAGATAACTGCTAAACAGAGAGAGTGTAAGAGCATTTGTGATTAATGGGTAAGAAAATATTTATTTATTTATTTATTTATTTATTACTCTATGTGATAGTTTCTGATTTGCGAAATAGTAGTGCCACACATGAACCGATCAACAAAATTCATGGAGAAATAATTTAATGTAATCAAGGTATATTATATTAATTTATACCACTTATAATCCACACATTGCAATTACAACGATCAAATTGAATGTTGATTTTCCCCCTATTATCAAAATGATCAATATATCATGAATCTCGAGGAAGCATCGCACTTAATCAGCAACATGATCATGATGATGAGGGACAAAATGGCAGTGATCATCATCAATTTCTTTTTCATTTTTTTGGTAGAAAGATCATATCATCAAATTAAACACTAGAAAATGTCGAGGATTTCAAGAATTGATCGGTTACAAAGGGGACAACTACCTCGATTCAACCAAAGCTCCCTCGAACACACCCTGCAAAACATGTGCCCACATGGGATAAATGCTGCTCCTTTTTTCCTCCCCATGCACACGCAACACACTGTATCATTCCCCACCCCTCCTTCCGTCGTCTCCGTAATTACCCCTTCTCCTCCTCCTCCACCACCTTCCGTGCTCTCCTCTAACAGCCTCATCAACGACACCCTTAACGGCGTCCCCGTCAAACTAACATTTTCGGTTCCCACATCAGTGACACTGGTGGGCTCCATGATGTTACTTGCTGCCTCCCTGAATTGTCTTTCTGCGGCCAAAGCAGCAGCTAAGTTCATACCCGAAGAATGCTGTTGGTTCGGACTCGGGTTCGGATCCAAACAGCCCGGATCAGAAACTCTATCCACCTGCACCTCCTCCTCCTCCTCCTCCTGGCCCGTGTTTACCACAGCCTCTATCTCTTCCCGTTCTTCATCAATATCAAGATCATCATTGGTGACGATGGTGGTGGGACTGAAACCCCAAGTGGCCCCACAACACCCCAAACCTCTTAGTCCTAGCCGTTCCTTAAGACTCATTCTTCTTGATCTTCTCCTTGAAGAATCTACGCTGTCCATATGGTCACCCAGCAATGCAAGAATTGTTATTGCTTCTCTTTCTGGTTCCTGCAGTAACACACTGAGTTGACTCATTTTTCAACAAGTTAACAAGAACCCAACACAAAAAACGAAAGCAACAGTGCTACTACTATGTGTTATCTATAGATAAAGAGAGAGAGAGAGAGAGAGGAAATAAGCTTGAATAGTGTTTGAATACATACAGGTGAAGAGGGGTTAATTATAATCGTGCATGGAAGTCTCGTGAAGAGTTTGTTGTAGAGTGAAGAGAAATTTAATGGACACCGCCTGGTTCTTGTTGTTGAAGATGATGTTGCTGTACGTGTAGGATTTTGATAGTAGTCAGTTGTTGATAATGGAGGTGAAAGTGACAGAAAAGAAAGGTAAATTCCATTGTAGGATTTTGGAGCTGATCATCACCATCATTAGCTTGATATTGGAAGGTAAAGATGATGGGATTTATGATTTGTGAGTAGATATTAATTATTGAAGAATGGAGAGAAGGATGAACGTCGGACGAGATAGGAGGAAGACAAGGAGGCGTTGGGAAGAGGAAAGATGAGTTCTTTCCACTTCATTACAAAGAGCCGGATCAGTCGCTAGAAACTTTGGATTTGCAGAAGTAACGAAAGCAATACTTCGTTGTAATTAAATACCAATCCTGCTCGTTGGTGGAATACTTACTGTCTTTATTTTTCTTGTTAATAAATACTGATGTTATTGTTATAATAACAGAGGAATGATTATTAATCATAGCCGTCCCATTAATCTTATTATATATAAAATTAATTATTACTTTTTTACATGACATACAAATAAATTCATTTTTTTATGTGCATTCGTGATTTTCTCATAATTATTGGATTGTCTTATAGAATCTTCGGCTACAGGCCTGATCAGTCGTGAATAAATTGGTTCAACTCCTCCAGAATAATATCATTACAAATGGTTTCTTTTTTAAATGAAACTACTTTACTTTATTTATAAAATCTAAAACGATGTTGCGATAAAGTCAAGAGCCATAGGGGTTGGCGCAAGAATCGAGGGTCAAGGAAGGAAGGTTAATGGCAGTTCTCATTGGGTATTTTATGGATCGGAATCTATCTTTCGTCCGGAATACCTAATCTCGTCGTCTACATATTTATTATTCATAAATCCCGTGCTAACTATACTGTCTTAATTTTTATTTTCAACGTGAAGTTTCATTAATGTCTCTACCAAAACTTGAAAACGTTCTTAATTAATCATTTATTCCCAAAAAAGGTATGATTAATTATATAGAACATATATGAGAATTTTTACATAATATTACAGCTAGCATGCATTGGGATTCTTTTTTCGAGGTCAATAATTGCCGTGATTTAGAATTTAAGCCATGATATAAAACCCTAATATCGCTACATAATTAGTACAAGCCCACCACCAAAAATCTTATTTAGATATGCAATCTTTAGACATAGCTTGATTACCACACCTTGATCAGGATATAGATTATAGTTTTTTATTTTAAGACTTATTATTATCTTTTTAGTCATAATATAGAGTCAAATATCCGGATATAAGGAAGATTTTTGGGTCAATGATTGTTCCATTTTTTGCAACCAACTATGAGGCCTTATGTGGACTCCACGTGTATAGTACAGGGCATACCTCTCCAGCCCTATAAATCTGTGGTATAGCATTTCCTTGTTGTTGCGCCATGGGGCAGTTACGTACGAGAAATGATGGGCTTTTCACAATGGATGGTGTTTTGGAGAGGCTCCAATCGTTTGATATCCCATCCATGTTTGCTTCGAAGGCCTGGCCCAACAAAACAAGGCCTTGTAGAGATGGACAATGGATCATTGCCAAACAAACAAGATTTTATTTTCTCTTTCAAAATGGCTTGTCAACAAGTTCTTGGTTAACGTAGGATGATTGCAATTTCATCTTTCAAACAACCATACGTGGTTAGTAAATTACTGGGTGAGATTTTAATATATTATTTTATAACATTAAAAGTTTTTTAAATTTAAAATTTATATATATTCATACAACATAGATAATAATTTATATTATTTTATAATATTTTTAAAGTAAAAAATTCCTTTTAAAAACAAAAAAGGTTAAAAAGTATGAAGACTTTATAGCACAAAAATAAAGAGATGAAGATTTAGACCATGTTTATTTTTATATTTAAAAAAAATTAATTTTTTTTATTTTTTTATTTGATTCAAATTAATGTTTTTAATGTTTTTAAATTATTTTAATGTGTTATTATCAAAAATAATTTTAAAAAAATAAAAATTATATTATTTTAATAAAAAATATTTTAAAAAAATAACTCAATTACAATATCAAATATGATATGGAGTGAAGTAAGTGTGTTCTTTGGAGGAAGGCTAAAACCTCATGATTCATACATAACAAACCAGACATGTCAAAAATGTGATCTTCCCGATTCCAGGATGCCAAATTCAACACGACTACATTTATTGCTGGAAAATAATATCATTTTTTATTATTATTAAAAAAAAGTAGAAACATTTTAAGATATTTTTGACACCAATAAATGACAAGCAACAGAGGATTCTAGAGTTTTCGTCTACTCCATAAAACACCAAGATTTTCTCCGCCTCACAGCACCTTGCTTCGTCTCCCTCTCCTTCGTTTCTCCACGTGTCTATAGCTGGAGACACTACCGACTGACTTGGCATCTATGGTCTCCCTCTCCTTCGTTTCTCCACGTGTCTATGGCTGTAGACACTACCGACTGACTTGGGCAGCTACCCCACTTTTTTTATTTTATCCTTCTTAACTTATCTTAAAAGTATTTGTATTATCTTCTTTCTTAATCTTAATAATTAAATGTTTCTCATTCAGTTTTATAAATCAAAATTTCTTGAACATAATCTCAGTCACATCACACACACATTATAGTTACATAATGTCGCGAGTTAAATTTTTTTACATAGATAAAATAAAAAAAAATTAATATTTAAATATGTTAGATCTATATTTAAAAGTTTGGCTTTGACTACAATGTCTTATCCAAAAATAATATTTATAATATTAATAATAACATTAAACTTGCATGATTTAAGTTTAAGTGAGTTTAGTTGGAACACTAGATCTAATAGTCTTGGATATGGGTCTGACTGCAAAGTCGTGTTATAAAAATATGATAATTAAATAGATTAATAAAAAAAAAATCAACAGGAAAAAAAATAATGAAGAAAAAAAAATCTGAATTAATTGGGTTAACCCTTCAACCCAGGTTAACCCGTCAAACCTGGGATTCACGTCATGAAAGTTTAATAAGTAAATAGAAAAAAAAAATCAACGGGTTAACTGGGTTAAACCGTCAAGCCGGGGATACTTGTCATAAAAGTCTGATAATTAAATAGAAAGAAATTTTATATTAACAAACTAAACTAAATGAAAAAAATTAATTAAAAAGAAAAAATATAAAGAAAAATATTCCGGGTTAACCCGTCAAACTCGGAATCCGTGTCATAAAAATCTGATAACTAAATAAAAAAAAATTAACATTAACAAACTAAATTTTAAAAAAATTATTAAAAGAAAAAACATAAAAAAAAAATAAAAAACAAATGAAATAAAAACAGTGAAAAAAACAAATAAAAAGAAAGAAAAAGACAGCTCAAAGTATTTTAGTCTATGTTATTATTATTAAATTATTATAGGTATAATTATAATAAATAAGTATAGGCGTGGGAAAGCTTTTAAATGAGTTTGGCTTCAACATTAGACTTAATAATCTTGGATGTGGGTCTGGTTGTAATGTTGTATAATAAAAGTGTGATAATTAAATAGATCAATAAAAAAAAAACAAAAAAAAAACCAACATGAAGAAAAAAAACTAATGAAAAAAAAGAAAAAAAATCTGAATTAACTGGGTTAACCCTTCAACCCAGGTTAACTCGTCAAACTTGAAATTCGCGTCATGAAAGTTTGATAACTAAATAGAAAAAAAAATTGACGGGTTAACTGGGTTAAACCGTTAAATCATGTTAACCCGTCAAGTCCGGGATACATGTCATGAAAGTCTGATAATTAAATAGAAAGAAATTTAACATTAACAAACTAAACTAAATGAAAAAATTAATTAAAAAAAAAATTTAATGTTAATCCATCAAACTCGAGATTTGTATAATAAAAATATATAACTAAATAAAAAAATTAATATTAATAAATTAAATTAAAAAAACAGATGGCGTGGAAAAATTGCACTATTTTTCCAAGCCTTTTAGAATATTACTTAATATATAATTTATATGTACACAAGTGAGTGAAGTTTGGCATCGCTATAATTTCAATATCTATAACAACATGCTTTGAACATTATGGATTAATCTTTATTTAGAGATTTTAATAAAAGTTTATATATACAACTATTTTAAATATTAAGAATTGAATTTCAACTAAAATTTAATCTTTAAAAATAATTCAACCGTTAACCTCTATAATATATTACAATAAAATAAAATAAAAATAATGCTCTCTTGTAATAGTACTCTTGTATCTACCTCGTTGCTTAAGAAACATTTATTAAAGGGACAGGACAAAGCTAACGGAGATAATATACAAAATAAAATAAAATAAAATAAAATAAAATGGTAATTCTGAAAACGGGTGCAAGCTATTTATAACTGTCCGTATCTTTACAAGTTTAGGACAACGGGTGGGTGACAACATCATAGTTTAGTTGCCTGTCTTCGATACTCTGTTTCAAAGAACACAACCCACCTCTCTTCCTCTCTGTCTCGGAAACCAAAATTCAAAGAAATGGCAGCCATCTCTCAATTAAACCAATTTCCATGCAAGACTCTCTCTTCAAAAACACCTCTATTCTCCCACTTTAGTTCTTCAAGACCCTCGATTATCCCTCTAAACTCGATCAAGAACAGCCCAACAACCAACAATTCGATCTTGAAACCAAGAATTCTGGTAACCAGAGAGCAACCCACCAAGAAAAGGAATCTTTTCTTGGTTAAGGCTGTGGATGAGGGCGAGGGGAGTCCAGAAAATGAAGGCCCTCCGGTTGCTTTGGCTGAGAAGGGGGAGGAGGAGCTGAAAGAGCTGGCAGAGGTTGATCGCTTGAAGAGACAGCTGGTGGATACTTTTTATGGGACTGATCGTGGACTGAATGCTACCAGTGAGACTAGAGCTGAGGTTGTGGAGCTTATTACTCAGCTTGAAGCCAGAAACCCCAATCCTGCTCCCACTGAGGCCTTGACTCTGCTCAATGGCAAATGGATTCTTGCGTAAGCTTTTCTTTTTCTTTATATATATATATAAAACTAGGATCTGTTGTGTGTGTATTACTGAACATAGCCAATGACATCTTGCTATGTAGTATTCTGGTTTGGGCGCAGCTGCCTACACCAAGATTTAATCATCTATTTAGATACAAAAGCTTATTGAATCCATACAAGTTTCAACCATAGGTTTAGTTTTGAGGCCCGCCATAATGGTTTTCCGGGTTTCTACTTTAACTTTTCTTGCTCGTTCTGTATTTCATGCTTGTTGCAGTCCCAAGCTATGCTCGCTGCAGTGCCGACTGTATTGTTTCTCTCTCATTAATGATAATCTTCCTTGAACTAGTTCTTGATGTTCCCTCAAGAACTAGTCTTCCTTACCTCCTTATGAAGCACGCATTTAAAGCTACTGGTGTATGGGGGGACAAATTGAATAGAAAAATAATGACGAAGAAGCCATTCTTTTTGAAACAATGTAAAACATATTTCTTGATGTACTTCAATTCAGGAAGCCCATAATCGATTCTTCATTCTGCTTTAGTTACCGTGGCAAAAAAAAGCCAGTACCTGTTAATAGTCCTACAGAAGCGTGGACTATTATATATTTTGCCAAGCAATGACCCCTAAAAAGCGAGTAAAGATGATCGAAATAATTAATGGATTTTGTTGTTGATGGTTATTATAGAGTTCGATTCAGCATGAACTGTGACTGATGCCATCTCGTACTTAGTCTTCTTGAACAAAACTAGATCTGAATCACAAAACACCACTAGCTTTAGTCTCTCTTTGGATTTTGATTTGGTGACTGTTCATGTACTTAGAGATCTTGTGCTACTGCAGATACACATCTTTTGCGGGCTTGTTCCCATTGCTGTCAAGTGGTACACTGCCATTGGTAAAGGTTGAGGAAATATCTCAGACGATCGACTCGGAGAACTTAACTGTCCAGAATTCTGTGCAATTCTCAGGGCCGCTGGCTACTACATCCATTAGCACCAACGCCAAATTTGAAGTCCGAAGCCCCAAGCGTGTGCAGGTTTGTTTTGTACTGCATGTCTAACATCCCCTATCTCCATTTTAATGGTGCAAAAACTTTAGAAATACCAATCAATCAACATGAAATCATTTCTTGAGCTTTTCAATGTAGAATTTCACTCTCTTCTTTGTCTTCTAAATGTTTCAAAATTATCTTTCTACATTTAGGCGTTAGACTTTACTGGAAGCAAGACTTTAACCAGTGAAAGAATTACCACTTAATTAACACTTGAAACCAATTGATCTTTTTAATTTTCTATTCAAAATATTCAATCACTTCTTTTTTTTATTGGACAATATTAGTTTTTGAAAATTGCCCTGACCTTCGTTGTCAATTTATTCATCTATTGATTTAGATCAAGTTTGAAGAAGGCATTATTGCGACTCCCAAGCTGACAGACTCAATAGAGTTACCGGAAAATGTGGAACTTCTGGGACAAAAGATCGACCTCACACCCTTCAGAGGCATAATCTCCTCTGTGCAGGATACAGCCTCATCTGTTGCAAAGACCATTTCCAGCCAACCACCATTGAAGTTTTCTATCCCAAACAGGAATGCTGAATCATGGTTGCTAACCACATACCTTGACGATGACCTTCGGATTTCAAGAGGTGATGCTGGCAGTATATTTGTGCTCATTAAGGAAGGCAGTCCCCTCTTGACACCCTGAACAAACCAAAAAAAGAAGAAATCTCCCTATCCTTTTTCTTTCTTTTCTTCCCCCTGTTTTTCTACCTTTTCGTACAGTGCTGCTTTGCGAAGGAGATATTAAATTATGTATGTAATAATATATGTGTGAAACTAGAAAACTTGATGAAGATGGTTTTAATGGATATGACAAGAGTCCTTTCTCCATTTCAACAGGGTTTATACATTTTTCATGAACTTTGCCCCAAAGTTTCTGTTCAAGTAAAGCTGCCTCTACGCTTGAAGAACCATGATAGCTGATGGAGCTACATTTACTTTTGTATGGAATTCGAGGACTGATCGTTTCCTTCATTTCTATGAAAGTGAGAAAACAGAAAGAAGTTACTTATCTGTGAATGTTAGATAATGGAAAACAATGTACAATAGCTTCTTGTTTGGAGATGTTAGAAAGTGTTTTTGAATTTTTTTTTGTTCTAAATTAAATATTTTATGTTTTTAGATTATTTTTTTAAAAAATATTATTCAAGTATTTTTTCAAGTAAAATATATTTTAAAAAAATAATCATTATTACAACATTTATATTTAATTAAGTTGTTTAAAAAGATCATTATTCATATATGAATATAAATAGTGTTTACATGGTTATTGTATATTAATTTTTAATGTAATAGAAGACTATGTTGGCCATATAAAACTCTTTTCGTTTAATAAAATAAAATAAGAATGATATAAACTGATAGTTCATAATGCTAATTAAAAATTAAAACAGGAAGTTAAATAAATTCACATGAAAACATTTGATTTTATTATATGTGAATCTTTGATTGTTTTTAATTATTAAATAGATTTTTATCAGAAATGTCAGAATTTAAATTCTATAGAAAAAAAATATAATTGGTAGTATAAATTCTCCTTTGTTAACATATTGTTTTAACCAAAAATATATTTGACTTCAACTATGTTGTTTTAAAACAAAAAAATTATCATAATCTTAAAAACAAAGTTTTAATAACAATATATAAAAAAACAATGAATTGATAATTTTTACATGAATGTATTAAAAAATATAACAATAATAAACTTAAGAAATATTATATAAAAAATTAACAATAAAATTTACAAAATTTGTTCATCTAAATTTAGAAAATTATGCAAATGTTATTTAAAAATATTTAATGTATTAGGGCATATAATTGTTAATACTACAATAAAAATACTAATATTAATTGAAAATAATTGCATAATTATATAATTATTTAAATAACATTTAAGTAAATTTATTTAAAAAAGAATCTCATTATAAAAAGTGACAAGATAAAAAACTGAAGGGTCGGGCATGTATGGGTTGGACATGCATGCCTAGCTCACATGAAAACCCATGTCGACACACCTGTTTTTTTTTTTTTGAAGGATAGATGAGACTTTTCATCTTAATATATATATAAAAAAACATCTCATAAACCTTTATAACTCTGATTATAATAACAAAATAAATTATAATTGACGTAAGAACTCAAAATCAAACTAAATAAAGAAAAATTATCGAGATCAAATTTGTTTTTTTTTTTCCTAGTATTATTGTGATGTAGTTGAGTGAATCGAAACTAAAAGTTTTGAATAGTTAAACAAAGATATGTCACAACTAGACATGAAGCTGCCATAAACAAATTATATGATTAACCTAATAAATATTTGTATAAATCAATGAGATAAAGTTAGGTTTAAAAAAAGATCTGGTCGCATCGAACTTGCATGATACCTAAAAAGCCATAATTTTCTATTTAAATGTTGGATAAAACTTAAATTTTTATAAGAGATTTTTAAGATCAAGTATCATAATGGACCAGCTTTATTTGTCCATTTGCTACACAAATTTCTTGAAATTAGGATTAGAAGATCTTGCCTGAGCCAATTTTCCTTGATTTTCCTGGATTTCATGTATCATGTTTTTCTTTTTTTATGGTTTAGAATTATAATTTATAATACTATTACCTAGTAGATGTCAATTTTTTACCATATTTAAAAGAATTGTAAATCTCATTTAAGATGTAAAGTTTATTAAACTTTATTTTTCGAGAATAAATCTACAAGTATAGGTTTCATACTTGCAAATCTTTTCACTCATTAAATCCATATTTTCTATGTTTTCTTATTAGCCTTTGCTCTCCGCCTACATCATATTAAAAGTGAAAACCATCTATATTGAGTTCATCTTTCAAGAAAAAATCCATATACATCAAAATCAAAGTTATTAATGGTCAAAATCTAGTCATTTAAAAACTCTCTCTCCTCAAGTATTTTTAGCAACTTTCTCTCTACTCTCAACTTTTAGGGACTAAGACATAAAACAAATAAAGATTGAGAGTTAAACAAAAAATAAAAGGGACCATGTGTAAACAAAATGAAAATCAAGGGACTAAAGTGTAGATTTACACGCCACTTGAATAGTAAACATGGAAAAACATGTAGTTTTTTATTTTGATTTTTTCAATTTTGTTTTTAACAATTACTAAAACCCACTCATGTAAAATCAAAATCTCATTCAATTCATTACAATCATCGAAACCTCACATATATGATAGTGCACAATCCTTATATTGCTGTCAATTTTTGGTCCATTTTTTTTTTAATTTTGTTTTTTTTACTTAAAATTCACTCAGGTAAAATCGACATGTCATTCATTCTTGAAAACAATCCTCGACATACGAGGCACGCGATAATACACAATCCGAAGAGAGAGGGAAAATCAAGGACAGTAACAAAAGGTCTATTGAGAAACAAATCGAAAGAAACTGAAGTTGGATGACTAAATCAAAGAAAAAAAATTCGAGGGACTGAGGAAGGGAACCTGCACGGTGAACAATGCCATAAATAGTAATCTGGATGAACATGGATTACACAGTAAAACCCATATCCTCTTTCACTTTCTTTTTACTGTTAATGTCAATTGATTAATAATAATGTTAATAATTGTTAATGCTAATGCTAATAAAGCCAAGGGAAAAGAAGGAACACAGCATAAAACATTACCTGTAGGCATATCAGGATTCTAGGTGATAGCTGCAAGCAAAGTAGATGCTATTAACTCGGAATCAGGATGCACTTTACGTCTATAAAGCAAAGAACAGTCATCTTCAGAAGGCTATACATGCTGCTAAACTACTGAAGTCACTCCCTGTGAGTGTGCGTGCGAGGTTGCAATCAAGAGATGGGAAGTGTTGCACGAATAACAAAGCCCTATCGCGCTGCCATGAAAAAAGATTGGGAAAGCTTGAAAAGGTACTACGAGAAACATCCTGAAGCTGCAGGTTTTCCGTTGACTGTCACCAAGGACACTGTACTTCACATTGCAGTCCACAGTAATGACAAGAAACTGCTCAAACATTTACTGGATAACGCACCACCATTCAGTTACAAGGTAACTGATGTGTATGGAAATAATGCTGTTCACGAGGCAGCGGCCACAGGCAATGTGGAAATGGCCAAGATCCTGTTGAATTTTGATAGAGATCTCCATTGCAGAACAACAAATGATGGACAGCAAAACGAGGATTGTTCTGACGACCTACTCCAAATCATGAACAACAGAGGAGAAACTGCACTCTTCAGGGCTGCTGCATTTGGCAGAACCAAAATGGTGAGGTTTTTGTGTTCTAAAATTATGAACAAGGGTGTTCATCGTAGGAGAAACGATTCAACCTCCATTCTTCATATTGCGGTCCTTGGCAAATACTTTGGTATTTCTTTCACTCAGCCTCAGAAATTTTGTTTTCATTATTTTGTGATGCTCTTCTCAAATTAACAGCTATATGCTTTCAGGGAAGGCATGTAGCTTTAAATTTCTGTTTTTTCAATTAATACAGAAACAGCATCGCAATTGGCAGCATGGGATGCATACCTTCCGGTGGCGGTGGATGAGAATGGCATGACATGTCTTCAACTGCTTGCTAGCATGCCATCTGCTTTCAAGAGTGGATTTCCCATGGGAAAGCTGCAGAAACTTCTTTATTTTTGTATGTTTGCAGCTTTTGTTATGGTTTTCAATGGTATCTCTAAGCCCTGGGCAATTGTTATAACTTCATGATTCTCAACAGGCCTTCCAGATATTGGCGGTGATGATGATGACAAGGAGCTTGGTGATAGTGATGATGACAAGGAGCTGGATGATAGCGACGACGTCAAGGAAAGTGGAAAGCTCCATTCGAGTCAGGGACAAGATTTGGAGAGTGGCCATGGCAGGATTCTCTCCCACCAATCCAACAATGCTGGTTCAGGTTTTTTCTGTCCCTTCAGATTGAAAGAAAATACTGGCATGTGCGATAAATTTACTTTACTTCCTCAAGAATCTGTCTTATTTCCAGTGAATCTCTTACAAAATAGGCATTCTTCAAGTTCTAGTTTGTTTTTTGATTGTTCATTCTTGTCATGCAACTGAAAATAAATCACCTTCAGATCCTCTATCTGGTTTCATTTAAAAAAGGTTCTTGTTCCATTTTCAAGTTGTCATAGATCTTCTTCGACTAACCATGTAATTTGATGAAAAATTGCAGCAATTTCAAAGATGTACCATGGCGTATGGAGGTGCATGGCTAAGGGTATGCATTTTCTTTTCTACAAATGTTATATTTTCATCAATGATCTGCAAGCATAAATAATCTCGAGCGAATTTTGGATGCAACTCAACTTTGTTGCTCTTATATAGCATGGATATTTTGATAGGATTTCCAGCTATTAGAAAATTGTGGGGCATAAAAAAGAAGCAAAAAGGAGTGCTTGAACTTGTCCGAACATTAGCTGAAACAGACTTGACATGGCGGAATGTAAACCATGGGAGGTCTGGCTATGAAATCCTCTCTCGTGACAAGGTAGATGAAGCAGAAAGAGAAGAAGAGCCTCCGTCCCCTTCGGATCTTCCTGAGCAAATTAAACCCATCTCTCCCAAGGAGACTCCTCTTATTGCAGCAGCAAGACATGGGATCTTGGAGATTATAGAAGCTATTCTTGAGGTGTATCCGCAGGCTATAGAGCACATCAATGAGAAGGATGAAAGCATTTTTCATGCCGCAGCCAGATGCCATAGGAAAGAAATTTTCGACCTTCCATATGCTTCAATGCCCAGGCTTGGGAGGAGAATCACTTGTAATGGTGACAGTATTTTGCATCAAGCTGCATACCTAGGTGAGACCCATCATAGAGACAGACCAGGAGACGCCCTACGCATGCAGTCCGATATTCAGTGGTTTAAGGTGCCTTCTTCTCTCACTTGTTGCTTCAAAATTTCCTTGTAGACTGCCTATCATAGCTTTTTTCCCCTTCGGTGTGGCACGTTCTGCTTTGAAGTAGCTTTTCTTCCCATTTACATCGCCTTCTAGTTACCTAGACTGCAGTTTATATGGCCTCATAGGGACGTACAAAACAAACTAGTAAATGCTGCAATAGAAACGCAATATCATTTAGAAGCAGACATGCTAAACAGTTGCAAACTTTTGCTGTTTGAAGGCAGAATAACAGATATGGCCTCAGATTTTATGACACCAGATTGCATATCAAACTAACTTCTAGTTTTCCTTTCTCCAATTTATTTAGAGGGTGAAGAAAATTGTGCCTCCATATTTCGTCAGTCATCGGAACGAGAAAGGACAGACAGCCCAAGAACTGTTCACCACCGAACACGAAAGGTTGGTGAAAGACGGGAGTGAGTGGCTAATGCGAACAACACAGGCTTGTACTCTAGTTGCAGTTCTAATTGCCACAGTTGCTTTCACCTCTGCCTACACAGTTCCAGGAGGGTCCAACTCAAAGACAGGCCATCCTTTGCTTATCGACACGACTCCATTTCATGTCTTCACAATCTCAGACACAATATCATTGTGCTTTGCCCTCACTTCGGTGGTGGTGTTTCTGTCCATCATGACATCCAACATGAACGAACAAGATTTCAAGACGTCTCTTCCTTTGAAGCTTGTCCTGGGTTTAACTACTCTGTTTTTTGCTGTGACGGCAATGATGGTTGCTTTCGCAGCAACTCTTGTGCTTATGATCAGACAGAGACTTCATTGGGCTGCAATTCCAATTTACACAGTTGCTTGCTGCCCAGTGACAATCTTCCTTGTGCTTCAGTTCCCTCTTTATCTCAATATTGCTTGGTTTACTGTGAGGGGTATGCTATGGAGTTTCATTGACTCTCTACCTTCGTTCAAATGTATGAAATATTGTTGCTGATGAGCTTCTGGCTACAAGGTAGCAAGTCTTGTGGAATTTGTTGTTTCTCCATTTGATGAATGTTTTCAGAAATATTGTATGGAAATATCATATTCGTCCCCATAATTCGGTCCAGATTTTACGTTCTTATTTGTTGAATTAGCTAGCCTGCTGCATCCTTTTGGCTTCCTGAACTTCTATTTGCACAGCACTACAAGTATTCTTCATCATCAAACTAACAAATAGATTGATAAAACATATACAATCATGCCACGAATTTGTGAAGATATATAGAATTTTTAGATGATAATTTAAATGAAGTTTAAAAGCTGTAGAAGTTTTCTGCTTTTACATGTGAAAAAAAAAAAAAAAAACCGATGACCTGCCGTGGGAAAAAAAGTTCCATTACTGTAAGTCCATAAAATATTTGATGCAGAGAGAAACAACACCGAAAAGCAGATATTATAAGCAACACAAAATCCTGCTAAATAGAGTTACTATGCAAAAATCTTAATTAAAAATTTTATTTTTAAATATTTTCTCTTCAAGTAGCCTACCTATAATTTAAAACCCCTTAAATAAACTTGAAAAGACCTAAATTAACTATGTAACTTGAGAATAAATAAATAAAAAAAATCCTAAACTAGACTGAACAGTACTTTCTAGGCCTAATTTTGATGTCTTTCAAACCATAAGTTGTTATAGCAAGCTGACTCACCTATAGAAATAGGCCTTGGGAAACTCCTAGCAAAACTTGAACATGATTCAACAATCATATCGAAAGTTATGTATTTTTTATAAGATCAATCACTCCAGACAACCCCGGTTTTTTAAGCTTAGACTTGTCCCTTCAGTCCATAAATATTTTTTCATGGCTTTCCACGTAACCTAGTTGTTCTTCAAGGCTATCCATGTAAACCTGTTGGTTATATGCTTTAGTTTGCAGGACACACGTTGGTGCAAAGCTACAGCAGAATATGGTTTGTAAAAGAAGAATACTTTCATTGATCATTGAATACTTTTTAAATAGAGTTAGAGTTTTACATGGAAACAAAAACAATTCAAAATTCAAATGCATAACTACTGATCAGATATGATCAGTTATTTATTCCTAAAATCTTGGTCTTCAGCAGAGATCCTTATTGACGAGACTTGATCAACATGCAACAGCTCAACTTCCTGGTCTTCTGCAGCTTTCTAAGACAGTTAAACAATACTCCTCTTTGTCTTAACAGCAGCAGATACCAAGCTTTCCTCGTAAATCTTCAAAACTTGCTTTTGGAAGTGCTTTTGTTAGAACATCTGCAATCTGATCATTAGTTCTGCAATACAGCAGAGTAACTTCTTCTTCCTTTTGAGCTTCTCTTAGAAAATATAACTTAATTTTAAAATGCTTAGTTCTGCCATGAAACACTGGATTGTTTGCAATAGATATTGCAGCTTGATTGTCAACATAAATCTTTGTTGGTTCCAGTTGATTCATATGCAGATCAGCAAGAATTTTCCTTATCCAAATAGCTTGATTGACAGCAGCAGTAGCTGCTGCATATTCAGCTTCAGCTGTGCTTTGAGCTACATTTTCTTGCTTCTTTGAACACCAAGAAAACATACCTGATCCAAAGCTGAAACAGTAACCTGAAGTGCTCTTCATGTCGTCTACAGAACCTGCCCAGTCACTATCAGAGTATCCATGCAGCATTAGTTTCTGAAGATGAGAATACTTTATTCCATAGCTTAATGTACCTTTAATGTATCTTAGTATCCTTTTTGCAGCTTGTAGATGCATTTCAGATGCACAATGCATAAAACGTGACAGCAAGCTCACAACAAATGTAATGTCTGATCTTGTAGCTGTTAGATACATTAAACATCCAATCAAACTCCTGTACTGACCTTCATCTGCTTTGTTTGTTCCATCATTCTTGCTGAATTTTTCTTTCAAATTCATAGGTGTGCTTGTGCTCTTGCAGCTCTCCATGCGAAACTTCTTCAGTATCTCTTTAGCATATTTCTGTTGACATATGAAGATTCCATCATCACTTTGTTTCACCTCCATTCCAAGGAAGTAAGACATCAACCCGAGATCTGTCATCTCAAATACATCAAGCATCTCAGCCTTGAATGCTTCAATTTGTGTCTTATTACTCCCTGTTACAAGTAAGTCATCAACATAAACAGATACAATAATTAAGTTTGCATCAGCTCCTTTTACATACAAAGTTGCCTCACTTAAACTTTTAACAAAGCCAAGTTTGTGTAGATGATCATCAATTCTGCTATACCATGCTCTAGGAGCTTGTTTGAGGCCATACAAAGCCTTTTTCAGCAGGTAAACCTTCTCCTCTTGTCCCCTGACTTCAAAGCCTCTTGGTTGCTCTATGTAAATCTCCTCCTGCAGATATCCATTTAAAAACGCAGACTTTACATCCAGCTGATAAACCTTCCAATTCTTTTGTGCAGCAACTGCAAGTAGCAATCTGATTGTGTCCAAGCGTGCTACTGGTGCAAAGGTTTCTGAAAAATCCACACCGAACACTTGAGCATAACCCTTCACAACTAATCTGGCTTTGTATTTGTTTATAGAACCATCTGCATTTTGTTTGGTTCTATAAACCCATTTTACTCCTATGGCCTTCTTGTGCAAAGGCTTGTCCATCAGCACCCAGGTATCATTCTTTTCAATCATTCTAAGCTCTTCTTGCATTGCAGCATTCCATTCATTCTTCTTTACTGCTTCTTCAAATTCTGCAGGTTCATAGATAGCAATATTGCTTCTTTCATAAATTTCAGTTAATGTTCTTGTACCTCTTACTGGTTCATCATCAATGTTGTCATCAACAATCTCCAAGACTGGAGATTCTTGCTGCTCTTGGTGCTCTGTTGATGATCCCAGCTGTTCTTCTGGTTGCTCCCACTTCCATTGCTTATCTTCCATAAAATTGACATCTCTACTTACCAGAATTTTTCCATTTTGAGGTTGGAAAATTCTGTAAGCTTTTGATGGACTGCTGTATCCAATGAAGACTCCTGGTTCTGACTTCTTGTCCAACTTATCTCTTTTCACCTGTGGTACATGACTGAAACAAATACAACCAAAAATTTTCAAATGTTGCAGGTCTGGTTTGTATCCAAACCAAGCTTCAAAAGGAGTTTTTTTCTGCAAAGCTCTGGTTGGCATTCTATTCAGCAGATATACTGAGGTATTTGCAGCTTCAGCCCACAATTTCTTTGGCAATTCTTTTTCGTGCAGCATACATCTGGCCATTTCCATGATACTTCTGTTTTTTCTTTCACTCACACCATTCTGTTGAGGTGTGTAAGGTGCAGTGAGCTGATGTTCAATTCCGGATTCATCACAGAATTGTTGGAATCTCCCACAGGTATACTCCTTTCCATTGTCTGATCTTAATGTTTGAATCCTGCACCCACTTTGATTCTCTACCCATGTTTTATATTTCCAGAACACATTAGCAACTTCAGACTTGAATTTAAGAAAGTAAATCCAACAGAACCTGGAATAATCATCAATGAAGATGATATAATATTTGCTGCCATTCAGTGAAGCTGTACTCAGAGGACCTCCAACATCTGTATGTATCAGCTGAAGTTTTCGTGTTGCCCTCCAGGTTGCATGAGGGAAAGGTTTTCTGACCTGCTTTCCATATTGACATGCGGCACAATTTATTGATCCATTCTCCAGTTGTGGTACTCCTTTTACAAGAGTATGTGTTTGCATGTAGATAAGCCCTGCATGATGAAAGTGTCCAACCCTTTTATGCCATAGTTCATCACTGCATATTTTTGCAGAAAACACACTCTGCTCCTTCTCCATAAGGTTTAAAATAAAACCTTTTGATTTCATTTTTACCCTGAACACATTGTTGCCCAAGTTATCTTTGATCAAACACCATTGATCTTCAAACATTACTTTGAATCCTTTCTCAATGAGTTGTCCAACACTAAGCAAGTTTTGATCAATGTCAGGCACATATAAAACATCTGAAATATACTTCAAACCTGACAGGCTATTCAAGACAACAGTTCCTTTGCCTCTGACATCAATGTGATCACCATTTCCAATTTTAACTTTGGAAATAGCTGTTCTGTCAAGCTCTTTGAACAAATCCTGATTGTTTGTCATGTGGTTTGTGCATCCACTATCAATCAACCAGGAATCATTCGAACTATTTCCTGTTGAAAAACATGATGCAACAAACAGCTGCTCCTCTTCAGATTGTTGAGCAACAGGATTTGCCTTTTCTTCAAGATGTTGTGTCCTGCAGATTCGTTCAACATGTCCAGTCTGCCCACACTTTCTGCATTTGATATCTGGTCTCCACCAGCATTTGATCGGCTGATGATTTGTCTTTTTACAGTAGGTACATGGTGGAAATGTTTCCACCTTGTTTCTGTAAGTTTGAAAATTGTTCTTCTTGATGAATCTCTTGTTTCTGCTTCCTCCTTGATATTGAGTTCTTGCTTGAAAAGCTCCCTGCACTGATTCTTCAAGTCTCATTGATCTTCTCTGTTCTTGTGCCTGCAATGCATTTGTCAACTCTCCAAGAGAGATGCTGGTTAAGTCTTTAGACTCTTCTAATGAAGAGATCTTAGACTCATATTTTTCTGGCATAGTAACCAGTATTTTCTGCACAATTCTATCATCAGAAAATTCTTTTCCAAGCAATCTTACTTTGTTTATTATGCTTAGCAATCTGTCAGCATAATCTTTGATGTTTTCAGTTTCCTTCATCTTTTGCATTTCAAACTCTCTAATTAAATTAAGAACCTGCATATTTTTGGTTCTTTCATTTCCTTGATATTCCTTTTTAAGATAATCCCAAATACCTTTTGCCGAATCCACATTCATGATTCTTGTGAATACTGTATTCGATACAGCAGCATATAAGCAAGCTTTGGCCTTGGATTTTCTTGTCTTCTTCTCCTTGTTAATCTTTAGCTGAGCTATTGTTGGATTTGTAGGCAAATCAGGAACAACATAGTTTTCTTCCACAGCTTCCCAGAGATCTAGCGCCTCCAGATGCACTGTCATTCTGATGGCCCATGTTTCATAGTTTTCACCATTGAACATTGGCGGTGAGCCATGCGAGATAATTGTTTCAGAATCCATTTTGTGTTTTTTTGGTTGTGTTTGTGGTTTGATTTGGTTTTGTGTTTTTGTTTCTCTCAACTCACAAGTCCCTCAAGAAAGATATATTGCTCTGATACCAATTTGTTGGTTATATGCTTTAGTTTGCAGGACACACGTTGGTGCAAAGCTACAGCAGAATATGGTTTGTAAAAGAAGAATACTTTCATTGATCATTGAATACTTTTTAAATAGAGTTAGAGTTTTACATGGAAACAAAAACAATTCAAAATTCAAATGCATAACTACTGATCAGATATGATCAGTTATTTATTCCTAAAATCTTGGTCTTCAGCAGAGATCCTTATTGACGAGACTTGATCAACATGCAACAGCTCAACTTCCTGGTCTTCTGCAGCTTTCTAAGACAGTTAAACAATAAAACCAGTTGTCCCAGAACCGTAACTAGCGATATATCATAAACACCTGCACCAATATTCTATCACAATCAAGTCCATAGCAGAAGGAATTAATGTGTCTCGGAAGGGAAAGAAGAAGAAGAAGCAAGATTCAAAGCATAAAGCAAAAGGCAAAGCCTTCAAGCTTGAATAACACATAAAGAGCTTTAAGCAGAAAAGAAAAAGCTAATGGACCATACATATTATTAAAGTTGGCGTTCTAATGATTACAAATCTGAAAAAGATATGAGAATTATTGGAGAGTTTATATTCTAGTGATTAGTGCTCTGAAAAAGAAATGAGAAGTCTTGGTTTGTAACATTATCAAGAGTAAATGAACTCCGAAAGGAAAAGTGAAGAAAGTAGATGTGATTCTTTGCTTGATTATTTAAAAAGAAGGAATGTGAAACAAGATGACAACCACTGATCATACTTGGTGTGTGGGATTTATATATTGCTGTATGAGGGAGAATTAATTGAACACATAAACGACTTGCTCACGCATTCCATCACAGACAAAGCCAGAGACATGGATTTCGATGAGTATCGTAAGTTTAAAGGCTTATATGAAAGTATGCGGAAGGGTGAGATGACAGAAGTGATAGATCAATATAAAATGATGTCCGAGGAAGCATCAAGCAGCATGACTGTCTGTGAAGATACAGTCCTTCATATGGCGATCAATATGGGGCATGAAAGAATTGCCAGCGAAATCTTGAAGCATCACATCAAAGATCCTCGAACATTGATTCGGACGAATGTGTTCGGAGATACCATACTCCACGAAGCTGCTTCCACCAACATGACAAAACTAGTAAAGGAATTGCTGGAGAAGGAACCACGATTACTATCCATGCCTAATAAGTACGATGAAATGCCTCTGTTTAAAGCAGCCCAATTTGGTCACCCTGAAATGTTCAAGCTTCTCGCTGGTGAAGTGGAGAATGAAGGTCCAGAGAAAGCTAAACATCTGTCTAGGAGCGACAAAACTACCATCCTTCACATGACTATCCTTGCCGAGTTCTTTGGTAGGAACGACTATAACTCATCCTGCATATGCTCTTATGTTTGAATGATAATAATTTTTACTAGCTATTACATTGTCAAACTGTTTGTTATTGCAGATCTGGCATTTATGATAGCTAAAAAGTACCCGGGCTTGGTTGCTGCAGAAGACGGAAAGCGGAAGATAGCGCTTCAGCTGCTCTCAAATAATCCATCTGCATTCAAGAGTGGGAGCAGCTATGGTTTACTGAAGAGTTTCATTAATTATTGTAATGCCATCTTTCCTTCTCTTTGAATACATTCTCATGGCCATGCACATTGTAAATGAAACATGGTCATGTAAATCGACATGCACTGTCGCTGATATAAGGTAGATTAAGGAAAAAATAGAAAGTGATATTGGATAACAAATCAATGAGATGTGCTCTCTCCCCATAACATATTAAACCAGATTATTTGTTAACTAGTTTACTGGCGTACGATGGTGATTTCTAGGTGTTCCCGATGATGATGCGGAGAGGAAAGACAGCAGTGGTGAAGAAGACAGATATAAAGGTATGTTAGATGTGGACCAAGAAGATGAGGATGGTGATAAAGCAAGAGACTCCAAGCTCCCCCAAATGCTTAAAGTTTTTGTCGACTTCTTCTTTATGATAATACAAAAAATTTCTTCAGGTATGCTATGTTCTTACAACTCCATAAACATTTGCTGCAATGTATTTTGCCACATGTTTGTCCTGATGTTTTCCTACAATGTATTTTGCCAGATAGAATTAATTTCATATATTTCTTATTCATTTTGCATGAAAAGTTGTTTGATGTTTTGAAAGGGTTTTTTTTTTTTTTTTATATACATTTGTTTACAACTCAACATTTTGGTCTTATGTGTGATTATCAAATTTTGATATACAACTCCCATTTGCAGTTCTAAGGAAGATGAATCAATCACTTTGGAGCCTTTTTCGTATAGGTGATCTCCTCCCTTCTCTCATTTTTCTCTCTTGATCTCTCTCTCATGAATGAAGTTGAACAGGTTGGCCAATGATGGAAAATATCAGGAAAGAGAAGAGAAAACATGAATCTGCTTTAAGGCTTGCCAAACTATTGATTGCAGACGACACTTCATGGGAACATATCAGCACCGAAGAAGACATAGGAAAGATAAGCGTTGTGAACCCTGCAGCAAAAGAAGAAGAAGAAGGAGGAGGAGGAGGAGGAGAAATTAGAGGAGAGAATAAAAATCAAGGACGCAGAAAAACAAAAGGAAAGCAAGGAGAATTAGGAGCCTGTGTGACTACTGCACAAACACCGGAAACATCAAAAGCAAACAATTTTTTTGACGGTGAAGCTAGCTCGACACCAATCCCAACCTCATTACCACAAGCCCCAGATCCATCAAAAGCAAACAATTTAGACGGTGAAACTGGCTCGGCACCAACTCCTCCATCATTGGCACAAGCCCCGGGTAAATCAAAAGCAAACAATTTAGACGGTGAAGCTGAAACCTCATTGCTATTAGCAACTAGCAATGGAATAGTAGAGATTGTTAAAGAGATACTTGATGTATATCCTCAAGCAGTTGAACATGTTAGTCGTAAGGGGCAGAACATAATGCATGTGGCTATTAAGAACCGTCAAAAAGAGATATTTAACATGGTCAAGAAGATGGAAATACCAATGACCAGGTTGCGTCGACGGATCGACAAAAATGGCTACACCTTGTTGCACCATGTTGCTGTCATGCAGTACTACAGTGGAGGAACCCTGCCTGGTCCTGCACTCCAACTACAAGAGGAACTGCATTGGTTTGATGTGAGCCATTTGTCTCTTTACACTCATTTGTCTCGAACATGTTCAATTCCATACTGATTTGATGATATGCAGCGTGTGCGGAAGATAATTCCTCCCCATTATGAAATGCACCGCAGCCGCACCAAGGATGAGACTGCTCAAGAATTCTTCGAAAGAACACACGCTAAACTCCTCAAGGAAGCTCAGGAGTGGCTAAAGAGGACATCAGAGTCATGTTCTACTGTTGCTGTTCTCATTGCCACAGTTGCCTTCGCTGCTGCCTACACTGTACCAGGAGGATCCAATCAAGACACCGGTCTTCCTGTCCTCCTGCATGATCCTATTTTCTTGGTTTTCACTGTCATGGATGTTCTATCTTTGGCAAGCTCCTTGACTTCTGTTGTAATGTTCCTGTCAATCCTCACTTCCCCATTCCAGCTTCAGGATTTCCGCCACTCTCTCCCTCTAAAACTGATACTCGGTTTCTCTTTCCTCTTCTTCTCGGTCGCAGTGATGATGCTTACATTCACCGCGACCATTTTGCTCATTGTTCATTTGAAGAAACGTTGGACTACGCTTCTCATTTACACCGTTGCATTCCTTCCGGTCAGCATATTTGCTATCTTGCAGGTCCCTTTGTATTTGACATTTATGAAAGCCATGAAGATCTCAATCAATCTCATCAGGGTTCCTGTTAACTCCGTCCTTAGTTTGGTTAGGGCCACTCTGTCCTCCATTTGCAAGAGGCGTTGAGATGAATTATAAGCAGTCTTCCTACACTCTTTTCTATCATTACTGCTCCCCTATCTCTTAACCTCCCTTAAAATAACCTTCCAAGGTGTTTGTTATCTGTTTTGAGCTATCAAGCTTTATTAATAGAGTACCTGATCTCTCTGACCGCAAGAAAGTATAAATCCTTTCCAAGGGCCACTATCTCTCAATTGAATTAATATACATGCAACAATCTCAGAAAAAAACAGCAATTCACCCCTTCAAGACCCTCAATTATGCCGCTAAGAGCTGATACTTAGTTTTCATGTGTTTTTCATATAAGCTGATAGAAACCGGGCCGGGGGACTCACTACCAATGTGGCCCTTTGATTTTGCTTTCTATCTATTTGATTGCGAAGGAATAATAAGAAATTGGAGAAATTAATTTAATTTTCCAAATTGGGTTATTTTGTTTTATTTTAATTTGAGGATGGTGATGAATTAAGTGAGCTTTTACATAATTAGCTTCGCTGAACATGGAAATAATTCGCTGACAGGCAAGGAAGGACTTTACAGAATTATTACGCAGAATCAGTTCATGCAGACCAAAATAGTGTGATTAATTGGTGTGTAATGCTGCACTGTTTTCTTATAACATAATGGCTTCCGATCATCTCATTTCAATTACCCAAAACTCTAATAGGTTTTGCTCTTTCAAGTTCTGTTTGTTCACTAAGAAAAACGTCGTTGTTAGATTCCTGTATTGCGTCAATAGTTTGGCTACCTGCTTCTAAAGGTGCTCTACCACTGTCTCCAATACGTAATACTTTTGGCCTTGTTGTCCTCCAAAAACATGTCAAATTACAGAAGTTTCAAAACAATCTAAACTCATTAACTAAGAACCCCTTTGGATGCTTATAGAACATGTTCAATCATTTGCAGTTGATTCGGCGGGAGATGGTGGCAAGCGTCACCACAGAAAGCATCAAGCAGCTTGCAGCTTTGAAATCTATAGCAAGATGCAAGCCGTGTTAAATGAAATGGACAGCAGTCCAATTGCAAGTTTTTTTTTTTATCAATACAAACATAAGCGTCAAGTTGATGGCGGGCTTCACATCTCTGTGGTGGGAGAAACCACTGGTGGTGGCTTTGAAACACTCAGAGGGGATAAAACACAAAGTTTTATTACAAGAAACAAGAAGCTTACAACAATACAAAAGCTTACAATACACACCCTCTCTTTCTCTCTATTCTCTCCACACAAAATAACATAAGTTGAGCACTCTATTTATACACGAATTCAAAACAAGAAAATTCAACCTTCAAGTGTGAAGGCGGCTGGCGGCAGTAGGTGTGGAGGCGGCTGGCTGGGCGGTGGTTGCCTTCCTTGACCTTCTGGATTGAGTTTAAGTTCAACAAATCTCCCCTTTAAACTCAATCGAGAGATGTCATGCCAAGCATGAACTTTAATATGATAATTACTTCTCTCTTCAATGGCTTTTCTCTGTTTGTAGCCTTTAGCCACTAATCTGGCTTTATATCTTTTCACTTCTCCTTTTGCATTCTTCTTCGTCTTGTAGACCCATTTGACACCTATTGCTTTCTTGTTTTCTGGAAGATAAGTTAGCTTCCAGGTATCATTCTTCTCAATGGCATGTATTTCTTCATCCATTGCTTTTATCCATTTCTCTTTTGTGACAGCTTCATTGAAGCTTAATGGATCATTATCTACAAAGAAACAAAACAAAGTTGTATCTTCCATGACTTGAGTAGCATCGTACAGCTCTTCAAGATTTCTCATCCTTCTTGGTCCTTCTGATGAGGATGCTGATGGTGGTGTTGATGATGATGATTCTGGTGTGTTCCTCCTGTTGAATACAGGGAATCTGTGTACCGGACTTTGTGGTTCAGCTACTGGCACAATCGGTTCTTCTACAAGTACTGTTGGTACTTCTTCACCTTCAAGGATCAAATCAGTGTTGATCCATTTGACTGCTTCTTGATCATCATTTCATTCCCAAGATTTATCTTCTTCAAAGATAACATCTCTACTCATAATTGCCCTCTTCGTGATGGGATTATACAGCTTGTATCCCATCCTTCTTTCATCATATTTGACAAAGATGCATTTCTCACTTTTATCATCGAGCTTTGTCCTTCTTGCGTCTGGGATCTTTGCATATGCCACACAATTAAAGACTCGTAGATGAGTAACACTTGGTTTGTGACCACTCCATGCTTCTTCTGGAATGACACCTTGCAAACTTCTGGTTGGGCAGCGATTCAGTAGATACACTGCACATAATACAGCTTCAGCCTAGTATTGCTTGGGCAACTTCTCTGCTTTGAGCAAACTTTTTGCCATGTCAAGAATCGTTCGATTCTTCCTTTCTGCTACACCATTCAGCTGTGGTGTATAAGCTGGTGTTGTCTAATGTTTGATGCCTTGTTGTGTACAAAAGGCTTCAAAGTCATTTGCTGTATATTCTCCACCTTGATCAGATCTTACGGTTCTGATCATGTAACCACTTTGCTTCTCCACCATTGCTTTAAAATCTTTAAAACAATTGAATACTTCTGACTTCCTCTTCAGAAAGTATATCCACGTCTTTCTACTAAAATCATCAATAAAAGTGAGGAAGTACCTATTTTGTCCAGTCGACATAGGCATTATTGGGCCACACACATCTGTGTGCACTAACTCCAGTGGCCTCTTTGCTTTCCAGTTGACTTCTTTGGCAAAACTGGATCTGTGATGTTTGCTGAGGACACAACTTTCACAGACTTCATCTGGATGATCAATGTGAGGCAAACCTTTGACCATCTTCTTGCTTGCTAGCATCTTCAGACTTGTGAAATTCATATGTCCAAGCCTCAGGTGCCAAAGCCATTCTTCACTGTTGGTGATGGCACTCAAACACCTTGCTGCATCATACTGGATGTTTAAAGGAAACATCATATTCTTGGATATTTTTACATAGGCAATTAATCTCCAATTGTTGTCTCTAATTGTCAGATGACAATTCTTCGAGTAAAAAGTATAACCTCTCTCCATAAGTTGACCTAAGCTGATCAAGTTCTGCTTTATGGCTGGGACATAATAAACATCGGCGATGTAGTTGTGATCGTCGTTCTTTAACTTGATTGGGATGTTACCTTTACCTTTGAATGGAACCTTTGAGGTATCTCCAAAAGTAACTAGACCGTGTTTGGTCTCATCTAGATCACTAAATAACTCTCGGTAGCCACACATGTGATTGCTGGCTCCAGTATCTAGATACCATATATTCTCCTGTTTCTCATCAAGTCCTTGTTAGACAAGTAATGTAGCTGCTTCTGTGTCATCCTTCTCTGCATAGTTGACTTGCTCATGTATCTCTAATGGAGCTTTCCTTCGACATTCAGTGTTATAGTGCCCAAATTGATTGCAACTATAACATTGGATATTCCTCTTGTCACGGTTATTATAACTGCCTCCTCTTCCTTTAGGAGTGAATGCTTGTTGTCCTCAACCTCCTCTGGTGGTGTTTCTACCACCTCTTCCTCTAAAGCTTGTATTCCAAGATCCTTTTCCTTGGAATCGCTGAAATCCTCCTCTAGATTGTTGACTTCCTGCTTGAGTGGTATATCCACTTGTTGAAGTCTCCCCTTGCTCATATCTGTCCTTGAGAGACAGCTTTGCTTGTAAGGCATGCTCAATGGCCTTATCTCCATTTCGCTTTACAATCTTTTGTTCATGAGCTTGCAAATAACTCATAAGCTCATCCACTGTCAACTTGTCCACTTCTTTGGACTCTTCAATGGCGACAACAACAAAGTCAAATTTTGGATCTAGGGATCTCAAAATTTTCTCAGTAATTCAAAAATCTATGATGGCTTCTCCATTTCTCCTCATCTGATTGACTATCACCATAATTCTTGTGTGATAATCAGAAATAGATTCTAAGGACTTCATTTGCAATAATTCAAATTCACCTCGTAAAGATTGAAGACGAATCTTCTTGATTCTGTCAGCACCTTTGTATTTTTGTTGGAGAGCCTCCCATATGTCTTTTGATGTTTCAGCGGAAGCAATGATCTCGAATGTGTCTTCATCAAGACCTTGATAGATGATGATCTTTGCTTTGTTGTCTTTCTTTCTGTTGGCTTTCAGGGCTTGCTTCTATGCCTCTTGTAAAACATCTTCTTCTTCTTTGGACTCTGGTTCATCATAACCATAGTGTACAATATCCAAATACTCTTGTGAACCAAGGAATGCCTTCAATCTGATGCACCAACTATCATAATTGTCTTTGGTCAACTTCGGGATGAGTGTTTGTGTACTTTCTGTAGTCATTTTTACTCTTTGAATGACTATATCACCTTCTGAGAGCCGAATTTGGCAAAACGGATATTGTAGATCAATCCGGAATGGTCTAAATAGTAGGGAACCGGTCTAAATTTGAAAAAATCGAGTCAGAAAATGGGTGAACTGGTCAAAAAACCAATTCTGTACGGCGGGCGGTTCGTTAGGGTCGAACTGGGAATATTTGGTCGACTCGGCTCGGCACGATGGTGGCTCGGCTTATGGCTTGGTGCGGGTTGGATATCGGCTTGGCTGACGGCTCGGTTTAGACGGTTTAAACGGCTCGAATATGGCGCGCGTGTGGCTCAGTCGTCATCTACCTTTGGGCGCGTGGGCTGCGCGTGGCGAACAGTGCAGAATCTTCAAGCGGCGCGTGTGGAGCACCGCGGTCTCCGATCAGGCTGTTCTTTGCACCAGTGAATTCGTATTGATGAGGTCTACACTGTGGAGTGATCAAAAATTGTTTTTGACAACTTTGAAAAATCAAGTATATCCCAAAACACTTCTGTTTTTTGACAAACGGGGCTCTGATACCAATTGTTGGTGGGAGAAACCACTGGTGGTGGCTTTGAAACACTTAAAGGGGATAAAACACAAAGTTTTATTACAAGAACAAAAGCTTACAAATACACAAAAAGCTTACAACACTCACCCTCTCTCTTTCTCTCTAGTGTTTCTCTCTATTCTCTCCATACAAAATAACATAAGCTGAGCACTCTATTTATACACGAATTCAAAATAAGAAAATTCAACCTTCAAGTGTGAAGGCAGCTGGCAGCAGTAGGTGTGGAGGCGGCTGGCGGCTGCGGCTGGCGGCTAGCGGCTGGTTGGTGACAGCTGGTGGCTGGCTGGGCGGTGGTTGCCTTCTTTGACCTTCTGGATTGAGTTTAAGTTCAACACTCTCTGTGGCTATGATGATGGTAACATCTGGATCAACAATCATTTTGACGATATACAACAAGGAAAACTAGGCCAATGCGGCTCTTCATCCCATTTCCTGAATCAAGAGAGCACTAGGAAGCTCACTGCAGAAGGGTCTTTCATTGGTGCAAATTCTGAACTTCGTAATTTAGCCAAAGAATGGCTAAAGACCACAGCGGAAAGCTGCTCCATAGTGGTAGTTCTTATAGCCACCGTTGCCTTTGCTGCATCCTACAAAGCTCCAGGAGGTTCAAATCAGAGCACTGGTGTTCCTGTCCTCCTCAACAAACCATTATTCGTATGGTTTTCACTGTAACGGACGTGCTCTCCCTTACCTTTGTTATTGTATATAACTTTAGGACTCTGTTAATATTTATCTTTAGGCTAAATATTAGGAATGAGTTGGATTTCATTTATAACATATACTACAGATGATATATATATATATATAAGAAGAGTGGAACTCAGGGAAGACGTATTCCAAAAACAAAGTTCTCTGTTTCTGTTTTCTCTAGGTTTTCTAAGTATCTTGACATGGTATCAAGAGCAGGTTACTAGATTATCTGTCCTTCATGATTTTTTTTTCTCCTTCTCAGGAGAGCTTCTTGTGGGTTCTCTATTCTCGGTACTGTCTTAGTCAATTTTTTGGAGACCTTGCTTTTCAGTTCAACAACCAGGATTTCATCAACTTCCATTTTGTTTTTGGGTTCTATTCTTGTTTCAGTAGGTTTTGGATTTCTGCATTTTTTTTCTCTGGTTCAGTTGGGTTGTTTCAACTCATATTTTTTCTGGCTTGGGAATCACTTTTTAGCGCCATCTGTTAAGCATTCTAGTGAGTTACTTCCTTTTAGCACCTCTGTTGTTATTCTCGCGTGTGATTATTTTCCTCCACTATATCATCATGTCATACGATAAAGTTAACTCGTTTCATATTCGGTTTACTGGTAAAAACTATTCTGTTTGGAAGTTTCAATTTAAATTATTTGTTAAAGGCAAAGAATTGTGGGGTCATATTGATGGGAGTACTCCCGCACCTCAAGAGGTTGAGGCTTTGTCTAAATAGGAAATCAAGGATGCTCGGGTTATGACTTGGATTCTTAGCTCAGTTGAGCCTCACCTTATTCTCAATCTGAGGCCTTATATAACTGCCGCCACTATGTAGAATTATCTTAATCAAGTTTACAATCAAGACAACACGGCTCGACGTTTTTAATTAGAGTATGAGATGGCTAATTTTACACAGGGAAGTCTCTCCATTGAGGAATATTTTTCTGGTTTTTAAAATCTTTGGGCTGATTATTCAGACATTGTTTATGCTAATGTTCCCGTTGCAACTCTATCTACTGTTCAAGCAGTGCATGACACAAGCAAGAGAGATCAATTCTTGATGAAGCTTCGTTCTGATTTTGAAACTGCACGTTCTAATATGATGAATCGTCATCCTGTACCATCTCTGGATACCTGTTTAAGTGAACTCCTTCGTGAGGAACAACGTATTGTCACTCAGACTGCCATGGAACATCAGGCTAATGTTAATGCACCTATTTCTGTGGCTTATGCAGCACAAGGGAGGAATAAGGGTAGAGACATGCGTGCTGTCCAGTGCTTTAGTTGTTAAGCTTTTGGTCATATTGCTCGGGATTGTCCTAAGAAGTTCTGTAACTACTGTAAGAAACAAGGTCATATCATCTTTGCTTGTCCCATTCGACCTGAAAGGAAGCAAGGTACTGCTTATCATGCCTCGCCAATTGTTCCTATTCCTGCTCCTATAGCTTTAGCGAACCCGAATACATTACTCCTGATATGGTACACTAGATGATCCTTTCTGCTTTTGGGCTCTCAGGTAATCATAAATTTTCTTCTAAGCCGTGGTATCTTGACTCTAGGGCCTCTAAGCATATGACCAATACTGTTGTTCCTCTTTTCAATGTTAGAAATTATGAGGGTAGTCTAAAAATTAACATTGTCGATGGCAACTCTCTGCCTATTAATGTTGTTGGTGATCTTTCCTATTCCTTAACTGATGTTTTTGTGTCTCCTGACCTCTCTACAAATCTTATTTCTGTTGGTCAATTAGTTGACAATGATTGTGATGTCCATTTATCTCGTTCTGGCTGTGTTGTGCAGGATCAAGTGTCAGGGAAAATGATCGCAAAGGGGCCTAAAGTGGGCCGACTCTTTCCTCTTTACATTTCTCCTTCCACTATTATTCCTAGTTTCCCTTTATTTTCCTTTGTATGTAATGTTGTTGGTTCTGAAACAAAGATATGGCATAGACGTCTAAGCCACCCAAACTCTGATGTACTTCGTACTTTGATTAATTTTGGATTATTGGGAAATAAATCATGTTCTTCTCTTGATCTTTCTTTTGATTATACATCATTCAAACTTGGCAAAAGTAAAGTTCTATCTTTTCCTCGTCATGCATCTTGTGCCTCACAATGTTTTGACATTATTCATAGTGATGTTTGGGGTATTGCACCCGTTGTTTCTCATGCGCATTACAAGTACTTTGTTACTTTCATTGATGACTTTAGTCGTTTTACTTGGGTTTACTTCCTCCGGGCTAAGGCTAAAGTTTTCTCAGTCTTTAAGTGCTTTCTTGCACTTCTTGAGACTCAATTTTCTGCCTGCATGAAAGTCTTGCGCTTTGATTCTAGCGGTGAATACATGTCTAATGAGTTTCATGCCTTTCTTCAAATCAAAGGGATCATCTCTCAGCATTCTTGTCCTTCTACACCACAACAAAATGGTGTTGTTGAGAGGAAAAATCGTCACCTTCTTGATGTGGCACGGACTCTTTTACTTGAATCCTTTGTTCCTCATCGTTTTTGGTGTGAAGCACTTTCTACTTCACTTCATTTGATTAATTGTTTACCCTCTCCTACGTTAAATCATGTTTCTCCTTTCTTTAAGTTGTTTGGTCATTCTCCTTTATATTCTGATCTTCGTACATTTGGTTGTGTTTGTTTTTTGCATCTCCCTGCTCATGAACGACATAAACTTACTACTCAGTCTGTTAAGTGTGCTTTTCTTGGTTATGCTATCCCTCAAAAGGGTTATGCTTGTTATGATCCACATGCTTGTCGTATACGAGTTTCTCAAAATGTGATTTTTTTTTAAAATCAATATTTCTTTCCATCTCATGTTGAGCAGCCATCTGCATCCTTATCTCTTTTGCTTAGCTTTTCCGATTCCACAACAATTATGAAAAGATTCAAACCTAGTTTTATTTATAAAAGACGTAATCGACATGAGTCTAGTTCTACTTCCCCCGTACTCCCTTCCGATCTTGACCCGATGCCTGATCCTGCTTCTACTTCCACCACCCTTTATCGGTCCACTTGTCCTTCTCGACCCCCTAATTGGTATGGTTTTTTCTCTCCTGTCTCTCTTGTTGCTACTTTATCCACTATTTCCATTCCATCTTGCTACAAACAGGCTATGGAACATGAGTGTTGGCAACATGTAATGCAAACAGAACTTCAAGCACTTGAGGAGAATCACACTTGGGATATTGTTCCTTGTCCTCCTATAGTAAAACCTATTGGGAGTAAATGGGTATTTTCTGTAAAACTTCGTTCTGATGGCTCTTTGGACCGACACAAAGCTCGCCTCGTAGCTCTGGATAACAAGCAGGAATACAGAGTTGATTATGAGGAGACCTTTGCTCCTGTTGCTAAAATGGCCACAGTTCGAACCATTTTAGCTATTGCCGCTTCACAATCGTGGCAATTACATCAAATGGATGTGAAGAATGCCTTTCTTCATGGTGATTTGCAAGAAACGATTTACATGAAGCTTCCCTCTGGTATGACTTCTTCTTCTCCTCATGATGTCTGTAAACTAAAGTGTTCTCTGTATGGGTTTAAACAGGCGCCCTAGGTTTGGTTTGAGAAGTTTCGCAATACACTTCTTGACTTCAATTTCACACAAAGTCAGTATGATTCTTCTCTCTTTTTTCACACGTCTGCGTTGGGTATAGTCCTTCTCTTGGTTTATATGGATGATATTATTATTACTGGCACTGACTGTGGTTTGATTACTAAGCTTCAACAATTGTTACATGCAACTTTTTATATGAAAGATCTTGGTTAGCTCACATACTTTTTAGGATTGGAATTTCATCATCGGGCCAATGGTATATTTGTGAACCAGCATAAGTATATTCAAGATCTTATTACTTTGGCTGGTTTAGAGGACACTTCTTCTATTGATACTCTTATGGAGGTAAATGTCAAATATAGGAAAGATGAAGGGGACCTTCTAGATGATCATACTCTCTATTGGCGCCTGGTTGGGAGTCTTATCTACTTAACCACTACTCGACCTGATATCTCATATGATGTTCATCAGGTTAGTCAGTTTATGTCTTCTCCTTGGCATCTCCATCTTGCAGTAGTTCGACGCATCATCCGCTATCTTCAAGGTTCACCTACTCGTGGGTTGTTGTTTCCTACCGACTCATCTCTTCAACTTGTTGCCTATAGTGATGCTGATTGGGCTGGGTGTCCAGATACACATCGATCTACTACGGGTTGGTGTATGTTTTTAGGTAATGCCTTAATTTCTTGGAGATGTAAGAAACAAGATCGTGTTTCTAAATCCTTTACCGAGGCTGAGTACCGTGCCATGTCTACTGCTTGTTCTGAAATAGTATGGCTATGTGGTCTTCTTAAGAAGCTTGGGTTTCCTAAAACTACTCCTACTCCTCTTCATGCTGATAACACTAGTGCTATTCAGATTGCCACCAATCCTGTTTTTCATGAACGTACCTAACACGTTGAGGTTGATTGTCATTCTATTCGAGACACCCTGGAAAGTCGAGTGATATCTCTTCCTCACATCTCTTCCGATCTCCAAGTTGCTGATATCTTCACCAAAGCTATGACTCGACAGCGACATCAATTTCTTATTGGCAAATTGTTGCTAGTTGACTT
The DNA here is from genome assembly GCA_018804465.1 of Populus tomentosa. Taxonomy (NCBI): domain Eukaryota; kingdom Viridiplantae; phylum Streptophyta; class Magnoliopsida; order Malpighiales; family Salicaceae; genus Populus; species Populus tomentosa. The sequence continues at coordinate 133,380 of CM031975.1, forward strand.
ACCAGAATCAATTTGAGGGGGGATGTTATTGTATATAACTTTAGGACTCTGTTAATATTTATCTTTAAGCTAAATATTAGGAATGAGTTGGATTCCATTTATAACACATACTTCCGTGTGTACAAATGATATATATATATATATATATATATATATATATATATATATATATATATAAAAGAAGAGTGGAACTCAGGGAAGACGTATTCCAAAAACAAAGTTCTCTATTTCTGTTTTCTCTAGGTTTTCTAAGTATCTTGACAATCTTCTCTTTGACATCAATAGTTACATTTCTCTCTATCCTCTCATCGCCATTTCGATTTAAAGATTTCAAACATACACTTCCTGATAAGTTGATGATAGGATTGATCACATTTCTCTTCCTCTCCGTGACCATGTTGATGGTAGCATTTGGAGCAACAATCATTCTTATGATATACAACAAGGAAAGTTATAATATCCACTGATTCACACATATTCCATGAATATCCCACATATAATTATGCTACAATAAAGTCTTCACAATTTCTTCATCAATCTATACGTGATGCTGGTCATGTACGTATCCATTAGCACCAAGTTTTTGGTTTTTGTCTGTAAACAGCTACCACCATGGATGATTACAAGTATGATGTCTATAAGAACGAGGCAATAAGTTATTGATTTTTGCATTGTAAGGATTCCAAATATTATAATGTTCTGATGAGTGTGATAGGTTATTTGTGGTCATGTTCCTTACTTGCAATAAGGGATTGCATTATTGCTAGTTGCAGGACAGTCTATACATGTCAAGGGAGTCTATGAAAATAGACAAGATGATTGTGCTAATTGCCCTAATGCATCATTAAGGCAACTTGGCTGCTTTTACTTTACCCATCACATGCATAAACAACATCACAATTTCAAGGGATAAGAAAACTGTCAAAAAATCAATTCAATCTAAAAACTTAAGTATTTAGATAAGATTTCAAAATATAATTTATATTATTTTCTAATACACATCCTTAAATGAAAACCCTTCGGGTTTGAAACTTGCAGAGACTTATACTACCTTGTGCTTAATTTTTTTATCAAATAAATAGAATTGGTGAGATTCGAACTCATGACTGCTTGATCATTATCAAGGCTCTGGTACTATGTCAATGAACCAATTCAATCTAAAAGCTTAAACTTTTAGGTAAGGTTCTAAAATATAATTTGTATTATTTTTTAACAAAAGCCCTCAATTCTTGAAATATGGGTGTCAATTTAACCAGTGAGTTCTTGTTATTGGTCCCTCTTTTTTATTTATTTATTTACTAGTGACAATATATTTTGCTTGAGAGTTGGTCAGATCAATATACAGAATGATGAATCTGAACTTGGCTTGCTACATTTTGCTTTAGACATGGTGAGTTCAATATACAAAATGATGAATCTAAACTTGGCTAGTGACAGCATATTTTGCTTGAGAGTTGGTCAGATCAATATACAGAATGATGAATCTAAACTTGGCTAGCTATTGCAAATTCTAAATATATATAACTTTGGTGCATTGAAGAATCATTTCCGAGTGAATAATTTGCTTACATGTTCTTTTCAAATATTTATCAGCACTACAAGTTAATAACAGTTCAAGCATCAACTCCATGAAATGGATCTGCAAAAACCTAGTACTGAATTCAACCTCCAATGTCGAAACCTCTTGAAGTGAATCAAGATAAATAACCTTTTAACTATTCTGATTGAGCTTTGGATAGTACTGTTTGTTGTAGCATTACAGCATACTTATTAACATAAGACTACTCTCTTTCTTGGCAGGACTGAACCTTCCGAGTAACCATCCACCGAGAATGCTGACTAACAACACTAACATCTAAAAGATTTCACAAGATTGTCCATTAATGGCATTTACAGCATAAAAACAGATTGGTGCAAACCTCGTGGAAAACTTCCAGTATCATTCCACGATACTCTTCAGAGTTCATTGACATGTAATAATTCAACAGACTACGGAGATCTTTTGGCTCTTGTAGCCGGTTTGCCATGATCATCTCAACCATGGACTCTCTAAAATCTTCTCTTGGATCGTAAGAGCTTTTCTCCATAGCTACCATTACTATAAACTTGGTCCCATCACTTCTTATTCTCCTTCTTCTCTCTCTTTGTCTTGCCTCTTGCCTTTCTCTAATCATCTGGTCTAGTCTCTCTTGTACCATCGCATGTGCGAGGCTTGAGATCGATGCAAACCGATCGGGATTCGAGCTCTCAGCTTCCTCAGAAGAAGAGACACTCAGTCTGCAGCTGCAACAGAAGGCTTTGCATCCTCTTTGCTGAAGTTTTTGCTTCTTGTCTACCCTGGATGCTTTCATCCTGAACCAGGGAGCTATGAAGGAAGATTTGCACAAAAACAAAATGATTTATGCACAATTGGCAAGTGGGTCAGATCAGGCATGATTATGTCTTGAATGTAGAAAGATGTACACATAACTTATGAGATTAGGAGGTTGGTTGTCTGAGAAAGAAAAGCAAGCACATTTGGTCTGTTAATTGAGCTAGTGATTATGATGTGAACTAGACCTTTAACAATTCCCTTGATATGGCAGTGTTAGGTGGCATGCTTTTGAAAGTATGAGGTTCCAATAAGCCTATGGGATTAAATTAAGATACTGTATTAATTAAGAAAGGAAGCACTGCCTTGACAGAATTCTTGGTTGGTGTCACGTGCCTGGTACGAATCAGTTCGGGTGTACTTGCTGCATTTTCAAGGATTGAAGCGAAGGCTGTTGTTGGCATGGTGGGGAGGACTAATCATGAATTTGAAGATGATGTTAAAGTGATTATCCATTAAATTATGGGGCAAAGGCATTCCTTTTGACCCACATGCTCCCCATCTTTAAAGAAGCCATCCTTGCTAGTTAAGGTAGAAAGCACCATCTCTCTCGAGTCTCAATAAAGGCTTTCAATTATTAACTGTTGGCCTAGCTTTCCTCTTCTAAAAGTTTGAAAGAACAGCTCGTTAGGAAGTTCTAGCTCCAGTCCTTTACCTACTTGTGTACATTCGTGTTCGCGCAAGCTTTGCCCTAGGATACTGATAATGAAATAGGGAAGTGACGGTTTGGGATGGCTGACGACGTAAATGCCATGCAGGATTTATTCATGTAGCATCTAGTTGTCAGGTTATGGTAATCAAAGAGCTGCTATCCAGTTCTAGATCTGTTCTGACGATTTTTGAGGCAAAAACAGTGAACTACATCACCACATTCTGATGACGGTGGTCCAAATGGCGATAATTAACATAATGATTATCGAGGAAGGCTGTGAGTGGATGAGAGACAAAGCACGTTTTAATTCTTGAGTTTTGCTTCATAATGGAGCCAGGATTCTCCTCTGTAACCACTTCTAGATGATGAGATGAACTGAATCGATGAAGGGTTGGTGCAATCATGGAAGAAATCTGACATGGATTCTCACAGCTAGACAGGGGAATCGATCTCTTTAATGGATTCCTCCCTGTTAACAAAGATCAAATGGGAATGTTTAGCATGTGATAATCATTGTGGTACACCATGAATAACCAATCTTGTTCTCAATTAATTAATGGATATGCTTTTTCTCTTTAAAGCAACTTGTTGTCATCTAAATGCTGCACACCACATGCTGGCGCAATGATTAGCACGAAGGTAATAAAGCCTAATTAAGGCCATTGCCATTAAAGAAGCAGTATAGACTAATCAAATGACAACTGTTCCCTGGCCTTTCAGAACATTTAGGGCAGATAAAGGGAAGAACCAGCGACTCATAACTCATTGCAATGTTTACAAGAATGGCTACTTTTCGTCAGGTGAAGAAGGCGAGTCGGTTAGCCACTAAGCAACCTGTCTCCGACCTCTGATCACTCTGTAGTCTGTATTCCAAGTACCTGAGCAGAAACTTTCATAGCTAGAGCATTTGCATCTACACTGCATAACACCAGCAAGGTAGCTTCAGAGAATGCAATGCGGGAGATGAAACTGGCCTTTCCTTGAATTCTTGTTTCATTTTGCGGAACTTCCATAGCCTAAAGCATGCTACTAGCTGTCCGTTCAGCAATGGAATGGTTCTATGTCAGCAAATTTGACTGCATTATTTCTTAGCTAATATCAAAGGTTCTTGAGGTTTGGTTAGTGTTTTTGGACGCAAGAGACAAACATAGCAATCAAACAGTTACTTAATAGTATTTGCTTCCACTTGAGTGAAAATAGCAAAAACAACACCCGGCACACTGTGCAATTACCTGTGCTTATCACTTTGTGTAGCAGCTTTTACTTTTAATTTCTTTTTAAAAATGTGTTTATCTTTAAAAAAACATATTAAAATATTAAATTGGATTTTTTTTAGTTTTTAAAAAAATTAGAAAAAATTATTTTAATATATTTTCAAACAAATTTTTTTAAAAATATTATATACTATAATACAAAATACATGTATCCATGTAAAAGACAATACAGGATACCATCAACTCTTCACTCAAATTAAAAAAACAATACTATAATTAATAACTTTTTTTAATCTGTTTTTATCATATACACAAAAACAATTACGTAATTTGCTTGGGATCATTGTGGATCATTATCCAATAAGTATCCTGGAATATCCTATAGCGTTTACAGAACACGCGCCGCCCACCAACAACAACAACACAGTGGTTAGGTACCCACAGCAAACTCAACAAAAGAATCAGAACCGTCCATTTGTACCCAATCAATTCTTACATCACGCCACGTCTAACACTCCAGTCATCCATATCGTCATAATACTCTCAAAACCGTGGGCCAGGCCGCTAATTATCGAAGTCTCTTCCCAGGGAGGAAGAGACATCTCGCAATCCCCCCCCCCACATGGTCCCTCGATTAGGAATATTTGTTCAAATCAGTTACTCTTCTATAATATCTGTCAAATTAAGGCTTGTATTTTCCCTTCTTACGCCCACCTCTATCCTTCCATGTATTTGTGGATGAAAGAAAGTCAACTAGTTAATTAGGCTTCGATTGACTACATGTCAAGACTTTAGGGACTATTTTGGGCGGAAATCCCATTGAGACCCCAGAACCAAAACAAAACGCCCTCACTCCCTCTCTTACAATATATATAAATAATAATTAAAAAAAAACGAAAGTGAGAGTTCAGTCAGGTGTAACTGCCAAACATGGCTCCTGCCTTCGTAATTAACGGCGACTCCGCTCGGGCCAGCGGTCGCTTTGCTTCTGTTTACAGCGAAGTCCAATCCAGCCGTATCGATCACGCGCTCCCTCTACCTTCTGTCCTTAAAAACCCTTTCAAAATCGTCGACGGCACTCGTAGTTCCGCCGCCGGCAATCCTGGTCATTTTCGTCTCTCGTCACTTCCCTATTTTCACAGATTGATCAGTGTTGTGCTGATTAAACCGTTAATTAATTAATTAAATATCTGAAGTTTTGATTTTTTTTTTTTTGGCAGATGAGATAGCGAAGCTGTTTCCGAAGCTGTTTGGGCAACCATCAGCAAAGTTGGTGCCAAACGATGTGGACACGTTGAATTCAGATCAGAAGTTGAAGATTGGTGTGGTTTTGTCCGGTGGACAAGCACCTGGTGGTCATAATGTTATTTCTGGAATCTTCGGTAAGTCATCTTATTGAACGAAATGTAGCTGTTATGGTTTGGTATCGTGGGGTTTGTGATTGGTTGGCGGTGGTGGTAGTTTAGATTATTTGCAGGATCGGGCGAAAGGAAGTGTATTGTATGGGTTTAAGGGAGGTCCAGCTGGGATCATGAAGTGCAAATATGTTGAATTGAATGCCGACTATATCTATCCTTATAGAAATCAGGTAAAGTTTTCCTCTTTTCAAGTGAATGTGGGATGGTTTCGAATTGTAAGTTGGATCAATGTTTTTGTAAGTATATATTTATTGGAAATTGTTAATTTTTCAGTTATGTGGGATGGTTTTGAGTTAATAATGCACAGAGTTTAGTGATTGAGATGCTTCGAGAGTGTGTATTGGTAATTGCGATATGAGATGTAGTTTGTTTAGATGTTGGATTATTAACTGGTTCAGTGCAATTTGAAGGCTTTCCTGTGTGAAAGTTAGCTTAAACATGGGTCTCATTCTTTTCTTGTCCTGTACTTGTTTTGACTCCATTCTAATATAGTTATTGAATGTCCATCCATTTTTTTACGGGTGTACATGCAGTATTAAGTGGAAGTTTGTATCTGATTTTATTCTTGTATCTTTTTTTTAGGGTGGTTTTGATATGATCTGCAGTGGAAGAGACAAAATTGAAACGCCTGAGCAGGTGACTATTTCCATACTTGTTCCCAGTGGAGACTTTTTTCTGTAGGTTTTGTGATTATTTTTTTTCTTAAGACTTGCTGAGGATTAATGGGTGTGAACTGCAGTTCAAACAAGCTGAAGAAACAGCAAAGAAACTTGACTTGGATGGGCTTCTTGTTATTGGTGGGGATGATTCAAACACAAATGCTTGCCTCCTTGCTGAAGACTTCTGGTATGCCTTGATGGAAGTTTGTTGTTGGAATATTTTTTGAATTGGGATGTTAATCCTGTGGAATGAGAAGAGAACTTTTTTCAACTACCAGGAGCCCTTTTGGTATAAATTTTGTTTCCTTTATTGTTCAATCAGGGTTAAAGGTTTGAAAACTCGGGTGATGGGATGCCCAAAAACCATTGATGGTGATTTGAAATCCAAGGAGGTTCCTACCAGTTTTGGATTTGATACTGCTTGCAAGGTAAACATAAGTATTCTTTTCTATTTTAATCAAAATGTTAGTATATCAGATTTTCCCTATATTACATGTTAAAGAATGTAGTTGTTGTTGGAATTACTTGATTGTACTCTTTCATGAAGATCTGCTTAAAAATTATTTGTGATTGGATGTAAACTCCATGCTTGAAGCACAAGAAATTATCTCTGTATATAAAACCTTACAGATTATTGACGATTGAGCTACACTTGTTTATCTTTTCTTGAAAATTTGTTACTTTTAACCTTATTTGTTTCATTTTATTGACTCTCCTAAAAATGTCAATATATCGTATAGAATTTCATTATACAAATGTGAATTTCCCAAAGCTCGACACTTTATTTATAGATTGTAGAATCTCAATTTTGTTGTTTGTGGTCTTCACCTGTATATATTTTTGCATGTGCACACGTGTGCAGTATATATTTACGCACACATATGTGCCTCTGTGTGTGTGTGCAGGGCTAGTCTTTGCACTTGCCTTTAACACTTGCTTGGCCTACCATGCCTGAGTTGTTCCATTTCATGGATGTTTATTTTGCGCACTCAACAGTGAAGTCCCTGCTGAATCGATATTATTGCTTGTATGCAATTTGTATTTCTGATTAACTACTTTTGGAGTTTTCAATCTTATCCTTCCCATGCCATGCTGCAAGTCTTTTCAGTTTGATTCTAATAGCGTGTACAGTCAACTTATTTTGTCTGTGTTCTCAATAATGCTGTCATGGGATGCAGTCACAACCAATCGTAATGCCATTGGTAGTTAGATATCCTTTTTGTCACTAACTTAATGTTATAGAACATTGATAATATTCTTGGTGCATGCAGATATATTCAGAAATGATTGGAAATGTCATGATTGATGCTCGATCAACTGGAAAATATTATCATTGTAAGTTAATACATAATTTTTCTCCAAATAATCTGTTTTCTCTGTTAATGAATTTGAAGTGAAGATGATATTAAGGTTAGCTAATTGTGTTCGATTTTCCTTCCATATGGTATTTTGCAGATGGCAATTTAAACTTTGCTTTCATGTTCTTTCACCAAGTACCTGTGCTTGAACTGGCTCTAACTTCTGTATTTTCTACGTTGTCACTTTGTTGTATTTATTCCTGAATTCTTTAGTTTCTAATGCAACCACACAGCTTAAACTACCTGTGTCAAATTGAGTTCAATATGCTATAATGAATTTGCTTTCTCCATACTATCTTGAATGTACACAGGCATATTATACATATTAACAATTATTAAAAGTAATGATTACTCTTAATTTGTGCTTGCTGCAGTTGTCCGGCTTATGGGACGTGCAGCTTCACACATCACATTGGAGTGTGCCTTGCAAACTCATCCAAACATCACCATCATTGGAGAAGAGGTACTTCTGTTAATTTGTTTCTTCAGTTTCAATTATTTTATTGGTTGAGTTTGCTTACTGGTAATTTATCAGTGTATCATGTGTTTTGCATCTCTGTGAAAAAACCTCTGTTCCATAGTTGGTGATTGCTTTGGACTCTGACAAGTTTCAAGTACCTTGTATCCTTCTTTTGCTGCATATAATTATGGTCTCCATTTTATGTTAGCTGACTTGTCCAAACTGATCCTTTGACCTAACCTCATTAGTAATTAATGCTCAAGTTGATATGGGAAAGTTGAGGTTATTTTGACTTTTGATTGCAAAGCTTAGTAATTGATTGGCCCCTGCAATGGGCTGTCAAATGAGAGTGCTCACTTTGATAGATATGAATTTTCAAAAGTTCTCAGGAAAAATCATTTTGGTGGTATCTGCAGTTCAGTTATTTTCATTTGAAGAAAAGCTTCCCATATACATTCTCTTACCCTGTTTTATCTTGTTGCAGGTTGCTGCAAAGCAGCTGACACTGAAAAATGTTACAGATTACATAGTTGATATAATCTGTAAACGTTCTGATCTTGGATATAACTATGGCGTGATTCTTGTTCCTGAAGGTTTAATTGATTTCATTCCTGAGGTAGGTTACTTTTTTTGTAACTTTAGTGGCACTGCTCCTATTTTTTCTTTTTATTATCTTAATGTGATGTTCATTTTTCAATCTACAGCTATCTATTGAAGTGGCAATGTTTATTGGGTGTTTCTTTTCAGGTTCAGTACCTTATAGCGGAACTAAATGAGATTTTGGCACATGATGTGGTAGATGAAGACGGGCTGTGGAAAAAGAAACTTACAAATCAATCCCTGCAGCTTTTTGAATTTTTGCCACCAGCAATTCAAGAACAATTGATGCTTGAAAGAGATCCACATGGAAATGTCCAGGTATTTATTATATGTCCCATTTTATGTCTGTTTTTCACCATTTGAATTAAGCTGGCATCATTATTCATTCATATCTTTGCTTTTACCTTAAGGTTGCCAAAATTGAGACAGAGAAAATGCTTATTCAAATGGTTGAGACTGAGTTGGAGAAGAGGAAGCAGATAGGTCAATACAATTGCATTTTCAAAGGACAGTCCCACTTCTTCGGGTAATTATCTCTATTAACTTCAAATCTAATCTCCATTTTGAGTCAGTATTTTCTAGGTCTGATATTACATGATCTGTTTGGAAAAATCATTTGACATTGTTCCTATCCTGGAATGTAATGAAAAAATTAGTGCAGGATTAGTTATGGATTTCCTGATATTTGGATTGTACTTAGGTATGAAGGAAGATGTGGTTTGCCAACAAACTTTGATGCTACATACTGCTATGCTTTGGGCTATGGTGCTGGAGCTCTCCTTCACAGTGGAAAAACTGGGCTGATATCATCGGTGAGTGATTCTGCATTTGTAACATTGTTTATTTGCTTCTTTCTTCCTTCTCCTTCTAATTTTATTTTGTCTTTTCTGAGTGCTAGAAGACTACTAAAAACTTGTGCTGTTTTTGCAACAGGAAAGTTCTGGCAATGCTGAATTAATATTTTAATTTAATATTGTTACGTCTCCAGGTTGGGAATTTGGGCGCTCCTGTTGCAGAATGGACTGTTGGTGGGACTGCGTTGACTTCTTTGATGGACGTAGAGAGGAGACATGGTATTCTCCCGTTCTTTAGCATTTTTTGTACAGTCGTGTTTGTGTTGACCATGGCTCATCCAATTCCTGGTTGGAATATACAAATCAAGTCATGGGTTAAAGCATTCTGCATTAGGACCTTGGGTTATGGAGATCTAATATAAGCTTCAAAAAGTTCACAGAACTTTTAGTTGACCAATCTAGGGACATTTTGGAGTTCCCTGTCTTTTCCATGATAAAAAGGTTATCAAATTTATATACATTTATTCTTTTGCAGGTAAATTCAAGCCTGTGATCAAGAAGGCAATGGTGGAACTCGAAGGTGTAAACTCTTTTCTATTCACTCTCCTCTCCTTAATCGTTTAATACATAGTGCAATCTCACTTCTGATAGTAACTATGACCTCTGTATCATTCATTATATATGGCTTCGCTTCTGCACTGATCACTTAACATGGATTGAAACTAGAAACTTGTTCAGCAAATTTTACATGCTATCAATGAGATTTCAGGTGGTCCTTTCAAAAAATTTGAATCCCTGAAGAATGAGTGGGCAATCAATAATCGCTACATTAGTCCTGGTGAGTCATAAATTTACCAAACAGTATCCTTTATTTGGCCATCTTGATAGGAGTTTTAATACACTTTAATCCTTGTAAAACATGCACTTTATATCATCATCCTTTGTGATTGATTATCTGCTTCGATTGAATCTCAGGTCCCATCCAATTCACAGGCCCAGGATCAGATGCCATTAGTCACACTTTACTACTGGAATTGGGAGCTCATGCTTAGGCATATGGATAGGTGCAAATTAATGTTCTTCAAGAGCTGAAAAGTTTCCTGGACATGCATGAGATCCTCTTTTCGTTTTCTTGGTTTTTGATGCTGTTAGTTGTGGATTTTGTGTGTTTTTATTGGATGATGGTCCTTGGAAAACTCGGTTCTACATCCATCGACTGCCCTTGTAAAATATGAAGCTTGTGATAATGCCTTTTCTCACCAAAATTATAGTTTTAAAGAAATGTTTCTTGGAAAAAGAAATATGCTACCAATCCCATCCAGTTCCATTGAAGAAACACATTCATTTAAGATCCAGTACTTGAACCCATCAAGTCGAAAGAAGCAGCAGAAGAATCAAACTTGTTAGACCAGCAGGACAAGATTTGATTTTGAGTAGAGCAAGTTAATTATAGTCGTTGGACTTGTGTTTGGATCCCCACTATGATAAAAGTAGCAAGCATCTACTCCGCTCTGGATAGAAAAGGAAATGAAAAGGAAAGATCATTGCAGAACTGTCTTCTTTCCCTCTGGTTGTGTATGATTCTGGCAGCGGCTCTCACTTTGAAACAGGCCAAAAAGGATTTTGATCACTTTTTTCCATATATTTTTTCAATCAAAACAGAAAACAAAGCATCCCAAAAAGGATTTGGAGCTTTTCTCTAACAAACAGAGCATCAATTTTCTTTGTCTTTTTCTCGTTCTTTTTTTATGCCTTCACGTCCAGAATTTCCATGAATCACATGCTCTGTTTATTTGGCTTTTTAGCTCCCTCTTCACACGCTATTGGAAAATGTCTAACCCTTATGGAGCTTGGCATGCTTCTCTATCCACCTTTTCCTTTTTATTTATGTTTTTATAGAGATGAACTTTTTCCCTTTTGTACGGCTTCATTTTTGTATTCCGGTAGACTTTCGGGGTGGTAATATTATATTTCGCAATTGATCTTCGCCATCTTGACTAGCAATTAATAATAATCTTGGATGTTCCCCACGTTATTATCAACAACAAATCTTGAGATAGATCATAAAAAATAATTTTTTTTATGTAAGAACATAAATTTTCAAACAGTTTACCTGCTTAAAACCCTATTGAGAATGGATTTAGTCTTGGTGTATGAATATCGATCGGTAGATGAACTGTGATAAAAGAAAAATACTAGCTGGACTGATAAGGAATTCATTATTATACACATATGATGCAAGTGATCTGCTTCAATAGAGGAGAGTTGTACATCTTCTCTACTCTTAACCACCAAGCACCATGGCTCATTCATGACCTTCTCCCATGCAATAATGGTTCACAACAAGGTGCAAGAACCGCTCATTGCATGTGAAACCAAAGAGAATAGTTGCAAATTTGGTGTCCTTTACAACATCTTGAAGTGGGTAAGCATCGCATCGCATCACAGCCACCCAAAAAGGAAGTGTGTGTGTGTGTGTTTGTGTGTGTTGTTCATGGGACGGTGATGAAAAAACAAGATGGAACTTGGAAGGAAGAGGAAGGTGGTATAATATATAATACAGGTTAAAGAACTCCTTTTTACAGTGACAACCAAAAGCAATCGAAAGTCAAGAGTGTGATCATCGAGGGAGGGAAAGAGAAGAAATGAAGTGAAACCCAAGGTCTTGTGCTACGAGCCACATGGTGTGTGACTCCAAACCAAACATTTAGTCATCACCATTACCTATGTCCCCATAATCATGCTCGTGTGTAGCTTTCGTTCTAGCTCCACACTTTCATCAATGGCTATGGCTATGTTACTTTTTCCAACGCTTGAGACATAAAGGCTAAAGCCATGGCACAGGTTCATGGGACCACCCAAATTCTAGCAGTGACTGTAACTTCATGCTATGGCTCGAGGAGGTTATTAATGGTGGTATCATTTTACCCTCACCAACACCACCTACTCAGCTGCCTCTGTTATTATTCTTCCAACCTCCATGAATTAACTGTGAATGTAACAGCCATAATTCCTCCATTTTGTAACCATTAAACACCCAAAACATATCCGTTGCTGCTGCTATTCCTTTAAATGGTAGCAGCAGTACTTCTGTGACTGGCTATTTCTTTTCCTTTTTTCTGATTCATTGAAAGGGCTTTTACGTAGGAGGCCAAATTGTTAAAAACTTCCTAGATTTAGTAAAAAAGTAAATGCCCTGTCAACAGACAAATCTTTGATTTTTCACCTTAAATAATATGATTTTAAAAAATACCCTTCTATCGGGGTTTTATTGAAAAATTGATGAAAAAGACTCTAAAAAATCCTTCTAACTCCTCTCTTTTACTCTTATTATGGGAGAAATAGCAAAAAAAAGAAATACTCAAATCTCTTTTTAATTAAACTTGATCATCGACAACAACTACCCAGATCAATTTTTTTCTATAAGGAGTTGTATAGAAATAGAGAGGAATTGAGAGGGTTTTCATGGGATTTTCTGTAGATTTATTTTATTTAGAAGTAAATTCAAAAAATTTATATTGTTTAGTATAAAAAATCAATAACTTTTTTACTAAATCTAGAAAAGGGCCTGGCCCGTGTGACTGGAATTTTTTTTTTCTCCATCTAGATAAACAATGTCACTGTCTTAAATATTCTTGAAAAAAAATCATATAATGTATTTTCTACTGAGGCAAATAATATGTCTTCTGCAATTGTCTAGATTCTAGCCATTGTGATGATAAAAAAATCAAGATTTTAGATTTTTTATTCAAAAACCTGTTTTTTAATATTTTTGATCCAAAACACTTTATTAAATATAATAAACCTATTAATAATCTAAAAAACTTAATAAATTGTTTCAAAAACTGAAATCAATTAAAAAAAAAATATGATTGAGCTCAGATTTATTTTTCCATGAACTTTAAAGGTAAAAATAAATATATAATATAAACTTTCTTCATCAAATAGAATTATTTGACACAAATATCGATATTTGTTATGGCTTAAATTGGTGTTATTAAAAATTTGTGGCTTTTTTTTTTTTAATCAGAGATTAAAAAATAATAAAAATAAATTTTTATATAAAAAATAAATTAAAAAATATTAAAATACTTAATTTACATAATTTTTGAAGTTCGAGAATAAAAGTGTTTTTGATTTAGATGCGGAAATGAGAATTCATGAAGTACAGGAATATCCGAGAACCCATGAAAGGGCTGCGTATAATCAGACAGAGATCCTCTTGCACAGTACTCGCTTTGTAGTTTCTAGTTCTAGGGCATCATAATTCAAATGTCAAGTGTTTTGTGTCCTCGTAAAATCAAGGATCATGGTGTCTCTGACTACCTTAAGGTTTTTCAATATCATCATAATTAATTTCTTTTTCTAAACATTCCTTAATTTGCATTATTGTGTTGCTTTACACACACACACACACCATATAATATCCCCTTTTCCACCGGCTTTTTAAGGTTCGTTACTTGTCAACTTTCTCATCTAAAATCTAATTCTTACTGGACAAGCATGAGTACAGGGATTGCAGGAATTCTATACAAGATATGAAAGCCTGTAACTTGACAAAAAAAAAAAAAAACAGGAATACTGATTAAAGTGTGTTTCCAAATATTTTTTAAAATATATTAATGTATTGATGTAAAAAATAAAAACAAAACTTAATTTAATTTAATAAAAAACAATATTTTATTAAATTAAGTTTTGCTTTTATTTTTTACATCAATACATTAAAATCATTTTAAAATATCTAAGTAACATAAATGTAATGTTTTTTTAGTAAAAAAAACATTTTAAAAAGCAGTTTCAACCATAAAAACAACCATTAAGAAGATTTGTTATTCATGTTTTAAATCCTTTTTGTAATCTCTCCTGATCTGAATCAAGTTTAAACTTGTTGATGATTGATCAACAGGGTGTCAAGAAATTGCGTACCAAATAATGGCCACACCCCACATGATGCACTCTGCCTTTTTGTAGGTTTTAGCAATGTGCTTTTGGGATGCTACTGATCATGCACTAGCTGCAGATCCTACTCCATCAAACATTCAATAATGCAAATTAACACCAGCAGCCATTAACTGGAAAAGTCTTGGGTGATCTTCAATAGGATATTGAAGCTGGATCTTTTTCTCGTCTGTTCATCACTCGGGATACCCTTTATCGCTATCCCAGCATTTATAAGTACACTCTTGATCTTAAGCATGCATCCCTTTGACATTTTCTGTAGGGTATTTTCCTCGGTGCTTCCGGTATTGCCTTTCTGTAGTGTTTTTAATTTTATGTGCTATTTATTATCTATCTAGACCATGACAGAGAGATCGATCTGGCTCACCCACCGAACGTACGATGATCTGAATTAATGGATGTCGACTACTTCTTTGCATGCGCATGGAGTGTAAGGAGTTCAGTATCACGAGATCGAGAGGAAAGCATACCGGCCGGCCGGTGATCAATGCAAGAAACAATTGATTGGTAGTGACTAAAACGTGAAAGGGAATTACAAGTGAGCAGACGATCATTGATTAGGGCAACGAGGCACTACAGGGCTAAAACAAACAGCTACCTACAAAAAGCCATGGGGCAGTTGCTATCAAGATTTGAAGAATGAGAGAAGGGAGGGGTATGTTATGGGAGAGTGGAGGGACCCAAAAGGGTTAATGAAATAGTGTTTGTTCTTGCATGCACATGGCTCATCATTTACCCTACAAACAAACGCCATTAACAATATATAAAACTCATCTCTGCCACGCATAATTCTCTTCTCTTATCATCCTCTCTTGCTAGCTAGATTCCCAAGCGTCCGACGTCCCACCAAATATTCACCATCACTGCCACTAGCTCACAGCCAACCACTTACCCATCGTCCCTTTGTTTCCCAAGGGTCCACTCTTGTTGTCGCCTTGTAAACCCCCGTTTTCCTTCCTTCCTTCCCTTTGATTCTCAGCAATATTTTCATGATGCAACCGTGTGATGGATTATAATTTTTATACCTTTGACTTTATTTTATATATCTCTCCATCACATGGTTCAAATCCTTTGTTGATATTTTGTGGAACCCATCATGACATGAATCATTGTCATTTTCACTAATCTTTAGCTAGATATATATGTATTCTTGTAAAGAAGATAAGACATGGTATGTTCATCAACTATTTATTATACGCACTTGGAAATTGTATCCAGGTTTTGTTTGGTAACGTGGTTCATGAGCCTGTTTTATAAAGTGTTTTTCAAACTATATTTTACTTGAAAAAACATCAAATTAAGGTTTTTTCATGTATTTTTGAATGGTTTTGATACACTAATATTAAAAAAAAAATTAAAAAAACATTAATATATTTTTAATTGAAAATCAATTTTATATAAAAAAAAAAATGCTGTATATCCCGCTACTAAACAAACACAAAGGGACGACGTTTCACTCACTTCCACATCTTTAATGTGTGTGTGTCTATATATATATATATATATATATATATATATATATATATAAAATAATAGTGGAGGTGTCTCACTTTCAAATCCATGTATATATTGATACACTTGTGGTAGAAATTAAGATCGTGAAAATTTGTCCATTTCGCAAGGCATCGCTCGTACCATCTTGGAGGTTTCTGTGTGAAAAAAGATGAGACAATTAGTAGCTAATGCAATTATCTAAACGTTAATGATAGCGCACATTCATATATTCAATTCAAGACTTGAAGCCCTAATGTTGGTGGGTACGTGGTAATCATCGATCTGAGACATATTGTGTCCTGATTCATTTATATTTAATTGATGTGCAATTAATTAATTAAATATTGTAACCTTAAACCTAATACATATTGAAGTTGAGAGAGTGGTGCCCCTTTATTTGCATGTATGGCCATGGCCTGATGGAGATTGTTAGGATATGGCCTCCCAGCTAGCGTATCCTCCATCCCAAGGACTTCTGAGCTGAGCCTGAAGAGACTAGCTTGATGAGATATTGCTATAATTTATTGTCATTTCTCTTACGAGAAATTAATCTCAATTCCTAAATCACTTTTTTTTATATATAAAATAAAATATAAAAATATTCATTTCTTCAAGTACTTTTCAATAAATCTCACACACACATATGTATATAGATTAAAATATTTAAACAGGCAAAGAAATAGGTAGGAAAGAGGTGGTAGGAAGTAAATTCTCATCATCCCATGCATAGAAAAGGCATCCACTTTGGCAAAGGGTATTTTCAATCAAATGATTGATTATATTCTCCCGCTTTAGACTTTTCAATCCATTGAATGGTTGAGATTTGCTGGTGGTTTTATGGAACAGGGTGGGTCCACTCCCGTTACTGCCACGGTGTTAATTTTATCGTCTTCCACAAAGCAATTGATGATGATCATCACGCACGTTATTACTTCCTAAAAGGAGAAGGGACCATTAGCAATATCCTCCATAAAAGGCCACCCTGTTCGCTTGGCTGCTACAGAAACACTGTCACCTAACACCGCCTTTCGAAATCTCCTCGAACCCACCTCGCCTCATCTCCCACAAACAAGAAACCCTAATGAAAGATCCGTGTAACAATGCATTTGGACAGGTTTAAGATGCAACTACGTACATACATTGAAGAACTAATATTTCTTTTCAAAAATTATTAGATAATCTAAACAAAATATACCTATAACTATGGACAATCCAGTCCCACAAGTGCTTCAAGAATCAAGCTAGATAAATTTTTGGTCATCTAGGCAAAGGAAAGTGGAGCAGGGATATACATACATATATACATACATACATACATATATATATATTGGACCTACACTAAAATAAACTATGGAGAATGAAGCGAACCTAGTAAAACATTCTGTGTGGACATAGAAGAGGAGATCGAAACTGCAGAACCCTCACTTACATGAATAGGCGGCATGGATATATGAATCTAACATGGGCCCCCTCATATGGATTATCCCCACTTAATTGCCATGACTTGACATCACTCTTCCCATTACTATGTAGGGCCCCCCTTCCGTCTTGAGGTCAACCCCCACTCTTGTCATTAAATTACCCCCCTCCCTTTCTCGTAGGGTATGTATATATTATCATAACCATCTTCAAAAAGCTCCAAGATTCAAGTATCCCATGGCTCAGATTCCTCGATGGGTTTGTTTTTGTGTGTTTCTTACTATTGTGTTGTTTTTTAATTGAAATTCAGCTTAAATCCTTGCATGTGCCCTTTCAAGTGAAAATGACAATACGAAGGCTAAAAAAACAATGGAACAACACCCTTTTTTTATCCCAAAATGAAAAGCAATCAAAGATAATTATGGATATCTTCGTTTAATTGGAGTGGAAAAAATGAGTGTATACGATGATGATAATCATGACCTCTCATGAGATAATCCACAGTTGTTATGATCTTGACAGAAGTTGTCAACCGACATGTTTCACTAGCAAATAGCTAAGCTACAGATACATAAAACCTTGTTATTATCTTATAATCCATGCATCTTTCAACATGATGAAGAAGGTGCCTGTGTAGATTTGATGTAGCAATCATCTTCCCAATTGATCAAATCTAAGATCATTAACACTCAAGTTCAAAGAAATTATTCTGAAAGAGAGATTTTTTATGATGAACATTAGGTTTTTGAAAATCTTATCGTTGAAAAAGGGAACTGGTTTATATTCCTTTCTCCACATGGTTTATCACTTCAAAAATATATTAAAAAAGTATTTTTTAAAATTTTAATCACAATTTTAAATACAATAGAGATTTTATTTACAAACAAAACTTTAATATTGCTTTATACAAGCACTGTTTAGAAAATAATTATATAATTAACACCTATATAATTTAAATTTAACTTAAACCTATGCTAGACGGTAAGGAATTAAATTCTCATTATATAATTCTCTATAAAAATAGTTTATCTCTAATATATAATCGGAAAAAAACAAAATTAATTTAATATGTAAAAGATCTGAAAATAATAATCTCTTAATTCTTTTTCTTTCATGGGTGCATATATAATGGACCGAAAACCTTTAACCTCCCTATCTCCTCATTTTTATTAGCTCATTCTCCTTTGTTTATTGCTCTGGTAGGGTCAAGCTGCACCGAACTCGGAACTCAGCTCAGCCCCAAGAACACTCCTCCCCTTTCGTCTAAAAAACAACCCCCCCGCCCCCTCTCGCATTCTCCAACAACATGGACAGCCCACAAAGAATATCCATTAAAGAACCTCAAGTAATCCTCTCTCCATGCAGCAGTGCTAGAAGGAGGAGGAGAACAAGCACTTGTTCAAACTCACCCGAATTCGAGTTCTGGATGGTCAGAAACCCATCTTTCCCTCAACCAAATCTTATTTCTGCTGATGAGCTCTTTGTTGATGGTGTCCTCCTCCCTCTCCACCTCCTCCACCAACCCAACAACAACAATAACAACAGCCACCCTGACCCTGACTCACCCGAACCCGAACCCGAACCCGTACCACCCAACGCTCATCCTGACCCTGGACCAGAAATTTCACCAGCAAGCATAACCATAGAGCCAACCTCAAGCTCAAAGAGATGGAAAGATATGATATTCAAGAAAGGTGACAAGAAAACTTCAACAGCAGCCAAGAAACAAGAAGAAAAGGATAAAGACAGAGACAGAGACAAGAAGAGAGAGAAAAGGAGTCAGAGTGGAGCGAGTTCAGCTGAGTTGAATATCATCAACATATGGCCATTTTCACGCAGTAGATCCGCAGGGAACAGTGTGACCCGACCCAAGTTGTTTCCCGGGGCTCCTGGAACCCGGAAGGTTAGCAGTGCCCCTTGTTCAAGGAGTAATTCAGCAGGGGAATCCAAATCAAGAAAGTCTTGGCCAAGTAGTCCGAGTCGACCCGGTGTCCATGTGGGTCGGAGCAGTCCCGTTTGGCAGGCTCGACGTGGAGGTAGTTCCGGTATGAAGAGTAGTTTCCCCGAACCCGTTGTTCGGAGTGGTGAAAAATTGAGCAGCAAAAAAGAAGTTACCGAGCCTGGCCGCGGTAAGAACATAGAAAATGGCAATGGCAGCACTAGAGCAAAGGTTTTGAATGTAAATGTTCCCGTGTGTATTGGTTATAGAAACCATTTGAGCTGTAGAAGTGATGAAAATAGTGCTATAGGTGCCCGCGGCAGCGGCAGTGGCGGTGGCAAAAATGTTGCTGGTGGTAGCAGGACTGATGGTACTGGTGCTACCAATAGCACCATAAATGTTGGAAACGGTGGCAATCTTTTCAATTTTCGCAGCCTCTTCTCAAAAAAGGTTCATTAAGAGTTTGTAATTAATTGACACTCTAATTATATATTTTTCTCTTAAGGTTTGATTTAAATGTATTTTTCTGTGTATCAAGTCTCTATATTCTTCCTTGTGTAAGTAAACAAAGAGTTAATTAATTAGTTTTCTCACCTACAATCGTATTGTACAATTACAAGAAAAAGGTTACTAATTTTTCTTGTAGACATAGTATTTTTATTAATATGTTCAAGAAGACATTATGTGATGGCTTTAATATTTTATTATTATTATTATTTTGGTATATGATGTTTTGTAAAAATATTTTTAATTTAAAAATATGTTAAAATAATTTTTTAATTTTTATATTAACCCGTTAAAAGAAATAATATAAATTTGATGTTTTTTTTAAGATGAATATACTTTTGAAAGAGTACTAACGGGCGGTTAAAAAGATATGATTTTTTCTTCTTCTAAATTTAAATATTGAAATTAGTGTGTAGATTTTAAAACCCAATTAACGAAATAAAAATATTAAAAAATACTACTTAATTGGGAAGGATCAAAACCTTCGTTGTTTCATCAAAATTAAGGAAGCATATGCAAGGGTTAGCTCATCATTGTATGAGCTTGTGCTTTTCATCATCGCTATCTTCTGCTGTTCTCAGTGCATTTGCTTCCACTGAGAGCAACAATACACGCGTCCAGTCCAGATAGGGAGAAAGAGTGAAAGAAGTCTTGTGATCTTGAGTGCTGTAACGGGGACTGACCTCGGGCAAATTGTCAACCCAGCTGGACAGAATTAATTTACATCAGAAGCAAACTAGAGATGAATGAACGATGGACCCATAATATAATATGAGCTTGGTTTTCTGCATTTGTTT
The DNA here is from genome assembly GCA_018804465.1 of Populus tomentosa. Lineage (NCBI taxonomy): Eukaryota > Viridiplantae > Streptophyta > Magnoliopsida > Malpighiales > Salicaceae > Populus > Populus tomentosa. Next base: position 154,021 of record CM031975.1, read on the forward strand.
TTCCCGATTCCCATTTGAATTGCGAGTAGTGGATGCCTCGTCCCATGTGTCCGCCCTTCTTTTGTTGCTGTCTAGTCAAACAAATTCACGTAGTGAAGAACACAATGCAGGAGTCAGCTATGAAAGGAAGCTAGGGGAGGGGACAGGTAAACATGGCAGTTCCAATTATATTCATTAAATTCTTCCTGGTCAATGTTTTTATTAGCATGGTGCTCATGCTTCTTTCTTGTGGTGGCAAGCCATGCTCAAACTAATCAGTGTGAATTGTGGCCGCCACCACCACCAGCTACTAAACAGTAGTTGTTTTCTGTTTGTTTCGTGGACCTCCACTGATAAATGCAAGAAAAGCTCTCAAGAAGTTTCAGTCACATGAGTTTGCCATCGCCCTTCAGCTACTTAATTTCACCCTTTTTGCTACCCACATGGCTACGAAGCCCCACTGGGATCCATAAGCAATTCCTGCCTTCCAATATTCATTCCATGGTGCGTGGTAGGCTCGACATGTGAATGAATCCCTTTCACTTGATTCTTCTGGCCATGTTTATGCAGTCCTTTTAGGGGCAGTAGCTCCTGAGCTTTTCCCCCCTTCCTTGTAGAGTCCTACCAGGCTTGAAATGGAGGCAGGACTCTCCTTTCCAAGACCCAATATCGGGTTTCGATCTCCAATTGTTTTGCACATCGAAGTGACTTTGTCTAGACGAGCCCATGGGGATGCCATGCCTTCTTCACATGATTTCAATCGGTAAAGCAGCAAACAATAAACATGCCCTAAATCAGTCAAGTCCGTTGTGTATAAGTGGACTAGGCTTTCATAGAAACTCAAGCACAAAGATGGGCTCGATTAAGGTCGTTGGGCTTCCATAAGTCTAGTCATCATCCACTTGTCATAATGGTCTGAAAATCAGTTACTTTATAAGATACTTCAGAAAATCTAAAGATCGAATTTTTGTTAAAAAAAAATAAAAAAACACACAGAGACTGAAGCAGGAAGCAATGGCGGTGTTGAGTGGATTCGCGAGAGCAACTAGGTCATGGCGAACAATCCCCTCCTCCTCTCTTAGAACCCTAAACCCTTCACGTGCCACCTCATGTGACCTTCCTCCTCCCCCCGCTCTCTTTCTCCGTAAGTTCTTGATTATTGTGATTATAGCTATGATTAGGAAGTCTTTAATTTGGTGTTAATTCAAAGATAAATGCAGGTTCTTTTAATCACCAAATTCATTCAAGTTCATCAGAAATTCTACGGCCCAGATGGGCTTCTAATGCTAATGAGCTGCCGAACTCTTTATTTCCAGCATTACTAGCTAGTTTCATTGGAGTTGGAATGTTACAAGTAGCCCATGCAGATTCTGATGAGGTTTTCTTTCATAAGTTATTTATTTTTATTGCTAAATAATGACTTGTATGCTAAGAAGATGCAATCTTTGATTTGGTTTTTAATTTTTGGTCAATTTGGTTTTATGTAGAATGCTAGTAAACCTCCTTTGCCATCGGAATCTTCTCCTTCGAGTTACGGTGACTTGGAGGAGATTGCTAAGAAAGAACGGCAGCGAATTGAAGAGTTGCTTAAAAGCAAAGGAATCAAATATGGGTCTTATCCTCGCTTCACTATTGCTGTGAAGGGCCAAAAGGTTATTGATTAGTATTTAGTGATGCTACAGCTATTGTGATCACACTTCAAAATGCATTTTTGACTAATTATTGTTTTTCTTTTAAGAGTGTCTATGTCTTGTCGTAAAAAATTGAAGTCTTGGAATGTAATTCAATCTATGTATAATCAACATTATGGCAACAGTAATGGGATTAAATGTTGCATTGTAGGTTACAATCAAGTTCCAAATTCCACCTGCATGTGATACGCCACAGTTGATTGCAAACCTTGTTTCTAATCTTGGAGTGAAGGTCGATGAGCGTGGTGCTGGTTCAGATATGTCATTACGTGCTTGGGACAGGTGAGATGCAGTTCCAGTGTCTCTGTATTTTCTGTATGGAGTAATATCTAGTTTTGAATTAGATAGAGTCTTGTTAATTCTATTGTTTTTTTCCCTTCCTCGTCATTCATTGCTTGAATTATGCTAAATTTATCTGATTTTTTGTGTGTACAATTCCAGTGCAGTTGCCTGGCAATTAACACTTAATTATCCAGAAAAACAAAAGGAAACCAGTGGTGAAAGGGGGCATTCAGGAGATATGAAAGTGCCTGAGGGAGATCTATGCATCCTCTTATTTCGTTCACTCATAAGTTCAGATAAACCTGTGAGTTTATTTTTGTAAATTCATTGATTTACAATACTATGAAGATCTTCTTACACATCCGAAATAGTGCATTAGCTGATTATGAATATACACATCATTTGCAGGAAGTTGAGTTTATAAAGAGCGGGAGCTTGAGCACCACAGAGCTTGACGCTTTTGTGTCTGTTTTACAATTAGCTGGTAGTAAATTAAGGCCCCTGGACAGAAAACCAGTGGAAGGTTCTGCACGAGTGCCATCTGCAGACAAATCAGTTGCCAGTTTAGAGTCCATGGGAGTAAGAATATATGGACTTGATGAACCCCTTGTGAATTCTTCTAGCAATGATATATCATGGGAAAATATTGCTGGATATGATCATCAAAAAAGGTATGCAGAGCATGAGTGTGCATAATGCATCTCTTTTAATTCTTTCAAATTTTTATCATAATTTTTTATTCTATTTTCTGGCATGAAATGCAATCTTGGGCTAAAAATCACAATGAAATAGCATATACTTAAAGACACAGAAACAATTATACAGGAAAAAAAAAAAAAAACCTTGCAAAGATAGACTGTCATATTCCCCCCCTATGAATTGTTCTTTCAATAACTGAAGCTTGATGTTGGGATCCATAGAGATGCCTAATTATTTTATTTGAGATGCAAAAGTTTTGAGATTGCATCCCTATGCATGCCACGTGTTGGGGCTAACAATCAAGAATCGGTTTTTCTCTCACCTTCCACTTAAAAGACTCTTGATTACTGGCCATGCAGTTATTTGTTTGGCTCAAATTATAGGTCCCTGGTTTAGGCAAACATAACCAGTGAAGGCTATGCCGTTCAGTTGCTATTGCATGTCTTGATAGAGCCACAAAGACTGGTCAATCTACTGTATGTTGAGTTTAGAGAACGTATGCCATTAGCATGATAGCATATTTATTTCTTCCATGTCTTATCTTTGTATTTGCATCATCCTTTTTTCCTTTACTATATGCATATGTTATGCGATGCATCCAATAACATGCATGGAAGTGCTCATGAATATTTATGTTTAACTGGTTGTTAGAGAGATAGAAGACACAATCTTATTGGCTCTTCAAAGTCCTGAAGTATATGATGATATTGCTCGTGGGACTCGGCGCAAGTTTGAGTCAAATAGACCTCGAGCTGTGCTTTTTGAAGGTCCACCAGGTTTGTTATCATGTCCAGATCTTAGCAAAAGATATTGAGTGATTAATCTGTATGAGCAATTTTCCTTGTTCCATCAGCCGTGTTTCTTATTTGACATGCTGTAAGGGTAATTGCACATATACAAGTATGCCACTTCAAAGCCTCAACTCTAAACTAGGTCCGAATGTATTTGCTTTGTGGTCTTTGTGTACTTGTCAGACAATTTACCCAAAACTACTACTATTATTTCTTGTGGTCTTGGATAGAGTATGATGCAAGATAACAGAAGATTTAAAGTCTAATAAGAAAGAAAAGAAAAGGCTAAGAAGAAGAAGTCAAAGAAAGAGAAGAAAAAGCTAGAAAAGAGAAGATTAGGAGTTGGAAAAGTCTGCAACCCTGTAATTTTTATTCAATTCAACAAAACTCCCTAACATTTAGAAAAGTATGATATAAATACTAAAACCCCAACTAAAACAAGCAATTGGGCTTATAGCTCACTAAATAAAATAACCAGCAATAATTAAATCAAGCCCAACAAATAAAGCCTAATCAATAAACATCAACTAAAAGTTCAAATAAATTAAACCAAAACATAAGCTTAAGCCCAATCTCTCAATGGTTTGGGCTACCTTTCATCATCCATGATCATACAATTGCGTAAACAATGTCTCGGGTCCTGTGTTTCCACCAATCGTCTTGAAACTCGACCCTGTCGAGTATGGTTCAAGGCGGCTTCAATAATGCTCCTAAAGATCATGATCAATCTTTGTGATGTCTCTCTGATAATCCAAATATAGTCTGAATATGGTCATTTAGCTTATATATTGGGATTATCGAAAGTTCACCATCTCTAGTAAAAAACATTTTTACATCCAAAGTAGCATTAATATGTTCTTTTTGTGTCGATGGTAAAGATAATGTAGTGGGGGTATAAAAAACATTTTTACATCCAAAGTAGCATTAATATGTTCTTTTTGTGTCGATGGTAAAGATAATGTAGTGGGGGTATCAAAAGGAGCATCAATGATAGATTGTTGTGTTTTATATATAACGAGGTCTTTTATGTCAAAAGTAGAGCTAATATCAAAGTTTAGTGGTAGTTTAATGACATAAATATTTGACTTAATTATTTGCAATACTTTGAATAGTCTGGCACTACTCACTTACAATTCATGACTGGTTTTCAAAGGACACTGTTCATGTCTAATATATATCATGAACCTTATATGACCTGGAGTGAGGAATGGAATACACACTTTTTGAATCTTGGATGGATATAGATTGGATATAACATAGTGAATCGGGGCCGTTCTTATCCTCCTTATCATGAATAAGGGATAAGAATTTAGGGAGCTCAACAAACTGCTCAATACTTATGACATGTTGGATTTCAAGCATAAAGGACAAAACATTAAGGAGCTTTGGAGGTTGTTCAAAATCTATGACATGCTAGATGTTAAGCATAGGGGGTGAAGAATCAGGAAGCTCAGAAGGCTACTCAAAATCTATGATAATTTGGTTGTCAAGTATAGAGGTTGAGTAATTAAAGAACTCAAAATGAAAACTATCTTGAAATTCTCCCAACATTGCACTTACCTCTTCAAGCAACTCTACTAGAGAATCTCTAGAAACTCTTACAACTAAAAGAGATGTAACTGACTCTTCATGAACTTCATTTTCAAATTTTTATTTACAACTATACCAGATACAATAGGGTGTTCCTTAACCTCATTCTTAAACTCATCTAGACTCGTTGTATTAAGTCCTTGTTCCTTCACAATCTTCCTTTTCTTGTTCTTATTGCTAGGTCTTGGTGACAATCCAATGAGTTTGATCTTTCTACCTTTAAAAGCAAGAGAACATCAATTTGACTGACCGGAAATGGTGACATCTAAATCATACATTCATGGCTTACCCTGAATGACATGTCTTATATTTATTGGAATCACATCACACCAAATCTCATCATGATGGTCTAGGAATCTGGTAGGGAACAAACATATGTTATTGACTGCTAAGGAGTAATTATTAACCCATTATACATTATATGGCTTAGGATAGGAAACATGTTTTAGACTTAAGCAAGGTACAATATTTAAAGATATTGCATTGATACAACTTCTATTATCAATAATAATCTTGCAACTTTTATCCCCACACTTGATATAGGTATGAAAAATAGCAATCATTCTCCAATCTTCAGTTCCAACAGATTGTGTCAAGGCATATCTAACTACACCCAACCTCGTGGTCTGAAACTCTATGATGTTTTGTTCATGATCAGCTCTAAAGTATAACTAAAAGTCGAATCCATGGTAGCTGTAAACTTAAAGTTAGACGACTATTCATAAATGCATGCCATATTAACTTAGAAATGAAATTGAGATCAGAAATGACTCCTGCAAGTGAAATCACAATACAAAAATAAAACTAATTCTTTTTTTTTTTTTTAATGTGGAGATTAATCAAGAACAAAATACACCAATAAACTTTTAAGCATGTACTACTAAATCCTTGAGTGCAAAGGATTAATCAATCACAATATCACAAACAAGGACTCATAATTATCAAAGAGGATTAGATGCTAGATATCAATGACGAAAGAGGTTGATGAGCAAAAATTAATAAATAAAAATGCAAGGTGGGATTTTTTTAAGGCATAAAAAATAATATTAATGACAACTTTAAATGACAAGTGTAAAACCAGAAAAGTGAAACTCAACAAAGCAAAAGATAGAGAAATTTACTTACAGATTCAAATTGTCAAATTCAATGATGGATGGACCTCTTCGAATCATGTAAAATGTTGTCGATGTAATGCTAATGTCACCTGACTTGTTTGTTGTTGTCACTTTTTCTCTCTATTTTTTTTTTAATACTAAAACTTTTTTTTTTCTTTTGACCACTTATTTGTTTTAACTAAGATAAGATAAGAGAAAAAAAATTACAAATAAAAATAAATAAAATTAGTTGTGGAAAGATGGTAAAGGCATGGAGATCATGAATACATAGCTTGCTAATACAATGTCCTCTTGTAAATTAATCAACCACTTAGAAATTGCACTATCATGTGTCCAAGAAAATCCTATTGATAAGCCGTCCATGTTGGAAGTTTCATCAATGCTAAAAAACAAAACTGAAGTTGTGACCATTCCTTAAAAAAGGCCAAGGCTGATGTGGATTGATCTAATCTATTGGTTATGATTGTTACCGGCTACTTAAGGAAGTGTTGTTGGGTTGATCTACGAATAATATGGTTGGTGGTGTGGGGAAGGTGAAAAATGACTAGTGTTTGGGTCAAAGTAAGGGCATGTTTGGATTATTATAATTTTTCAGTAAATAGAAGGCAAAAGACACTTTTTTTTTAATCACATAATGATATCTATAAAATCTAAGGTTTATGAATGGTTCAAATTTGAGGATTTGAACAAACCCATGAATTGTTTAATTGTGAGAACAATTAAATGCCTTGTTCTAATACCAAAATTGATGTAGAACAAAAGAAGATTTAAAGCCTAATAAGAAAGAAAAGAGAAGGCTAAGAAGAAAAAGCCAAAGAAAGAAAAGAAAAAACTAGAGAAGAGAAGAATGGGGGTTGGAAAAGTACAACTTTGCAATTTTTATTTGATTCATCAAAACTCCTTAACATTTAGAAAAGTAAGATATAAATACTAAAACTCTAACTAGGACAAGCAATTGAGCTTATAGCTCACGAAATAAAATATCTAACAATAATTAAATCAAGCCCAACAAATAAAGCCTAATTAATAAACCTCAACTAAAAGTTCAAATAAATTAAACTAAAACATAAGTTAAAACCCAATCTCTCAATGGTTTGGGCTATCCTTCATCGTCCATGATAATACGAGTATAAAAAATGTCTCAAGTTTGGCGTCACCATAAGAGCAGTTACATTGAATAAGGTGACCTTATAGTTATCTGTCATTTGTCAGCATTCCTCTCTGCATGCTTACTTTGGCTTTAAGACCCCATACATTGAAAATTCTCATTAGCTGATGGAGTGGGCAGCTTAAAAATTGTGATCAATTTCAGGTACAGGGAAGACATCTTGTGCACGTGTCATTGCTACTCAAGCGGTGAGCCATTAGCAGTTTATGGAAAATTTTAACAGTTCTCATCTTAGCCATCACTGTGCATTAATTGGAACATTAGTTTTACTTTTTGTAGAATTACGATTTACAGTTTAAATAAGTTTTTAGCAGATTAATGTGCATTGAAAACCTTTTTATACACATGAATTACTTGCTTTAGGATGAGGAAGGTTGCATAGAACGTAGATTTGATAGATTCTCAATGGGGAAAAATATCACTCTGCATTTGTTTCTGAATGAGTCAATACTGAAAAGACATGCCTGTTGCATATGCCTTGGCAGGGTGTCCCATTGCTGTATGTACCACTGGAGGTTGTCATGTCAAAATACTATGGAGAAAGTGAACGCTTGCTGGGAAAAGTTTTCACACTTGCAAATGAGATCCCTAATGGTGCTATTATATTTCTAGACGAGGTAACATATGCTAGTGATGTGCACTTGATACTGTACACAGTACTTTTTTTTTTCATTATGCTCCATTTCTAGAAATAAATGCAAATCTTAACAATCTGGTTTCATGTTTCTTTTCAAAATTGTAACAGGTTGATTCATTTGCTGCTGCTCGAGACAGTGAAATGCATGAAGCCACTCGTAGAATCTTGTCAGTTCTGTTGCGACAGGTAAAAATGGGCTTGTGTTTTCTGTGGGACAAAAATCCGAGCCTTTATTATCTGCTAAGGACATAAGACTCTCTTCTCATTATTAAGGGTCCTGTTCCTGCCCTGGCCTTTCCTTTCTTTCATATTTTTTTTATTAATGTCATTACTATAGGTTATATTATCAATTTTCTAAACTCTCGGAGTAAGAATGCACTTGCTATACTAGTAAAAAAATGCTTAAAATTTTGACTTGTTTATAAAGGGCATTTGGGAGTCTCTATTGGAGGCCTTAATTGTTAGTAGCAAATTAAGATTAGAATTTTTTCCCAAATCCAATCTCATGTTGAGCCCTAGATTTCATGCGCCTTTACGTTATAAAGGCTTTTTTCCTATCTGTGTTTTATTTATTGTGGTGAACTTAAATGGATGGTATCAGCCAAATTTGTGGTGTCCTTGATGAAATAGACTTTCTCTGTTTTCAGATTGATGGATTTGAACAGGATAAGAAAGTGGTAGTAATTGCCGCCACAAATAGAAAACAAGACCTTGACCCTGCTTTAATCAGGTATATCAGTGAAAAGTTGATGTTGATCATCTCGCCTGAGTCAATTGGAGAGTTTTCTAACAAGTTTTATGTGTGTTCTCAGTCGGTTTGATTCAATGATTACCTTTGGCCTACCTGATCGGCAGAATCGACAGGAAATAGCTGCCCAGTATGCGAAGCACCTAACAGAATCTGAGTTGGAGGAATTTGCTAGAGTAACAGAGGAGTAAGATTGACAGATCTCGTTCAAATCAAATTCTTCCGTCATTCTCTTAAATTGTTAAATAGAAAATTCTTTGAAATATGGTTTTGAGGGAGGGGTGCAATGGTTGTATCCTCATAGTGCTGCTTTAATTTGAAAAGATTTTGGTAATTTGAATACGTGTTGGCCCATATGTGGAGATCATTTATTTAACATGTGAGTCTTTTTCCATTTTCTTTAACACCCATGTTTGCTCTTGCTGTCTTCAGCATGTCTGGAAGAGACATTAGAGATGTGTGTCAACAGGCAGAACGGTCATGGGCATCGAAGGTAACCAACTAACCATCTAGCATCTACATTTTTCAACCTCACATTGGTATTGTTTACATGTCTTTGTAATTGTGGCGTCTGATAGATAATTCGAGGACAAGCGAGTAAAGATGGAGAACAAGGAAATCTTCCACCTCTGGCAGAATACAGTGAGAGCGCCATGAATCGAAGGAAGGCTCTAGCTAGTATTGCAGAACAGAAAAGCCAAGGTTCTATCATGCGCCCGCAGAAACCTCAATTGGATACATGTTAAGAGAGGTGATTTCAGTGATAGAGACACAAACCATAGGTATATCCCTGTATATAAGGTGTATTCCAACAATCATATCTAGATATAGTTTCTTATGAGGAGCATGCAAACTAGTCCTTGTAAATAATTCAGCAGAAGACCAATTTCAAGTTTCGCTGTGCTTAGGATTAGGATGTCCCATGCTCATTACACGACACCATCAAACATAATGCAAAGATTGGATGCAAAATCTCTTTATTGCTCTGTCCATTCTTGATAGAGAGAACATCAAGCAGACATTTTTATTCGTTAAAAACAAAAGGACGAGAAATCTGGGCCAGATTGCCATGGATAGACTTCAAAAGAAGTTGTTGCATTGTAGCAAATTTAGTAGCAAAGCTCCTTCCCTGCATTCACCAATCACAACTCAGTGAGTCAATCGATTAACAAACAGCTTAAAGTTCCAAACTTTTTCATTGAAAGAGCACGAACGTTACCTTGACGAGATGGGCGTCTCCTCCTCTTCTTCACCAGCTCGTTTCCTCTTGCTTCCCATTCCTTTCCCTGCCACAATCGAAGCAATCCGCAACCGAGTCTGCAGCATCATTCGAGTCAACTCAGCCTCCAACTCCATCCTCCTCTTCTCTGCCTCCAACCTTGAAGCCTCTCTTGCCTTGATCATCTCCATCTCCGCAAGGTCCATCCTTGCCATTGTCTCAGAAAAGACTCGGAAATTCGCTGCAAGATCAGCAAGTCTTGGTGGTGACACGGAGCTTACAGAGTCAGAACTCGGTGGATTATTAGAATCCTCACTGTCTGAAGGGATTTCACCAGACACCATTCCAGCGTCGCAGGCATGCTTTAAGCGGTTCTCCTCGGCCCTGTTCTGTCTGGTTCGATCGGCTGCGTCTGCCATCACAAAAGCTTTGCTCAATAACGCTCTCTCTCTCCATTATTACGGTCACCCATTTGTGAAGATGCTGCCACGTCATCTAACTTCGTGGTTAATAGGACCCACCAACAAGACTGAACCTTTTGATATTTTTAATGATTGAAGCAGCCAGTGGCCCAAATAGCTAACTACACTTCGATTTTATCTTTTTCCCATCATTCCTAAGGAAATTTAATGAATTTCAGACTACCTAATAGGATGATTAGCTACGTTAAATCATAATTAAGGAAGTTGAATCCATTAGAATTCAAACTTTTTCCATTGAAAGAGAGCAATAAATTTGTGTACGGCAGTGTAGCTGAAAGTGTTTTTTTATCCCAAAAATACATCATGTTAATATCTTTTTTAATATAAGAGAGTTAAAATTACGAGAAATTATAAAAAGAAATAAATTTTGATTTTTTTTTATCTTCCTTAAAATGCTTATCAAAATTACTATGTATTTAAAAAAATAATAGCCATTAATTTTAAAATTTTTTTATTAAAAAATACATCATTCGTATTACAAAATAAATCTAGATTGTTTTTTTTTTTTACAAAATTAGCATTATTTATTAGACTCAAATAATAAAATAAAATATCCACTTGTTTTAAATATTAATTAAAACTTTTAATGAGTTTGTTAACTACACTGTCATATAAAATTAAATTTCTAGGTATATCAAGATTGTAAAATTTTTAATAAATATATTTATTTATATATGAATAACTAGCTTAAAGTATAATTTAAAAATAATAATTTTAGGGGTGTTTGAAAGTATAATAATGATTGATTTTTAAAATATATTTTTTAAAAAAATACATAAAAAAATTTATTTTTAAAAATTTACTTTTAATATTAATACATCAAAATAATTAAAAAAAACATTAAAAAAATAATATAAAATAAAAAATTTTAAATTTTAACAAAAAAAAGAAGTTAAAACTTAATTCCGAACACCCCTGGGTAAGCAAAGTGATTAGGAAACAATAATAATATATATATAAAAAAAAACCAATCGCTGTACATAGATTAAAGAAATAAATATAATATACTGTACCGAAATTATTGATATCAGATGATTCTAAGCAGTCCTTTTCTTTTTCTATCTCATCGAGTCTCCGCAAATCAATCTAAAGTAAAAAGCAATGGCTTCAAGGAACAAGAAACCAGCAAAGCCCTCAAGCAGTAGAGCAGGCGGTATCCGTACTCTCTCCGATCTGAATCGGCGGTCTGGACTTGACTCTGACAGCGATGATGAGGATGCTCCTCAAGAGTACTACACTGGTGGCGAGAAAAGGTAACAAAGAACTACTCTCCCTTGCACCTAACTTTATATTCAAATTTATTTCTTCTGTCTTTTCAAAGTTTTGATTTTTAATATAAAGTTGTAGTCTTTTTTGGGTTAGCAAAACTGGGATTCTCTTATAATTTTATGAATTCTTTGATTTGTCTGTTAATTGATGGGTTAATAGTGGTAATTGATTGAATTATGAAGTGTGTTTTTAGTGTTGAGGGTCGAGGATGATTTTTTCAAGAAGAAAATGGATGGGGGGGGGGGGGGGGTGGTTTAGTCATGGCAAGAGCGATACTTGAAAGTTTAAGCATTGAAAAGCATGGAGTAGAAAGTTGGGCATTTGAGAATTAGACCCTTGAGTGGAGGTATAGTGTGGAAACGGGTTCTGGGTTTTACAGCTTGGTGTGTCGCACGGTGTGATAGTAGTAGTGCACTGTTAGTTTTCTTGGCCTGTGGAAACAGTTCTTTCTGTTGGATGGGTTTTAATTTTCATTTTGATTCTGTCTAGAAGAAAGTGCTTCTCATACTTCTAACACTAATTTTTATTGTTGCAGTGGTATGCTTGTCCAAGATCCTACAAAAGGTAATGATGTGGATGCAATTTTCAATCAAGCTAGACAACTTGGAGCCGTTGAAGGTCCTCTGGAGAATCTTAATCAATCTTCAAGCTCAAGAAGCTTTACCGGAACTGGTAGATTACTATCGGGGGAGACTGTACCATCTGCTCCTCAACAGCCTGAGGCTGTTGTTCACAGTATTGTTTTCTGGACTAATGGTTTCACTGTAGACGATGGCCCCTTGAGGAGGCTTGACGATCCCGAAAATGCATCTTTCTTAGAGGTAATAGCAATAAAGGTTTAAAATGAAATAAAAGAATTTTTTCAGAAATTAGACTTTTGCTCTGGATTTCGATATCTCTGTTTCCACCACTCTACTATGAGAAAAATTCAAAGCATGTGTTGAATGCAACATTCTCCATCACAATTTTTTCACTATTTTTCTTGAATCAACAATGACTCATATCGATCTAGCTACATAGGTAGTTCATCCTTGGGCTTCTTTTTCCACATCCTCTTGAACCTTCACTTATAGCAACATAAACTAGCGCAACTTTCATTTTATTTTGTTGTGTTTTACTTTTACCTATTGATGTGATCCAAATTTGTATCAAAGGAAAAGTTGGAATTAGAATGAAGGAATTGATAGGAATTGAGAACAAATACATAAACCTTAGAAAGAAGCTCTTTTCTAAAATTTATTTTATAAAATGACATTCAAAACTACTTAGGAATACAATCTAAGGCCTAATTTATAAACTTCCTACATCTTGTAAACACCTAACAACAATAATAAAAAATTACAGCCATGACTTGGACAAAGAAGTCAAAAGCTATGGCTCAAAACCCAATGTAAGTTCAACTGAAATCTGCCCACAATCCTTGCTAGAAATCAGGAACTAAATCATCAATTCAGTCAACATTTCTAGCTGCATACCATTGAACTTGCTGAAAATCAGCAAGGTAGCAAAACAAGTGAATTCTCAAGTTCATGATCAACCACGCTAGGAAGAACCATTTGTTGTCCAAGCCCTGTAAGGAGCTCAACTTGTCTTCGTAATTCAACAATCTTATCAATTCTATAATCATTATGTTGCTGTCCACTATTCCTCCACACGAGGGTTGGCTTCCACTCCTTCTCAACTCCTCTTTTTTTTTTTCCAGCTAGTTACCATTTTAAAACTTGCTGAACATTAGCAAGATTGTCAATAATTCAGTCTGCTTTCCAGCTACATATTACCCGTGCCCTTATTTCTTCAGTTGTATTGTTTGTGGTGATGTTATGATATTGTTCTATTATGTTTTATTGCAGAGCATCAGGAAGTCTGAATGTCCGAAGGGGCTTGAACCCTCAGATAGAAGGTCCTCAGTTCATGTCAATTTGATTAGGAGGGACCAAAAGTGCCCGGTGAGTCTCTCTCTCTCTTCCCTTTGTTAGTATGTACTGAGACTAACAATTCTTTCTGGAACTTTATAAATTACCATCCTGTTTGTAATCTCCAATTCAGTGTTCTAGTCGATAGTTCTTGTCCAAAAAATGCACCCGCATGCTTTGGCATGTGAGCGTTTGAAAGACATGTGTGTTTGAGTTGTACCAAAACTCTGCTATTGTTTTCCTGCAGGAACCAGAGAAGCAGCGCCATGCTGCATTCCAAGGTATAGGGAGGACTCTAGGAAGCAGCAGTGCTTCACCTGCATCTGAACCACCAGCTGATTCTGCTCCTCTAAGCTCTGCTCCAGCCCCTTTAATGGGCCTGGTTGTGGATGAAACGCTGCCATCGACTTCAATTCAGCTTAGGTTGGCTGATGGGACCCGCATGGTGGCCCACTTTAATAATAGGAGCACAGTCAATGACATTCGATCCTTCATTGATGCATCCAGGCCTGGGGGTGCTCGGAACTATCAGCTGCAGTTGATGGGGTTCCCTCCGAAGCTTCTTACTGAGCCAACTCAGACAATAGAGCAGGCAGGCCTTTCCAATTCAGTTGTCATTCAGAAATTCTAGCAAAGCTGCATGCAGGTCGCATACTATCTCTAGTCGTCACTGTGCTCTCTTGTAGTAGTAAACCAATTTTATGAACATCAAGACCTTGAATATCTGTTTCCTAATATACAAAAGGGAGGGTTTTGGTGGCTGGTTGCTTGGACGATGGAGTTGAGTTTTGTGATTCGAAAATATATTCTTCTGCAGTCTTGTAAATTGTATGCTCTTGTTTTGCTAGCTTGACATGTTCTCATTTCCCACTTCATGCTGCTGATATCATTTCCCCCGTACAATTGTACAAACCACAATATCTCTCTCTCTCTCTCTCTCTCTCTCTCTCTCCCCCCTCTCCCCGCTCATTCAAGCATTGCTCAACTTGGTGAAGAGGATTGAAGTAAATGACTGACTATTACAATTACAACAAAAACTATAGCTTGTGCCTGTTTTTTCGGTTGCTTTGTGAATGCCCTCACGATTTTTTTAAGTATTTTTAAAATAAAATAAATGATGTGACAGCAATAATAAACATGCTCTCAACATGGATTTGAGTATTTTTATTTTGGTTCATTTTTTTTCCTTAGCTGAGTCATTTCAATATTGAATTAATAGACAATTGCTTCTGATTTGTTAGTAATTGATAAAATTAAAAGTTAGGGGAACGAAAATAGGTGTTGAAAACATGTGGTTATTTTGAAAGGAAAAAAAAGAACAAAAAGTTCATTTTAATCCATGTACTTTTGATGATATAGCTATTACATCCCTTTGGTTTAGGAAAATTCAACTTTGGTCTTCATTTATCAATCATAAAACAAAGTTTAAATTTCAAATTCCTATATAAAACTATAAAAATATTTTATAAATTAGAAATCCATACATTACATTAAGAAAAAGGGATTATAACTCTAAAACAAAGATTGATCCAACGGAATCGAATAACACTCCACTAATCGTAATTCAATTCCCATTCCTACTTTGGGATTTCAACTGTGGTTTTTGGTGACTGATAAATCTGGATGTAGCTGTGGGAGTTGGTGGAAACGGTGTTTGAGAATGAATACTGTGTCAAAATGTTTTTATGTTGAACAAAACGTAAAAACAGTGAAAGATTTATTTTATAGCTTCTGGCTTTTAGTTTTAAAAATGGCTTTCAAAGTATTTCATTTGGGATTTAACCAAATAGATGTTCTCTTAGAGCCAGAGGTCCTAAAAGCTCTTAAAAATCCTAAAATATTTGTGTTACTAAGACAACAGGACGTCCAACGAATAATAATGAGAGCCTATTTGGCAATTTATGGATTTTTATTTATTTTTTAGGGCCTTTTTCTCCCGAAAAAAAAAGTGCTTGTAAAGTTTTAAAAATTATTTTGAAAGCCCTTTAAAAAATAAAAGTCAAATGCTATAAAATGAGTTTTTTAGATTTTAAATCAAGCTAAGGTTAAAAGCCATTACCATACCAAACATGCCCTCAATTATACAAATCTCGTTGTAAAAATCTAGGGTTATTAAAAAAAAATCAAAAATTAAACTTTTGTGCTACATCGTGTTAGTGTTGTAAAACAAAAGAGATAAATTTATAAGATATAGAACTGTGTTTGATTGAATAGAAATATAAAATAAAATAAATTTATAACTTGGAATAATTTTAAAGGGGTTTTTTGTATATATTCAAACATGAAATATAGGGAGATATGCCTCCTATTTCTCTATATTTTATTTTGAGACAACAACCAATAGCTAGCTTATAGTTCTTCAACTGGTATTAATTCTTTCTCTTCATATTTATTTGCAACCACTATTTAACACCTTTATTAAATAAACATCTTTTTAACCACCATTGCATATCTTTGTGCCAAAATGTTAATGATACGAGAGTTGGAGACTAAATCTGAAGAGTGTTTTTTTGGTTAAGAGTTGCACTTCTTTCCTTGAGTCAATTCTTTTGACATAAGAAACACATTTTCTATCAAATATATGGTATTTTGGTGTTCCCCAAATATAGAGTTTCATGTATGACTTTCCATCTTGAATAAATTGCCTACAAAAGACTTCCTGACTCGAAGATATATATTAGAAGATATTGGTTTAAATTGTTATTTTTGTAAAACAAGACTGAAACTACAAATCATGTTTTACTTTACTATGACATGGTTTAGAAGTTATGGTCTCGAGTGGTAGATTGGTTAGGACAACAATTAATCTTACCTTAAACTCTAAATGATTTCTTCTTGATACGAGATGGCGTGGTACAGGGATTTATACAAAAATGATGCGGTGTTTGTTTTTCTTTGGTATAGTGTAGTATGTTTGGAATGCTTATAATAATCATTGTTAATGAAAATGAAATAGACTAGGATGATAAATATAAGAAGTGATTCTTTTTGGTTGCCTCCTCTTAAAGGTATGATGAGGTAGATTGTGAAAGTGTCTTTAAAAAATAAATTAGAATATTTAGGAATTGATGGTGTTTTCAAAGATTAGAATGGGAGATTTCTTTGTATTTTTTCTTGTTCCACATGTAATATGAAATCTAACAATCTAACAAAGCCGAGGTTTTGGTAATTCAAAAGGTTATGTTTATGAGTAATAATTGCAGCTATATTTCTACAAATCAATGAATTATGGAGTTAAATTCTTACAATGCCATTATCTGGATTAAAAGGAAAAATGTTTGGCATTGGCACTTCCAAATTGAATTTAATAATATTTCCCATGCATGCAATAAGCTTCAATTTGTGTGTTTTAAACATGTTCTTAGAGAGAAGAATCATATTGCAAATCATGCCAAGCAGGAAGTTCTTAGAGAATATATTGTAGTTGTCTTGTTATAACTTCTCTTATACAGGGTTTATTGTGCTCGATTATATTTGTGGGTTTCGTTTTTTTTATGTAGCAAGTTTTTTATTACTCTTCTAGTTTTTTTTTTTTTAATAATTGAGGAATTTTATTAAATAAAGTTCTAGTGCCATGAAAGTAATGACAAACCAGCACGGGAGATACATACAAGACCATTTACAAAATACTATAAAATAAGAACAAACCAAGTTGGAAGAAAGTTCATCCAGTCGACTTAGTCACCATACCTTAACCAGCTACCATTCAACACAGTTAAAATTCACAACAAAACTCATGAGTATACCGGAAAAGGGTGACCAATTGTGGGAAATAATCACGAAGTTCTTCTTTAAAGGAAAGTCTGCCTTGGCGATCAAATGATGCTGACTGAAAGTGCCCTTACTTCATGTCAAGTAACTTAAGTCATATGAATTGAAGTTATGAATTCAAGCACACAAATATTGCGGTAGTTTCTGTCATGTGTTGCATCATTTGATTCATACAGCTCTATGTGAAGGCTGTGGAAGCTTATTGTGAGTTAAATGTTGCAATGTGCCATGGTGGTGTCCCCGTTCTAGGTGATAAGAGAGGAAGATATGCTTCTCGTACAGGATTTTTTTGGTCTATCAAGTTCTGCATGTACAGATAATGCTGGCCTATAAGTATTGACAAGTACACATAGATTCTTCATACTTTGTTGGCTTTGGAGCAAGATAGACCGCTGAGTCTAAAATGAGCACTAATATGCCGGTTTCTTTAGACATTAATTAGAAAGTCTTTGCTCAGGTGAAAACAGCGATTAGGATATTCATTCGGTGTAAAAGCGCAATCCATTCCATATACAACTAAATAAGTAACTATTAAGCTCTTAGTTTTTCTAATGGATTTCATTAATATCATAGGTAATGTTATGACTCTTTGATCAAAATGTCAGATTTCATGAGCATGAACAAGGTATGTGTAAGAGTTTCTGGAGCTCACAAGCGTTCTTCAATCTTTGTCAAAGAAACCCTAAACCCCCGTATGAAGGTTTCTGAGTCGATACAAAAAAGTTGCTGAACTTGTATTCATATAATCTCTTCCTTCCCTTATGCAAATATGGGGTAAGTTCATAATGAGGTGGTCTATTAGAGTCTCATTGATCTATATATAACTAGCTCCATGAAGCCTTGCACTTTCATTGCAAGAGTCTCTCCATCGTCAATAGCTTTTTCATTAGACTTTTAAGGATGTTTCATCAGAATCAAATTTCAGTCAAAACGTTACTGAATCTTTTGTGGTAATTCATGCAAAAATTAAGGAAACCGGAATTTGCTCATCTCTTCGCCATAAACATGCCATAACCCTACATTTTCATGATGATAGTTAAATTATTATATAGATTCATATAGAGGTGGTAATTAACATATCAAGTTTTGTATGTTGTTTTACTCTCTCCCAACGTAAAAGTACTGCAAAAATATGCGATGCTAGTTGCTGCAGTTTCATGTGTTATTTTAATGCATTATGAGCTGCTAACAGCTCTGTGTTTTATAGTCAGTAGGAGTTATGGCTTTGCGATTTCGATTTCGAGAAGGTTTTTGCGTTCTTTTGGATCATTTTCTGGGTTTGGTCGCTGTGGTGATTCTTCTAGTCTGACCAGTCAGTCATTTCGAGCTTCTCATGGTAAAGGAACTTGCTTTACTGGGATTGATTCGAGGGTTTTCTTTCAGGTTTTTGGCTTTTGTTGGAGTTTTGTTTACCTTTATTGTAACAGATTTGTATGGACACGTTTCTGGGCATTGCTTATTTTCTGCAGAATCTTCTAGCTAGCTTTATCAAGGTACGTACTCATTGAGCGTAATTTTTCTTTCTTTCTTTCTTTCTTCTTGCACACCAATTCTGAACTTGGAGGGTGTGGGTTATTTATGTGCAGCTTGTCGAGCTCCATTTGGATTTACTTTGACTGATAAATGCCTTGTGTTTTGTTCTTGGATTGGAAATGAACTTATGAGCTGATGGTAAATCACGTTTTAATGCAGGGTGCTGTATCTTCCCTTGCTTATCAGAGGCTTTCATTGCCTAAAATAAATAAAAAAATGTTAGTCTTAAAATGTTCATGTATTTAAAAAGTCGTAGCCATTAATTCTAAATTTTTATGATTGAATAAGACATCCACTCATATTAGCATTATTTATTCCATTCGGATAATAAAGTAAGACTGTATACGTGTGTTTAAAGTACTAACTAAAATGGCAAATGAGTTGTTCACCACACTATCATTATTAATATCTGATGGTCTGAGGCTGTCTTTCCTTTTCTACCTCATTGAGTCTCCACAAATCAATCTAAAGCAAAAAACAATGGCTTGAAGGGACAAGAAACCAGCAAAGCCCTCAAGCAGTGGAGCAGGCAGTATCCGTACTCTCTCCGATCTGGACCGGTGGACTGGACCTGAATCTGACAGCGATGATGAGGATGCTCCTGAATAGTACTCCACTGGTGGCGAGAAAAGGCAACAAACAACTACTCTCCCTTGAACCTAACTTTATATTCAAATTTATTTCTTCTGCTTTTTCAAAGTTTTGATTTTTAATATGAAGTTGCAGTCTTTTTTGGTGTGTCGCACAGTGTGATATTAGTAGTGCAGTGTTAGTTTTGTTGGCCTGTGGAAACAGTTCTGTCTGTTGGATGGATTTTAATTTTCATTTTGATTCTGGTTAGAAGTAATCTCTGAGCTCGCTGTATTGAAAATGCATTTGGGGAGGTTCCAAGAGCATCCGGATAACAGCATTAGTAGAGTCTGGATGACGATGGGATTTATCTATAGAGCTCACTTTTTCCTACTTGATTCTGGAGCGGTAGCATAGGTAGAGAAGAAGCACCTTATTCAGAGTCTCAAGACTAGGCCTGTAGACTGGGTGCTGACCAAAGAAAGCTTTGTGGTCTTGGAATGTGTATAGATGATGGTTCTTTTGTGCATTTTTAGCATTATTTCGGCCTTGTTTTAAGCAGGCTGTGTCATCAGTAAATCCATTATATTTTGTATTCGAAGCATTTGTAATTTTCAACCTTTCATATTTCTATGAAGAACAAAATTTGATATTTGCTTATTTTCATATTCTCAACTATTTGTTAATTCAATTTTTTTGAGATTTTGCTCTTTCAATCCTGTAATTGTGGCACCTGATATTATCCAACTCTTTTGGCAAATTCCCATGATTGCACATAAAGCTTTAGTTGCTATGCCAATGTCTATCATTTACTTTTATCTGACTCGAATCCCTTGGTTATTCATTCCCATGTATGAAATGTGTTTATATTTAAGTACTTCTCATACTTCTAACACTAATTTTTATTGTTGCAGTGGTATGCTCGTCCAAGATCCTACAAAAGGTAATGATGTGGATGCAATTTTCAATCAAGCTAGACAACTTGGAGCCGTTGAAGGTCCTCTGGAGAATCTTAATCAATCTTCAAGTTGAAGAAGCTTTACTGGAACTGGTAGATTACTCTCAGGTGAGACTGTACCATCTGCTCCTCAACAACCTGAGGCTGTTCACAATATTGTTTTCTGGACTAAAGGTTTCACTGTAGACGATGGCCGCTTGAGGAGGCTGGACGATCCTGAAAATGCATCTTTCTTAGAGGTAATAGCAACATTGGTTTAAAATGAAATGCGAGATTTTTTTCAGAAGGTGGACTTTTGATTTGGGGTTGGAGATATCTGTTTCCACCACTCTGCTGTGTTTGAAAAAAAATTCAAAGCATGTGTTTAATGAAGCCTTCTCAATCAGTGTCTTTTCACTATTTTTCTTGAATCAACAGATCTAGTTACATAGGTAGTTCATCCCTGGGATTCTTTTTCTACATACTCTTGAACCTTCACTTATAGCAACATAAACTAGTGCAGCTTTTGTTTTATTTTGTTGTGCTTTGCTTTCACCCTCACCCTTGTGTCATCATCTGTATTGTTTGTGGTGATGTTATGATATTGTTATATCTCAGACATAAGGAAGTCTGAGTGTCCAAAGGAGCTTGAACCTGCTGATAGAAGGTCTTTGGTTCATGTCACTTTGACTAGGAGGGATCAAAACTGCCCGGTGAGTCTCTCTCTCCACCAGCTTTCTTTTCTTAGTATTTACGAAGACTAACAATTCTTTGTGGAACTTTAGATATTACCATCCTGTTTGTCAATACCAATTCAGTGTTCTAGTTGATAGTTCTTGTCCAAAAAATGCATCAACATGCTTTCACATGTGTGCATTTGAAAGATATGAGTGTATGCATCAATTCAACTTAGGTTGGCTGATGGGACCCGCATGGTGGCCCACTTCAATAATAGCCGCACAGTTAATGACATTGGATCCTCCATTGATGCATCCAGGCCTGGGGGTGCTCGGAATTATCAGCTGCAGTTGATGGGATTCCCTCCGAAGCTTCTTACTTATCCACCTCAGAAAATAGAGCAGGCAGACCTTTCCAGTTTAGTTGTTATTCAGAAATTGTAGCAAAGCTGCATGAAGGCCGCACGCTATCTCTAGTTGTTATTGAGCTGTCTCTTGTAGTAAGTTAGCCAATTTTATGAAAAATATCCGTTTCCTTATATACGAAAGGGAGGGTTTTGGTGGCAGGACGGTTGGACGATGGAGTTGAGTTTTCGGCGTTGTCTTGTAAATTGTATGCTGTTGTTTTGCTTGCTTGACAAGTTCTCACTTCCCACTTTTTCCATCACTGCTGGTATCCTTTCCCTCCCTACATTGGTACAAACCACAGTAAAATGTAATCTCTCTCTCTCTCTCTCTCTCTCATCTGTCTGTTCATTCAAGCATGGCTCAACTTGGTGAAGAGGATTGAAGCATGTGACTGATATATGGAACTATTTATTATAGCTTGCTGGATGAGACCCATCTCTTACAAGCCGAGGAAAGGAATGTTAGCCTTTACAGGACGGCTCAGTTACACTCCATCCCATAGGTCAGATTCGAGCCCAGAATTGCAGGTCCAAGTTAACAATCTAATAAATGTCTCCTCTTGCCTAGCTAACATCCTATGCAAAGTAAGAAATTCTCCCATGTGTGAGTACCACATATTGTTCGAGTCTAATAGAAGCCTGTCTCTGTAGCTGATGCACGCATGGTATCTGATTTCACTACCTGGTAAGGCATCTCATGATCACAGTGACCTGGTGAGGCATCTCAAGACACTCCTCATCGTTTCCATCTCCATTCATAGTGCCATGGATTAGACATGATAAAGCTTCATTTGTCGGCCAGAAGAAGCATTTGTGCTCCCATTTGAATTTTCTTTCCCTCGTTAGGGCTCACCTGACTAAAGGGTCCCTCTAAGCCCATGTGCAAACCATGCATCACATCACAGCCTTACCTGATTTTACATTCCAAATCCCAGCTTTAACCATCCATAACTTGAAAAATATTTAATTGCATTTTGTCCATGCACAATTCAGTTGCGCTATATCTGAGATGGTGCACCTAACCAGCATGAAATTGGTCAAGACAATTCATTTACTAACTTACACACACACAACTGCAGAGCGGATAACTGCTGAAAACGACTTTCCTAGAGTCTTAGGTAACACTACCAAGACAGTGACGGGTTCTCTACCCCTACAGGGATGAAGCGATAGAAATTTTGAGAATTCAAGAGAAAATCACGGCGAGACAAGTCGTTTATCATTACAATAGGTATGAAGTGAAAGTGCATTGATGTATGCAATTGAGGCATCCTAACAGACTGGTAGACTTAAACCTTGTTCCTACATGACCCGATCAATTCGATGAGATACACGCCATCTCACACACACTAGGATGGCCCTGTTTATGGATCGTTTGTTTACATGACCAATCTTATTTTAAATTGCAATTTGCGACTGAGCTCATTTGGTATTATAATAGTGGTTGTTTTTTAAAGTGTTTTTGTATGGAAATGTATCAAAATAATTTTTTATATTTTTAAAAATTTATTTTTGATATCAATACAATAAAAATAATCTAAAAACACCAAAAAAAATCAATTTGAAAAAATATATATTTTTTCAAGATACTTTTAAAATACAAAAATAAATGGACGCACAAATCTATTAATGGTTAATTGTAGCACATGGTCTGAGATTGTCAATATTTGTTATAAGGATGAGAAACTTCAGAATATTATCAATAAAGATGTTTGTGTTTTGGCTGGTAATGGTCATGGTACTAGCTTTTAGAATGATGTGTAATTGAGAGAATACATGCCTTCTTATCTAGTTTCGTAGACTTTTTAGTCTATATGAAAATCTTGTTTACTCAATTGCTAATATGGATATGTGCAATGGATTTTCACAAATATAGAATCAAATGGAAAAGGGCTCTTATAGATTGACTCATTTAAAGCTCTCTTTGATATGTTATCTAATATATTATTATCAAGTGACGTTGATAATAAATTGATTTGGATGACAAATTCTAATTGTGTTTATTTATTCAAATCTAGCTATGTGTGGCCTTTTATCATCTTCTAGAGTGTCCATTTATTTCTTTTTAATCAGGTATGGAAAGGATTTGTTCCTCCAAAGATTGATTATTTTTTTTGTTGGATGGCTATTCTTGGTAAAATCAATACTAGATGAATCTTGGTTAAGCGAGATATTCTTGAAGCTAGTGATGCATTTTGACCATTATGTTTCGCGTACGAGGAATTAGTGGATCATCTACTTATTCAATGCCATAATTGTAAAGATATCAAAGGCTCTAATCCTGCCACATGTCAAAATATTAGAGAATGGAATTGTTAGGATGCTGTTAGTAGTTGTTAGTATTGTTTGTCAATTAAGAGAATTAGTTAGCATTGTTTTAGTGCAAATAAAGAGAGAATAGATAACGTGTATAACCTTTCTACTATAGCGTACATAAACATATGTCAGATAAGAGAACAGTAATCAATTAATAAAAGAATCGGTACTAAAGTTCTTCTTCTTCTTCTCTGTTTAACAGAATCACTCTCTACTTTTCTTCATCTCTATTCCTTTTCTATGTAAATTTTATTGGCTTCACATGGTATCAGAGCTTAGGGATTCTTGATCTTGAGACCTTAGCTTCTGCACTCTATGATTTTTACTCTTGTTTCTGATTCTGGCTTCATTCTCATCTTATTCATAAAATTCTTCTGTATTCATTGATGTGTCTATTATTTGTTTAATATATTGTCAAACTGAAAATTCTTCTTCAAATCTTCAACTTTCTACAAGATTTTTCCTTCTCAATCTTTGATTCTCTTCTTTTCTACTTCTTGCACTCTTAAAAAAAATAGTGACTATTTCTTAACTTCAGATTGCTCAATCTTCTATTACATGTTTGCTTCCTACGGTTTCTACTGTTGTGACAATGCAGCTTGATGATACAAATTATCTCATATGACACTTTCAGATGCAAATTCTTCTTGAGAGTCATGGAATTTTAGGATTTGTTAATGGCTCAAGAAAATGTCCAAGTCGATTTGATGCAGATTTTGATCTTGAAGGTGTTGAAACTAATGATCATCAATTTCAAAAATGCAGGATCGAACTACAGACCTTTAGTTTACAAGACCTCCAGATTGATTATCATTTTGTATCAAGACATCATTGTTCCAATCTCATGCTTGGCTCCTTCAAGCCTGCGATTGAGGGGGAATGTAAAGATATCAAAGGCTCTAATCCTACCACATGTCAAAATATTAGAGAATGAAATTGTTAGGATGCTGTTAGTATTGTTTGTCAGTTAAGAGAATTAGTTAGCATTGTTTCAATGCAAATAAAGAGAGAATAGATAACGTGCATAATCTTTCTACTATAGCATACATAAACATATGTCAGATAAGATAACAGTAATCAATTAATAAAAGAATCAGTGCTAAAGTTCCTTTTCTTCTTCTCTGTTTAACAGAATCACTCTCTGCTTTTCTTCATCTCTATTCCTTTTGTGTAAATCTTACTGTCTTCACAATAATCACTTACTCATTTGGTCTAAATTTGTTGACCAGAGGAGTTTATCTTGGTGCTATCCATAAAACAAGTTATCCTTATTTCATCAATAGAAATCTCTTGTTTATGAAAAACTCCAAAAAAAAAAAATTGATTCATGTTTTTCTTTGCAATCTCAAGGTATCTTAGGCTTCTTCAAAATGAATTACTCTTTAACAATAATCAGCCAAACTATGATATCACCTTCCTCTCGATTCTAACCAAATTGTGTGTGTGAGTTAAAATTTTATACTCTGATTTTTATTATTGTAATTCTTCAATCATACTCGGTTTAACTATGATATCATCTTTCTCATAATTCTAATCAGACTTTATGTAGATTAAAGCTTTATACTTTGATATTTTTTATCATGCTCTTGATTTTTTAATTTTTGTTGATGGTTTGATTCAATGGTCAAATAACAAGAGTGTTAAAGCTTTCATTTCATTGTTTACCTTGGATTTCATATGTTACAATGGATTGTTGATAGTTATTCCACTGGCACATCCTAGACTTGATGGTATTAAAAGGGTTCTTCACAATTCTAAAAGCTTAATGCTTGGCTTTTTATTTGATTTTGTTGGGATTAAAGATTCAAATGAAGTTTAGTTACTTGCTATGATTAAAGCTTTTGAACTATCTTCTTTAAAAGATGATTTTATCATAGTAAAGTTTATTTCTGAAATTAACTGGATGAATAAGCCATGAAAATTTCATGAGCTTTTTATCCTTGCATTTAGATTTTCTTTCCAATTGGATTCTATGTTTTTCTCTCATATTTCGCACGCTGCTAATTATATGGTTGATGGTTTTACAAAACAAGGTGCGAATAAAAGTTGTGAATATATAACTTGAGTCTGATTTTTTTAGGTTATTTACTCCCTAAAACTCTGCTTGAATCGATTCTAACTCTTTTCTTTTCATCTTGGGTTGTTGTCAATGATGTTATTCACCATTACTTGGAATCTCTAGGACAAAAAAAAAAACATTTTCACCTCTCTTTTTGTATATATTAAAATGATTAAAAGAGAGGTGAAAATGTTTTTTTTTTTTAAAAGGAATCTACAAAATCTATGGGCAACACTTCTTCTCAGCCAAGAAAATCTACAAAATTAGGGCACAATATAAACAAAGGATGGGATTCATGTCCATCCTATATATATATATATATATATATATATATATATATATAAAAGGTACGCTAGCTGTTCATGAAGCAGATAAGCATTGACTGTTGGAAATTTATGGACCCATCTAGACCATTAGGGAAACACATTGATCACTTTGATATCCGCGATATAAAGTAAACCAGTAAGTGTGGTGCCATCCAACTTTCTAAGTGAAATCGATCGATAAAACAATTAGAGTAGTGGTGGTTGCATTGATTGAAGATCTTCTGCAATGTGCTGCGCATACAATTTTGAAAAGAAAATTAAGATCCCACTAATCAAACTTGTTTCCATTGATGGCTAATTTCTCTTTAATTTAGAAGTTGACTGTACTTTACACTAATCATAACATCCCATTTATGGTCAAGTTCATCTACTGTTTGCCAACCATGTTGGCCTCCAAGTTGAATCTAGATAAGTTGACACCACAGTAGCTACTGGCCTGCTGTCAAGATCATTAGTAGCTGCCTTAATTATCATTTCCATGCCTAAAACCTCTAATAACACCTCCTCCTTCCCCTGACAATTATGCCTTTATAAGCTGTCAATGAACAAAAGCATGCAATTATCATTAATCTCAAGTAATCAAGTGGTTCTTGTAGTAACGATCGATCGAGTGAGGCCTTTGATTTGTTGAGACCCACAACTCATCTCATAAGCTGTAAAGGAACGCAAGCATGCGATTGCCATCAAGCAGAAATCCTTACAGCAGCTGCTATGGACACTCCTGGAATGTTGGAATTTGCAAGGTTTAGTATACGGCTTGATGCATTTGGTCGTTCTATAAACATGAAATTTTCTTCATTTCTCTAAGAGAACTAAATAAGGTGCGTGTCGATAAATTAACGGGCATCAATTGAAAGATTATCCAATTGGATATCAATCTGGATAAAGATTAATCAAGACTTAATATTTTAAAGAAACTAAATTTAATATGAATTTAATTCTTAGTACAATAAGTTAAAAAGGTTAGTATTTAATTTATTTTTATATTGTTTTTAGAGATTAAATTCAATTGAAACTTTAATTATTAATATTTAAAATAATCTCTAACATAAAATTAAATTAGAATTATTAGAGAGAATCGTAGAAACTTAAGATCATTGCATATAAGCTGTCCACGCTCAAACCAGTGGATCCTATATATAAAAATATTAATGGGTCATATCTTTGCCTTGTTGTTAATTAATTTAAGCTCAGCTAATGATCATGTCATGTACTTGACGATTCTGCCACCATGTTCGTTTGTATTTTATGGCAGAATATAAAAATAAATTTTTAAAAATATTATTTTAATATATCTTTAAATAAAAAAATATCTTAAAAAAATATAAGATAAGGTATCATCAAACATGCTCGAAACCCACCCTTATGTGCGCACACAGAAAAAAGAGACGATAGGATAGGACAACAAACCCTAGATGGTAGGCTAAATCATGCCCTAATTTTGAGCATGAGCTAAAGCTATATTTATTGCAAGCCAAGTGGACCACAAATGATCTCTTAAGATTAATGGGGTCATTCAAAGAGGAAAGGAAATCGGAGCTGGGTAGCCGCTTACAAATTTTGTTCATAGCTATTGCCCCCTTTTTTTGGGACAAGATTGAATAATTTGGATTAATTGCAATATATACAAGAGATGTTAGGGATTCTGTGGACCTGCAATAAATTTTACTGGCTTGTCTTCTTCGTTGTTTTGAATGTTCTTGTTGATTATGACTACGCGTAAGGGAGGGAATTAGGGAAATATATGGAGTAAGAACATTTCCAGAAGTGATGGCGTGTAGAATATTTCCATATCAAAGAGAATATATACATATATATAGAGAGGGGGAGAGGTGTTTTTAGTTGTTTTTATTGATGAGGTAGGGTACCTAGATATTGAGATTAATGTTTTGTTTTCCTTTGTTTTATTGCTTTAATCTAATGTCTAAATAGACTTTAAATTCAAGGAGAAAATGTACAAAACTGAAAAAGGAAGAAAACCCTTTACGTTATATCATGCAACTGTTGATGGAGAAGACGTAAAGTGGATCAGAAAAGCTAATAATATAGGAGGTTGAAAGGGCCTTCCTCTCCTAGCTAGGGCTTGCTGTCCCTTCCTTTCCCTTCCCGATAATAATATACCCTCTGCATTCCCCTGCTCTCGACAGCCTTCTTGAACCAAAACTTCACTGATGACGTACCTCCTCTCTCAGCTTTTCTCTTGTTTGCTTCCATTTTATTCTTACGCTGTTGTGACGGATTCGCGTACTGTGATCCTCTCTCTCTCTCTCCCTCTCCAAATTGTCGCCCTTGCCCTAACCCTAACCCCTGAAACACTCACCTGTGCTAATGGTTTATGATTACCCTTCTGTGTTTCTTAGATTTTCCTTAAAACCCCTAAAGCATCTTTCAGGATTTAAATCCAAAACCTTCTTGTCCTAAATTGTTTTTTGGTGCTAGGTTAAAAAACTGAGAAAATATCTTTCGTTTAGACCAGTTTTTCAGTGTTTGCCAAATATTAAAAATTGTTGAAAAGATATTTTTCACAAAACGAATACACCCTTGAATTGATAATATATATATATATATATATATATATATATATGTTTTATCATTAGGAAGAAATCGTACAGAACTCTTGTCTTTTAGAATAACAATCCTTGCCATATGCAAACTGCAAAGAAAGATTTTGAGAGCTATGTTCCCATGCGAGCTTGTGTGAGACCCTGTACAAAAACCCAGCATCGTGTCCAGCTTGTGCTCCATCAGGAACCACACACTTCCTGGACCCGATGCCACCACTTTGCGGATCTTGTAGATTTTCTGTTCTTGAACAGGATCATATGCTTGGGTTTGCATATGGACGACATGACATTAACCTTGCTTGCCTTTCATGGACATATCCCTTTTCTTGATAGAATACAAACAAATATTTAGGCATAGGTTTACCTATAACTAGCTCCTTGACTCTTGTTGGCCGGCATTGTCTAGCTACCAAATTTCTTAATCCCGTTTCAAGTTTTAAATTCTTAGGGTAAAAACCAGATAGTGAAGATTGAGAGAAGAACCAATCAACTTTAAAAGAAATATCAACAGAAAACAACAATTAGGGGATTAAATCAAGGCTTTTAAAGGGAAAGATCATGTTATAATTTCGTTCAAAAGTAGGGAATAAAGGATATTTTACTCCCCGTCTTTCCAAGCGACTAGACAGTGGCATAAAAAGGAAAATGGAGAGCACATGATGATGGATTCAATCAAGGTTCACCACATAAAACAAAAGAAAGCACCATCACCACCAGTTGATGACTAGCAAAAGAAAAGGCACCTTAGGTCTCTCCTTTCTTATATTATAGGTTCTCAAGTGGAAGTGGTTTTTCAAAATAACATTTACACATTAAAATAATTTTAAAAAAATACAGTATTTAAATACGTCCATGGACACTACTCTCCACTCTCTCCGTATGCAGGTCCTGTGGCCAAATGCCTTCCTCTCGTACTTTTACTATTCCCGTAAGAAGAAGAGACAAGCTGCTGAACATGAGCCATGATTCTTTGAAGATAGAGCTGCCATCCATCCCTTTTTTCTCTGAGAGAGAGGGGGGGAGAGAAGCAGAGACATTCGGACTGTCCCACAAGCTTTATCAGCTTTTTAATCGGCGGTAACCCACCTTTCATCTCTGCTAATAAAACAGCTTGGATTAGATGCTATGACTATGACTAACCTAATAATTAGGCTGCAAGAAAAGCTACACATTACCCATCCAATCCTGCAAAAAGATTTTCTTCATTCTGTTTCTCTTTCGTCTTGGCTTGTCCATGAGCCGTAGAGTATTCAAGCTGTTGTTCTTAGCGTTGTTTTTCAATGTAACGTATCCTCTTTATGTTGAATATTTTTAAAAACTCTTGTAAAATATGTAAAAAAAAAAAAAAAAAAAATTGGCTCGTAGTTGAGTGAGCTTACATGTGTTTTGTCATTCGAGGCAAGATCACTAGAGATCTTGCATTTTCCTTTTCAATTGATGGAAATCTGATTACCAGGAGAAGAGAGTCCAATTTCTTGATATGGTAGCAGTTCAAGTACCATTAAAAATTTATTTAGAAGGTTGGTGTCCGAGCCTGATCTTGAAAGGCTATAAACGCTTTTTTTTCCCCTAAAAATATTAGATAAATTCATTTTTAAATTAATAATTACAATGATATTTGAGATTTTTATTATTATTTCATGCCAAGATTAGTTATTATAGTTATATTTGCAGTACTTTGTTAATGATTATACATGAATGTAATATGCAACAAATTTAAAATAAAATTATACACGAATTTTCAATGAGAATAAAAAAGATATTTTTTATATAGTTTTCACCAATTAATTATTCTCTTATTTTTTTCATACAATCCATGAAAATTATGAAGATATAATTTTATTATTGTAACTTGTGTTTTAGATTATGATGAGTTTTTATTTTAAAAAAAATATAATACTAATTAAAAAAAGATATGTTCTTGAAAACAATTAATAAGAAAGTTGGAGTTTTATCTCGAGAAATAATATTTATCCCTTCTTAGTTTAAACTATTAAAATCCTTGCAAATATTTATTTTAATTAATTTGGGTATCCTTTGAAAATATTTAAAAATATCTTTTCTGTCAAAACAAAAAACAAATCGAGGACTTCGACTTGAGAGATATAATTTCCCCTTCAGAACTGAAGTCCTTCAAATTCTTACAAGTATTTATTTTAATTGTCATGAAATTAAATAAAAGGTAGCATTTAAATTTTCCACGCAACATGGTGCTGATGTAAAATCTAGTAATATCCGAAGCACTTGTGTTGGGGTCAACATTAACAAACTCTAAAACATAAGGGAAATCACTTAAGCTTTCATCTCGCATGTTGCGAATTGACTGTATTTTTTATTTATTTTTTTAGTTTTTTTCTCAATTTTTTATTTAAATTTATCATTTTAATTCTTTTAATATTAAACTAGTTAAAAATTTAATTTTATAATATTTTTCTTTAAAACACTGTAAATTATGATAGTGTTTTTTAATTATTTGTTGATTTTATTTTGTTAATATTAAGTTGATTAAGAGTTAACAGTTGTAGCTTTTTTCACAAAACACTGTGGATTGCTACAATATTTTCCCACATAGTTTTTTTGTTTTTTTATGATTTTCTTAAAATTATATTTTTTATATTAAACTGGTTGAGAATTTAGATTTGTAATTTTTTTCTTTAAAATATTGTGGATTGCTACAGTGTTTTTTCATATGATTTTTTTTCATTTTTTTCTTTTTTTCTTATGATATTTTTCAAAATTATTTTTTTTGCTTTTATTTTATTTAATATTGAGCTGGTTAAAATTTAGTTTTGTAATTATTTTTCTTTAAAACACCGTGGATTGCTACAGGTTTCCCTGCACGTTTTTTTTTTGTTATGATTTTTTTCTAAAATTATATTTGTTGTTTTTTTTTTTTTTAATATTAAGTTGGTTGGGAATTACAATTATCATAAGACTAAATCATGCGGAGAAGTATTGTAGTTTTCCTTACAAAACACTATGGATTGTTACAGTGTCTCTTCACGTGATTTTTTTTCCTTATGTTTTTTTTAAAATCATCTTTATTGATTTTATTTTTTTAATACTAAGCTGGTTGAGAATTACAATTACAAATAAAGCTAAATCATGTAGGGAAGCACTATAAATTTCCTCGCAACACATTGTGGATTGCTACAGTGTTTTCATTATAGTTTTTTCCCTTATTTTTTATGTTTTTTTGGATGATTTTTTTAAAATTGTTTTTTTCCAAAATTTAGTGTTTCCACCATGGTATTTTCTTAATATTGAGCTGATTGAAATTTTAATTTTGTAATTTTTTCTTTAAAAAACCATGGATTGTTGCAGTGTTTCCCTACATGGTTTTTTTTATATGATTTTTTTTTCAAAATCATCTTTGTTGATTTTATTTTTTTAATATTGAGTTTGTTGAGAATTACATTTTTAATAAAGTTAAATCATGTGGGAAAAGCACTGTAGCTTTTCTTACAAAACATTATGGATTGCTACACTATCTCTCTACATAGTTTTTTTTGCTTATGTTTTTTATTAAAATTATCTTTTTTAATTTTACTGGGGAAAGCATTGTAGCTTTCTTTATAAAACACTGCGGATTGCTACATGAAATTGTTTCCCTTCATAATTTATTTTTTTTAAAATTATCTTTGACGATTTTGTTTTTTTTAATATTGAGCTGGTAAAAAGTTTAGTTTAATAATTTTTTCTCTTTTTTATTAACAAAAAAGCTAAATGATATAAGGAAAGTATTGTATCTTTCTTTACAAAACATTATAGATTGATACAAATCATTCTATTCAGTTTTTAAGTTTTTTTATCACCAACACAACTTTTTTTTTTTGTTATGGAATATTGACTCTATTGTATTTTTAGTTTTTATTACTTATATAAAGATGGTTCACAATTATAATATTATCAAATATATTTTCATAAATTCGTGACAACGCACGTGATGCTGTCTAATAACATGGATAACAGGTAGACATTAATACAATTACATTAAAAATCTTCACATAGTGAGCACTTTATAAAGAGCAACAATTATTGCGGTAGCTGTTGTGGTTTGAAAAAAGTTGTTTAATAAAAAGTACTTTTAGTTGAGGTTGATTTGGAAAAATATATAGTTAAAATTGTTGTTGAAGTTAAGATTTAACAAAAAGTAGTTTAATGTGTTTGGTTAAGAGTACTTTTGAAATTGAGGTTATAAAATAATTTTAAAAAATATATAATAATATTTATGATTTTTAATTTAAATATTGCAGATTTAACTATTGCTATTACATCATGAAATAAATCATACTTTATATAATTTTTTTTGTTATTGTTTCATCAAACTATCTACAATTTCATTACATACAAAATTCATCCAACAAGAACTACAGTTTCCATGATTTTTAGAGCGTGCAATAAAATTAGATAAAATATTATCAGGAATAAAATTAAGATTACAATATAAGTAAATTTAATTTACCTTAAACTAATTTTTTAAAAAAACAAAAAAAAAATTATTGTTAACTTTCATGTGAACAATAGAGTGAAATCAATTAACTGCACACTGGTTTTTTGAAAAACAAATATTCATTTTAATGAACAGTGCGATTTTGGAGACATGCTGCACTGTTCATTGAACAGTGAACAGCATGGTGCAATGTTATCATCCGCCCAAGAAGCAGCTCCTACCTGCTTTTTTTTTCCATGCGTTTCAAATGCAAAATTTCGTGAGATCCATGAACAGTAACTTGTGTTTTTTTTGTTACCAAACATTGTTACATTTGCGTTTTAAGCAAAACACAAATGCAAATTCTTAGACAAACACTACCTAAATCTATAAAGTTCCATGACATCACATGATTGAAACTAGCAGAAAAAATATTTATGTTAAAAAACTTATAAATTTAAAAAGGATTCATATTTTTCACTTCAAAGAAAATGCAGTGCTATTATTATAAATATAAAATATCAAGACAGCTAATACTAACTAATTTTAATTTGTTATTGAAAAAAATGGTATTTATTTTTAATAAATTAACCCTTTTTTAATTTTTTATTAAAAAGATAAAACAATAATAAAAAAAAAACTGAAAGGGGAATGGAAAAATTGTTTTCAGTTAAAAAAGCACCCATGGGTTTTTTAGGAATTTAACTATCTATTTAAAATATTTTTTATTTAAAAATACATTAAAAAATATATATTTTAAATAATTTTTTAGATGAACATATTAAAACAATAAAAAATATTAAAAAACATTAATTTAAAATAAAAATTTAAAAAAATATAATTGAACTTCAATGCCAAATGAAACCTAAAATTACTCTTGAGAAGGGACATTCATTTCACCAATTAAGACTTTTAACACCCACAAGTTAGTTTTTATTTTGTTATTGAGGTAATTTTTGCTTTTTATTTGTAAAAATATCAAATTAATATTTTTTTTATTATTTTGATATATTTATTTGGAAAACAAATAAATTTTAAAAAACATAATTTTAATATATTTTTAATTAAAAAAACCTTACCTACATCATATTACAAACATTCATGTATTACCTGACACCTTGCACCACATAATAAACACACCCAAATTTTATCTGAGATTGTATTAGTTATTGCTTTTAGATATTTTTTAAAATGATTTATATTAAAAAAAAATTAATTAATATTTTTTAAATAATTTTAATATACTAATATTAATTTTTTTATTAATATTAAATTTTTTTAAAATAAAAAATTATTTTAAAACAAAAAAACAATTTAAAAAAAAAAAACTCAGCACCACACACATAGTCTATAATCACAATATAATCACAATCCTTCGCAAAAGATTTGTGACAAGTAAGATACCAGCCGAGAGTCGTGGCACCAAAGAGGTTGATGGTAATGGCAGCAAAAAAACAGTGAAGAAGAAGAGGTAGCGAAAGCATAGTGACCAAAAACGTAAAGGCAAGACTAGCGGGCACACAGTCACAGTTTTTGCCTCCTGGGCCTCTACTCTAGGGTTAAGGGGAAGGAAGAGGAGAAAAACATTTAAGTTTGGGAGAATATTAATTAACTGAGTGGACAGATTCCAATCAAAACTCCCCACCTCAGTCAAAATCTTAGAGATGAAATGAAATTAAAGACTCTGTAGTACTCTACAATCTCCTGATATACTGAGAGGGAGGGGGGGAGAGAGAGAGTAGCGTAGGAGTCTGTTGATATCCGTGCCCCTTCAACACCTCCCTTTTACAACACTACACTGCACTGCACTACGTTCTCCTGCTTGGTTTCTCTTACTTCCTCGTTTTGATCGTTCATTTCTTTCTCTGCTTCTTTCACAAATTGGAGAAAAACAAACACTTTCGCTTTCTCTCTCCTTTTCTCTGACAGTAATGGCAGTGCAAGACAAGAGGGAGGTAGAGACTTGAGTTTTCATCGGGAAGGTAACGTTTTTGGTCAGTCCCTCAGAGATCACCCAAATATTTGCTTTCATTTTAAAGACCAGAAATTCAGCAAGAAAAAACACCCATTTTCCAAAGGAAATCTTTGCAGTCTTTTTTCTGCAGACAGATTTTACCTCTCTCTTGCCAAGATTGAACAAAACCCTTCACAAGAACACAACAAAATACTGACTCCTTTTCTGCTTCTTGCTGCTGCTGCTGCTGCTCTCATTATTTAGGATTTCCCTGTAATACGTGTGTTCTTTGTACCATAAATCCCGGGAGAGCACTGCACAATACTAAGACCACACCCCAATTTTTGAGCAAAAGGAAATAAGATTTTGCCTAGGTTGGTGAGAAGACAAGAAACAGGGAGGGAGAGAGAGATAGGGAGGGAGGGAGGGAGGGTTAAATTTTAGTACTGCTATTACTACATCAACACAAGTTGCTACTACCAAGTTGCAAGGCACACAAGAGAACAACTAGGAAAAAGATAAGATTGTAAGTGAGAGAGAGAGATAATGGAGGGAGGTGGTGCTGGTTGTTCAAGTACCACTTCACTTATGATGGCTTTTGGAGACTGCAGTAATGGACTATGCCCTATGATGATGATGCCTCTAATGTCTTCTTCATCTTCTGCTCATCAGCATCACCATCAGCAACAACATGTTAATGCGGGGGATTCATCAATATCAAATACCTTATTCCTTCCTCTACCTCCTACCAGTTATCAAAGTCAAAACCGTATTAATAATAGCGCTAGTGGCTCTTCTATGATTCTTGACGATCACAACCACAACAACACTGTCACTGCGACTGGGTGTTATTTCATGGAGAACAATGATGGTGGTAGTAGTTCTACTTCTGTAAAGGCTAAAATTATGGCTCATCCTCACTACCATCGGCTCTTGGCTGCCTATGCCAATTGTCAAAAGGTGAAGAAAGACACTGGATTTTCAGCCCTAGTAACCCTACTAATTACTAAACATCCCAAACCCATAAATACCTGTTTTTGTTATTTCTCTCATGCATGTCCGGTAACAGAACTCCTCTTCTTGTGGGAAATAGATTAACTCAGTTGCCCTCATACTTTCCAAAAATTCTTGTAATTATGGATCTAAGAAGTGATCAACATCTCCCAAATTCTCAACCTTTTTGTGTGCGTGTGTTCTTTAGATGCATCCAAGAAGAATTCTGTTGCCAAGAAAGTGGGGGTCAGAACCCTTATAAGCAATCCACATGATAGGGACAGGAGCTCAATTACTTCTTTTTTCTTTCCTTCAACCCTTCATATATATATATATATATATATATATATAGATAGACAAAAATACATAGCTCACATGTGTCAGTATTTCTTCAGGTTGGAGCACCACCTGAAGTCGTGGCTAGACTTGAAGAAGCTTGTGCATCTGCTGCCTCAATGGGCCCTGCAAATACAGACGGCATCGGTGAAGATCCAGCCCTTGATCAATTCATGGAGGCCTACTGTGAGATGCTGACCAAGTATGAGCAAGAACTCTCCAAGCCCTTGAAGGAAGCCATGGTTTTTCTTCAGAGGGTCGAATGCCAATTCAGAGCCCTCACTCTTTCCTCTCCAAATTCTGGTGATCATAATCTCTCTCCCACTCTCCTTCCTTTCCCCATCCTCTTTCTCTTGGTATGTGTGTTCGGGTCTTTTGAGCTCCAAAAATAATTTTGACTTCTTTATTTTTTGTGGACTTGTTTTTTATTGAAGGACCAACACTAATTCATGCATGTGTTTGTTTCCGAGACGGATTAATTAGCAATATATGAGAGCTTGTTTCCCAAAGTGGGTGCTATTCTTTATATCTTTTTTCCCCAGTCTATACGTTTTTAAGCTTAATCTCTTTCCCTAGATGGAACACTTTGAGGTGGTAGGGTAACCATAGAGAAGACAGTATTTCTTGCTGGACATGGATGGGATGGTAGAGTAAATATTCCCTGACTTGACTCTCTCCTTGGTGTTTGTGTATTTTATTTTGTTGCTCGTCAATTCTACTTGCTGTGTTGGTTAATGCCTGTCACATTTCTTTCCAATCAATATTGTAGTTGTACTATTGTTGATGCTGATAAAACTAGGTTTTTATATTTATATGCGTTTCTGCAATGCAATTTAAGTACTTTTGGTTGAAAAGCCTTTTAGAGATTGCTAGTTCGATGTCTGGCCGCTAGATTCTTGATTGCATAGAAGATTCTTCATAGAAAACAACTCCTCATACAACTGGCTGATAAGATGGAAAATTGCAGGTTTTGATGTTTGAAGTTTTGTAAATGGGGCTTTGTTTATTGAGCTGAAGGACATAGGGGGTTCTACTTTTTGTTTAGATTCTTAGGATTCCCTAGGATTTTGAGTTCTCATACGTTGGATCATGAGCATGGACAGGTGGATTGAATCTAATCATCTGAAGAAACTAAGGGCACAAGTACAGGTATGGATCGTTTGATGATATTTGGATCCGCATGGATTTGTGAGGTATGGAAGTGAGCTGTACTGTCCAATATCGAGGGATTTTATCCTCCTGCGGTTGTATATTTAATGGAATTTCGATAGCTTCTAACATCTATTTTAGTCTCTGCATTGCTAAGTTAAAGGCATTACTAGAATTGGAGTAGGGGCACCTGTAGGATACTTCAATTATTGTACTCGTTAAGGGTTTTTGTTCACATACTTCGATTCTCAATCTTTCCATCTTCTCTCATGATGAACCGTAACGATAACCATGTATTAATCAAGGGACTAAACTTCTTTAAATGCTGTCTGTAGGCATAGCTTATGGATAGATATGAGAATATAGTCAACATGTCAAACTTTTCATTGCTTATCTTTTGGGATAAAGAGGGAAGCATCTACAAGTAGGTGCTGTGAGGAAGCTCATCCAGTCGACTAGTCCTCCATGCCTTGAAGGGAGTAGTTGTTGTCTCTCTCCAATGAAAGATTTCTGTAAAACAACCGATAATTTCTTACCCAACTACTATCCACCATTGTTCAAATTAATAACAGCTCTCATTAGTATACATCTGGTTAAGGATTCATTTTAGGAATAATCATAACATATATAGTTCTTTAAAGGAATTAGCCTTGGAGACCAAATGACGCCAAGTAACCTAAGTCATATCAATTGAAGCAAATCATGTCGCCTCAAATATTACAGTACTTTCTGTCATGCATTGCATCAATTGATTCACACAGCACTATGCAAAGGCCGTGTAAGCTTATGCCCGACAGTCTAATAAGGCGATGTTTTACTTGGTTAAATGGTGTATTGTTCTATGTTGGCGTCCCCGTTCTAAGTGATAAGAGAGTAAGATATGCATCTCGTAAAGGATTTTTTGGTCTTTTGTAGTTCTGCTTGTACAGATAATGCTGGCCTGTAAGTATTGACAAATGCACAGATTATTGTTATATAGTTTCATATAAACATGTCATTACCCTCCATTTTCATGATGATAGTCAAATTATTATATAGTTTCATATATAGGTCGTAAAGTATCAAGTTTTGTATGTTGCAATGGGGCAGTTATGAAGCTGTTTTAGTATCTGTCAATGTAGAAGTACTGCAAAAATATGTGATGCTAGTTCCTGCAGTAACCTTTCATGTGTTATTTTATTGCATTATGAGCTGCTAACCCGTTTATGTTTCCATCAGCTTGGGGCGAGGGCAATGATAGGAATGCATCATCCGAAGAAGAGCTTGATGTGAACAACAAATTCATAGATCCTCAAGCAGAAGATCAAGAATTGAAAGGTCAGCTACTACGCAAGTACAGTGGATATCTAGGCAGTCTCAAGAAGGAGTTCATGAAAAAGAGAAAGAAAGGGAAGTTGCCCAAAGAAGCGAGGCAGCAGCTGCTGGATTGGTGGAGCAGGCATCACAAATGGCCATATCCATCGGTATGCACGTTTGATGTTGCTTTTCATGTCATAGCACCACAGATGCTTAAAGTATATTGTGTGCTGCAAGTGGTTCATGAAAACTTGAAGTGGAGCTCAATCGCCCCCTTGCTTAGTTCCCCTCTGTTAATTACTTCTTGATTGTTTTTTAAAAAAACCTTTTTCATAGCTGCTAGATGATCTTTCAAACCCTTTCCTTCTGGTTTGTTTGGCCCTGAACGGAATTTTATTGAAGTGCATGCTAAAAGTAAACCAACTCTTTGGAAACACACAGAAGCAAATAGTCACTGCATCATTTTGCTTCGGAGATCAAATTATGTTCGACACAATTGCTTATGCTCCCAGATAACAGGTTACATGCATCTTAACATTCTTAGTTCGTATAATTTTCAGTTATTTTATGCGATGAGACATTGTATCAACAGGAGTCACAGAAGCTGGCCCTCGCAGAGTCCACTGGTCTGGATCAGAAGCAGATAAACAACTGGTTCATTAACCAAAGGAAACGCCACTGGAAACCATCAGAAGACATGCAGTTTGTGGTGATGGATGCCGGCCATCCTCACTATTACATGGAGAATGTTTTGGGTAATCCTTTCCCAATGGACATCTCTCACACACTGCTTTGAAGATCATGATACTTGACTGATCATCACTCCACTTGACATGCTTATGTATGCTGTGTACTGGCATGCGTCCGGAGCCTATCTAATGTAACCGCATGTTGTTAAACCTGACCTCGTCTTTATCTATATCCAGTATAGCATGTTTCTCTTTCTAGACGGAAGTGTGTCGTTAAGCAGATGACTAGTTCCTGCTAGGTTTAAGACTTGCAGTGCATCAAGAAATGCCAAATTTAAATTTATTTTTTCTGGGAGTTACATTATGTTTGTCAATTCATTCTGGCTTATTATCTAGTAATAACTACAAGTATATAGAATTAACAAACAAATTAAGACAAAAAATTCATGAAATTCGCAAACAAGACAATGAGAATATTTAATATATAAGGAGCTGTGATAATGAAATAATTTGTTGCATGTAGAGAATAGCACGGTGGAGAGTTATTTATTGAAAATTCGATGTACACAGACAGAATATGGGAATAAATAAAGGTGGAGATTAAAAATGGAGAAAATATTTGAAAAGAAAACTTGTTTGCACAGCAGAGTTTTTCTTTATCTTATCTCTCTTTGTCTATAAAATATCTTCTGTTTATTTACATCTAATTCATTAAATAGAAAATTACATTTTATTAAGCAATTAAATTATAACAATAAAATACAATTTTTTTTTTTAAAAAAATATATTTTATCCGCCACCATTTAAATTCTTTTAAAACATAACTATATAACTCACGTTAAAACTTAACTTTAATTTTTCGTCTGTTATCTCATGTAGCTCTACAGTAATAAAAATAAAGAATAATTTTACATTACCAAGTTTTACCAAAAAACAGATGATCCTTGGAATGGAATTTTGACGAATGGCCTTGCACCGCTACCTTTTATGGACGTGGACTCGATTGCTAGTTTATTGTTGGTATTTACACTAATAATCCATCAGAATATATGTTATCAATGAAATTACGAATGAAAATAATTAGTTAGGAAATCTCTTTTGGTAATTTATGAATTGTCAGTAAATCTATTTGTGATAAATATATTAATAGTTTTACATACAGACAAATCACGTCAAATAATATTATTTTTTTGGCCTTTTTTTTTTGTCTCATGCAAAAAATCAAGTAACTTATATGGTATAAATTAATTATTAGCTAGTAAATAAAAAAATTAATATTTGAAATAAAAAATATATCATGAATTTGATTTTACCTAATTTCAGCATAGTTCTCTCAAATCCACCTTTCAATATTATCATCTGCTCTTTTCTATTCAAATTTCCCCTTTAAATAAAAATATATAAAAGAAAATTTCAATAATTTTAATAAATAGTTCAAATTAACATACAAAAATATTTAAGTTAATACTAATTTTAAAAATCACGCATCAACTTGCAGTTTCTATTCAGAATGTTTGGAAAATTAACTCTGTTGAATCAATGGAATTTCTATTGATAATTTAAAAGTCGATGTTATTGTTCTAGCAGTCTTAATATTTGTAAACTTGAAATTGCATTTGTTAAATGATATTTTTTTTCAAAAATTATTAAATATATCAGTGTAAAAGCAAAACAAACTTCTATTAAAAGATTGTCTTTCCACTAGATCTCGTACTTTAAGGTAAATAGATCCCGCTGTGAAGGGACCCCTTCATGATGTTGCGGCATTGCACTTAACAAGTTTGCATCGTAAGTAAATGCATGTGCTCCATATGCTTGTTTTTGGTTAGCATCTAATGATTCATGGTCGTCAATATTATTGCTAGAAGAACTAACGCAGATTTTGTTTTCGTGATATGCAATAGATTTTTTATTAGGTATCTACACAAATTAATGAACTAGAAAAATTAAATGATTTCTATTTTTAATTTTTTTTTTTGCAACATCTCCCCTATACATAGAATATATGCCACAAAACCACTTGATTTTATTCAATTTTTTCTAACAATTTAGCATAATTCAATTTCATAGAAAAAAATTTATTTTTTAAATGATAATATTTTTAATCATAAATTCGCAACAAATTATTATAAATTTACAAAAATTTAAAATAATAATTAAAATTATTCCCACATATTTAATTGAAATTGAACAATAAAATTGAAAAACAAAACAACTAAAATTCAACACAATTATTATTAAGTAATAATATTTTTAATATTAAATTTACAAAAAATATTCCAAATGAAATAAATACAAAATAATAATTAAAATTATTTCTACACATTTAATTTAAATTGAATAATAAATTTTTAAAAATAAGTAAAATTCAACAAAATAATGCAAAAATTATTTCAATAACAACTAAAATCCATGTCATTTATTAATTCATAAAATTATCAAAAACATAAAATTGAGAAAAATAATAACAAAAAACATAAATAATGCAAAAAGACAAAAAAGAAACGAAAAATTCTTACTTTTAATGGTGTGTTTGATTTCGGCTCTTAATTACAAAAAAAAAAAATGAATAGAATATTTGGAAAAAAAAAACATGTTTGCACAACAGAGTTTTAATTTCTTTTTCTTATCTTTTTATATAAAGTTTCTTTTTCTTATTTAACTCTAACATCTAATTCATTAAATAGAAAATTGCATTTTATTACACAATTAAATTATAAAAAGAAAATACAAGTTTTTTTATATATATATAGTCTTGCACCACCATTTAAATTCTTTTAAAACATAACTATATAACTCACGTTAAAACTTAAATTTAATTTTTCCTCCAATATCTCATTTAGCCCGACAATAATAAAAATAAAGAATAGTAGTAGTAGTCTCTAGCATCAACTTGTGTATATATTATTTTCAGAATCTAGATAGAATAGCCTCGAATCATTGATATCTTGCTTGTTAACATTTTTAGAAGGAAAAATGTAATTTTTATTGGTACAAAAAACACATGGATTGGTATTGTGCTTGCTAACATTATTATCGTGCAATACCATGAAATAATGCATCATATTATCAAATTCAATTGAAAATGTTACATTTTTAAAGGCTTGTTTCTGATGATAAATAGATTTATTATCAACTATAATCGTGAAATCCAACATAAACAATACTTAGAGTACTTTAAGTACTATTTCTTTCTCAATAAACCATAATATGAAGGGAAAAAAAACTCATTCATATGCTATTTTTATCCTCTTATGCTCCATTTATTTTTATAATGCAGTGAG
The DNA here is from genome assembly GCA_018804465.1 of Populus tomentosa. NCBI lineage: Eukaryota > Viridiplantae > Streptophyta > Magnoliopsida > Malpighiales > Salicaceae > Populus > Populus tomentosa. The sequence goes on from CM031975.1 coordinate 196,897, forward strand.
GTCCATATTTAATTTATCCTAACTATATAATTGGAATTGTGTAGTTAATCAACACGCACTAGTATTTTACATAGATTCTACAAAAAATTCCTTTTTGAAATGTTGATTAAAAAGGCTATAATTTATAAATTTTTTAAAATTTATTTTTTCAAATCACAACCACATAAATTTACTATAATATCAAACACACCTAAACTATAAAAAAAAACCCTCATGAAGCTGTACAAGAAACTTAAATTGAAAATCCCAATTAAATCTATCTTTAAAAACTTCAATTAAAAAAAATCTTTTCTAAAAAAACCATTTCATCTTTTTTTTTTAATTATTATTTCATGTTTTGAATATTGATTTTACATATTAATTTGCATTTTAAAAGTTAAATTTTGGTTTAGTTTGAATCAATTTTGGCCGGTTGTTGGTGATGATAATATTTAAGTTGTTGATGATGATAATATTTAAGTAAAACAAGAAATTTGAATATTTATTTTCATATATATACATATAATTTGTTATTGGAAAAGAAGGAGAGAGAATTAAATGGATAATTATAGGTTTTTTGACATTTTCTTAATTGAATCCTAACAAAAGGGGCGAATTAAAAAAACTCATAAACTTCAGGGTTGGAAGTCGAGAAGTTTTTGTTCAGGGGTGTTTTACAATTTAGCCTTCTCAACTCTCAAGCACCTGGTTTGCTTATTAAACCCCACGGGAAACCAGCCTCTGGGGTTTTGCTTTGTCCTCTTCTCTCGCCCACTCTCATAGTGCCTCCTTTCTCCAAAAATTAACCTCTCCGGCTGGAGGAGAATCGACTGCTGTTAATCACCGGCCTCATTTCAACATTCAGGGTTCCGTATCACGGTACTCTTCTTTCTAACTCAACGGATCTTAAGTTACTTTTGTATTCTTTATCTGAAGCATTTTATCAAACTCCTTGCATTCATTAATATTTCTTTCAATTCCTTTAGAATTTTATCATCGTATCATAATCGATGGTTAATAACTCAATTTGTGTTTCAATAGTTTTGTTTATTAATAGTAAAAAACGATGAAAAATCTGAACTTTTTTATTATAGATGAACAGGTGACGTGGCATTGGTATACTTGGATCAGTGGGGCTATTTTTTCTAGACAGTAGGAGTTATGGCTTTGTCGATTTCGAGAAGGGTTTTGCGTTCTTTTGGGTCCTTGTCTGGGTTTGGTCGCTGTGGTGATTCTTCTAGTCATATCATTCAGTCATTTCGAGCTTCTCATGGTAAAGGAACTTGCTTTACTGCAATTGATTTCAGGGTTTTTTCAGATTTTTAGCTTTTGTTTGAATTTATTGTAACAGATTTTTGTGGACACGTTTCTGGGGATTGCTTATTTTCTGCAGAATCCTCTAGCTTTATCAAGGTACGTACACATTGAGCGTGATTTTTTCCTTCATTCTTCTTGCACATCAATTCTGAACTTTTAGGGTGTGGGTTATTTATATGCAGCTTGTCGAACTCTATTTGGGTCTACTTTAACTGATAGATGACCTTGTGTTTTGTTCTTGCATCGGAAATGAACTTATGAGCTCATGGTATATCACGTTATAATGCAGGGTGCAGTATCTTCCCTTGCTCACCGGAGGATTTCGACATCCAATGTGACTTCTGAATCCACTGATGGACCATTTCCTTCTGATTTATTATCTGCAAAGAATGTGGCAACACCGCAACGTGAAATAGGTACAAACTAGGAAGAGAGCTGAGAATTTTCTTGTATGACAATGGATTTATTAGTTTTGCAGTTGTTTTGCATTTATCTACATTTAGTTAAATGAGGTTAGCCCCTCTCCCCATATTTTAGGTTATTGAAGGGTAATTGAGATCATAACATTTGTTTTTGGAACTTGCTGATGAAAAGATACTCGAACCAAAAACTTAATTTTGTTCTGTTATCCACTTTTTTGGTGTGGTTGCCATTATGAAATCTTAGACAGTTAGTTGGGAAGTCTAGTTATACTACTAGCTAGCAATTTTTCCAGATCGATCTTTTAGTTGGATGTCTCCTGATCTAATGAAAAGAAAAGAAAAGGTAGGAAGAATGGTTTGACCTCAGTTCATAAACAGTTCCATCTTACATTAGATTTGTGCTAATGGTTACCACTTCAACCCTGTTGAAGTTACAAAGAAGAGTTAAAAGAAAAGCTATCACATACTTAAGCTGATTCTAACTCTTTTTCAAGAATTTTTTCCTTCTGCCACTTCACCTAGTGTTGTGTGTGATAGGATTTATTTAATCTTTTTCATGGAACGTGTGCTATCATGCAAATCCAATCCAATAGAAGTTTACTTTTCCTGCTGCTGACATTGCATACCCGAGGTTCGACTCTTGGGTGTGATTTAGATCTTGTAAATACAGTTTTAGTTCTATTCTTTCTCAGAATATTTAAAAGTGTGAGATTTTCCTTATTTGGCCTATTGATTCACTGCTTAAGGCTTAATTGCACTGAACTTCCATTTTTCTTGGTTTTTTAATGATTACAACTCAGGCATATTATATTGACATGATGTTGTGATACAGGACTTTATCAGGACCTGGTAATTCCAGTGACAAATTTTCACAATGAGGACAAGGGTTTAATGGTTTTGGCTGGTGATGTTTTTGATGTCCCTATCAGGAAGGATATTATTCACCGTGTTGTGCGATGGCAGCTTGCAAAACGACAACAGGTAGTCTCAAACCAACATTCTTTAAATCTTCGAAGCTTGTAACTCTATAACAGTAATGGATTTTGAAAAATGTACACCAGTATTCCCAACCATATCATTGATAAGACCTGTTGGGTTTGCTTATTGAGAAACACTGTCTGATGACTTGCTAGATTTTATCTGCTATGTGTCATGAACTGTGACAACTGTTGTTTTCCTAAATTGGATTAACTTTCATGTTCTTGAAAAAAAATCTGCAGCCTGCATGCTAGGACTACATCTTTATAAAATGGATACCTCTGATACTAATATCAATTGTGCTGTCAATAGGGAACACATTCAACAAAAACAATCAGTGAGGTTAGTGGGACCGGCAGAAAGCCATATAGACAAAAGGGCACTGGCCGAGCAAGACATGGAACATTGCGTGGACCCCAGGTATAGAGCCTATTTTGTCCTCGTTGATAATTGGTTTATTTGATTATCAATGCTGCTGTATCTTGAATATATATTAGGTGGGCCTAACTTTAATGATTCTATAACAGTTTAGAGGTGGTGCTGTCATGCATGGCCCTAAACCACGAAGTCATGCTTTTAAGTTAAACAAGAAGGTGAGGCGTTTGGGACTGAAGATTGCTTTGTCAGCTCGTGCAGCAGAAGGAAAGGCATGCCTCTCTCTGTCTCTAAATCTTTGTTTATACGTACGCCTGTCTTTGAAAGGCCAGAATTTCTTTTAAGCAGCATGTGTAGTTACCAAATATGTCCACCTATAAGCGGGTTATATGGGATTTATTTGGTTTAATGTGTTCATAGTTTGGCACATTAGGCTCTTTATCTTAATATTACACAATGCGTTATTAACTTACGCCCTGGGGAAGATCTTGGCACTTTTTTGTCATCATTATCTTTGGCATCCCCAGGCCTTGTTTGGGTTGGTTGCTGTTGACTTGAATGATTGTGGTTACTCTTGATTTCAATTGCCTGCAATGCTAACAACACCTTCTCTTCTTTCACTCATAATTGATATTCACAGTAGTTTCTAACTGTTTAAACTTTTTGCATTTACTGAGCAATAATCTTAATTGAATTTTTGAATGCACAGCTTCTGGTTTTTGAGGATTTGGAGGTGCCTACGCATAAAACCAAGAATATTGTGAACTATGTCATTGAAATGGAGAACACCAAGAAATTACTGGTGGTGGATGGTGGCCCCATTAATGAGAAGCTGAAGTTAGCAACACAGAATCTACATTATGTAAACTTACTACCGTCGATTGTAAGTTGTGGTTCTATCCTTGTTCCTTTCCATGAATTGTCTGAATTTGGTACTGATCCGTTAAAGTTCAGTCAAATTTCATCTTTGGGAATGCAATTTGACTGCTCTTACTTGCAAGGGAGCAGTGAATTACAAATAATCTAATCAATACATCATTTCTGGTTTTTACCAAACCCTTATATTATGATTTCTGGCTGTAAGCTTCATTTATAGCTTTGTTTTCATTCTTAGCTGTGTATAATGTAGTTTGGTCATTGAAATGTTTTCTTTGATTTAAAAACTACACGTTGATTTATTTTGCTCACCCTATAGATGATAGTGCGTATCAATTGCTGTTAAGCACCCTCTTTTCTAGCCGATGGTATTTTCAAGCCACTTTAATTTTTGAATTATTCTCCATGCCAAAGATTTCTATTCTAGATGTTTGGATCAATTATTTATTGGAAAGACTCACTATCAATTCTTTTCTTGTTTTCTGTTTTTGCAGGGTCTAAATGTGTATAGCATCCTGCAGCACGATACCTTGGTGATGTCCCGTGATGCCGTAAACAAAATTGTTGAGCGGATGCACACTCCAATCAAACGATGAGGGCGTACACGATGTAGTTTGTACTGTATGCTCTACTCCGTTAGGAATCCTTCGTTCTCCAACCAAAATAACTCATGTCTGTGTTGTTTTTGTTATAAGATGCAAATACGTGTCCAAGATGCTCAGTCCATGAATGCTAGTTGTCTTCGACTTGGGAATTTTTATGGTTGAGTTTTGGTGGACTTCAAAAATTGGCATGGCCACTTCTTTTTTGGAACATGGCTTGGCAAATTGTGCATCGGTAATTGAAGACATTGCTCTAGATTTTTATCCATTTGTTGATTAACTTTTCTGAAACGTGGATTTCAAGATGCAATTTGGCATTTGAAGGTGTGAGATTTGTTGAGGTTGAAGTGACACCCAATGCCACATGGAATCGCACTCGGGATTATGGGTACCGATGTCGTTATAGCTTGGCAAAACAATTACCATTGTCAGGTCATTAACACAAGGCTAAGAGTTGAAAAAGATTGGCTGCCAGGTCAGTTTCACATCGTGAATTGTGGTGATGTGATCTGGACATATCGTACATGTTGAGGGTGCATAAAGCTCAATGTGCTTCTTTTGGCTGAAGTTCACACCTTTGGGATTTGGTATATTTCGAAGACAAGATGTCTCCGCAACTGCAAATTGGAAAAAAAGTTATATAGTTATCAAAACCAAGTCAAGATGAGTGTCGCCATTAGAATCCCAAAATTGTCAAGAAAAAGACTTTCAAGTTGCAAGGATCTTTTGGTTAATGCCTTTATATTTGGTTTGAAAGCCTTTTTTAAGATTTGGTATTATTAGAAGAAAAAAAAATCAAAGTTTTAAAACGTCAAAATTATCTAGAACATTTAAAAAAAATAATCAAATTAAAGTGTTTTTAATTCAAATGGGTTGTTTTATCAAAATATTAAATTAATATTTTTTAATTTAAATCAAATTTTATAAAATCATCTATATCTTATTATCCAATTTGTATTTAACTAATAATAAATATTCATCATTAAAGATTTGATTTGATTTAATTTGATGTAATTATAGGGTGAAAAAATAATAAATTAATATTTTTTAATCTAAACTTACTTTTATAAACATATTTGTATTATTTGAGTAAGAGTGAGTAATAAATTTTCATGCTCAATGTTTACTTGAGATCCAATATTATAAATATTATACCATGAAATAACTTGATCGGGAAGGTATTAAAATAAAATATAAAAAAATTTATCTTGTATATAGAAAAAAATATTCCGAGAGATGAACAGTGTTAGGACAAAATGGCTAAACTACCGCACATTTATTACCGTTGGTCCGTTACAGTACATGGGAGATGGACGAAGACTCAGAGAAGACGCAATCAATCAGACATTACACGAACTAGGTTACATGGCAACACCCCATTAGCCAAACGAACTTAACCAAATCAAAAACCATGTTATTACAGCTAAACTAAACTGTTAGTCATTGATTAAGCTGACACATTCACATATTAAAAAAAATAGAAGAGAAGTCACTGTAACAGGTGAAGAGTCACAGTATCGTCTTCTGTTGTCTTCTCTCTCCCTTCAATGTCAAGAAGCTAGGGTTTCTCTCCTTCTAAAATCCCATTTTCTGTTTCTCCTAAAATCCCACTCCATCACTTTCAAGTAGAGGAGACACTTAAGGCTTTAAGCTTCCATGGCTAAAACCAGGCCAGGAGGCCTCATCTCCAAGCCTAAAACAGGCAAGAGGGACCTTGACTCCTACACAATTCGCGGCACTACCAAAGTTGTCAGAGGTAATAACATTATCAAAATGCATTTTTGCACTTAATCCTTATCTGGGTACAGTAAAGTTCTGATTTTGTGGTTTTTCTTATAATGGGTTGTTGTCTTTTTGGTGTTTTTGATAATTGGTTGCTGTAAAGGTTTGATCTTTTTGCGTGTTTGTTGGTGTTTTATGTAGTGGGGGATTGTGTAATGATGAGACCATCTGATACTGGTAGGCCTTCATACGTGGCAAGAATTGAGGGGATGGAGGCTGACAGTAGAAACAATGTGAAGGTTAGAGTGAGATGGTACTATAGGCCAGAAGAGTCTTTAGGAGGGCGCAGGCAGTTTCATGGAGCGAAAGAGTTGTTCTTATCAGATCATTATGATGTGCAAAGTGCTCACACTATTGAAGGGAAGTGTATAGTTCACTCTTTTAAGAACTATACCAAGCTTGAAAATGTTGGAGCTGAGGATTATTATTGTAGGTTTGAGTATAAGGCTGCTACTGGAGGTTTCACACCGGACCGTGTTGCTGTGTGAGTATCTTCTCAGTATGGTTTAGAGTTGAGTATGTTGGAATGTGTTTTATGTTTGGTTAGTGTATTGTTGTTTGATTGAGGTCGAATTGGTTTCTGATTTTGAAGGTATTGCAAATGTGAGATGCCATATAACCCAGATGATCTTATGGTGCAATGTGAGGGTTGCAAGGACTGGTAATGTTGCTTTCTTGTTGTTGTGTGTTGATTTTGTTTTCTCTTTTTGGTTATTTAGTCTGTTAGTTTTCTCCAAGGTCGTGTCAGACTAAACATCTGGGAAATGTAATTCATAAGAAGTTAAAACTGAGAAAAAAGGGTGAAATTTTGTGTCCCAAGGCAAAGGAGCTAAGAATTACCACTCAAACCTTTTTCCAAAAGAAAGCTCACCGATTAAAGAAAAATGAGTTTTGTAGGTGAACTTCTCAGCTATTATTTTGAATCTTAAACAGATAAAGAAGCTCAAGGATTGTAAAGAAACAATTGTGTTGCTGGATGTGTGCGTGCTGACTGTTATTTTAGCTGATAGCTTGATCCCATCAAGAGTTATCTTCCCTCTGTCCTCTTTTGCCATCTAGGTCATGAATCTGGACTTTAGTGGGTGGTTATTCTAGTTGATTTTTTTGTTTAATGATATTTGTATCATCCTGAGACCTTATGTGTTTGCTGTTCAAGACTATGGTGAGTTAAGTCAAGAACACTTAACAAAGTGTGATCTTTCTTGTTTTCCCTTTTTCCATATAAGATCATTATTATTTATATGGGGTTTTATGCTCTTAGCTACATCTTAAACGTCATAGTTCTGTTGCTTTTAGACTCTGACTCACCCATGAGTAAAAGAAACACAATGTTCTTGGTCGCGCTTTGTCTAGTGCTTACTAACCCATAGTGAATGTAAGTCCCCTTGTTGTATTCCCAAATTCAGGCCTTCTGGATATAGTTTGAACGGCAGGAGATAATTATGCCTGTATGCTTATGCACATGAATCTGTTATCTTGCTATGCTGAAGGGAACGGTATATTTCTTGTCCCTTATTGTTTAATAGTGACCAATTCAGAGTGGATGAGTATCTTTGTCTGCGACACATGAAGGCTTTTTGGAGGCGTTGTGAATAGCAAGGGAATTGTATATATATGTGCACATGTGATAGCGGTGCTAAAAAAAGGTTCAGCCACCTGCTTTTATAGTTACGCTTCTCATGTTATTTGTAGGTATCATCCTGCTTGCGTGGACATGACAATTGAAGAGGCAAAAAAATTGGATCACTTTGTGTGTTCTGAATGTGCATCTGATGATGATGTCAAAAGATCACAAAATGGGTTTTCAGTGTCATCAGTTGCTGATGTCAAGGTGAGACTTCTCATATCCTGTTTCCCTTTTTCTGGAGAATCATTTTTATGGCCTTAATATACCCCATTTACTGTGCATGACATGCTATGAGCTTGTTTTCTGTGACAATTTTTTTGATTGTGATGCTAGAAGTTAACATGATTCATTAACACACCAACTTTTGTGTGGTGTAGGTTGTTGTATTAGTGTTTTGATGCCTCTAATGTTGGACGTACGTATGGTGTGGATAAGTAATACATGAGTCTCCATTACCATTATGGCATCAACCATCCTTTTGGCTAAAATCTACTGAACATTTAGCTGGTGTAAAATGATACATTTGTAGGATGCACTGCTGCTTTCATGCATGTAACTGAATACGAGTTTGGGCTGCAGCTTTGTCATGGTGATTTGCTGATCTTGAAAGCAATTTTTTTTTTACCTGCAATAAGCATGATCCATATATTCCACAAAGCAGTTTGGCTTCATGCTTATGTTTATTGATTTGTCTTTCTTGAGTTTTACTTGTTATGGCCTTTGACCAACCAAGGCATTTATATTTCTATTACCTTGTGTCAGAAGATATCTTGCTCTTATATAGCTCCATGGTTTGTGCTACACTAGGAATACCATTTTCACTTCTACACTGTTTCCTGATCCCTTATCTTCTTCTTGAATATGGAGAGTTGGTTGGCTTATAATGCTCAGAAGATTGCAACTTTGATTGGCTTATAATGCTCAGAAGATTGCAACTTTGATGCACACATCACCATTTGAAAATTTGAGTTATTGTATCGAGTTGCTTGGATAAGATGGATTTGGGTCCTATGATGTCCTCTTCATCTTAATTGATGTGATGTAGTGGACTATGCTGGGGTTGTGCAAATGTTGGAAGTTGTTCGATATAGATTTTTACATTAATTGCTCTGTTCAATCGTTCAATGTATGAGAGAAATCCTGAACTATAGATCCAAATCTGGGTCCGTGGTTACAGACTATATTTAGAGGTTTGATCTGCCATTATATCAGGATCCACAGTGATATATTTTACCAAATTTGATCCCTTATATGCTTAATACTGCTGCTTGTTGATTCTTTTTGGGTTCTAACATTCCTGTTTGAAAACACATTCTCTTCTGTGGCAGAGTTATTTGGAAAAAAAAAAAAATGGATACGATGATATAGTTAGTTGGAAATATCAACTTCTTGTTGTCTTCATTTTTCTTTTTCTTTTTTGGCATGTCAATAAAATTGAGCCAGATTTTGACTATTTCATTTGGTTTTGTAAATGTAATCCCTTGACAATTGGTTTGGTGAAATTTTGTTTGCAGTCACTTCCAATTTCTTACTGCCATCATCCTAAAACAACTTTCATTGTTCTTCATTATTTATTGGAATTAAGTTATTTGTCTATGCCAGGGGATTTCTTTCGTCAATGGATAGATGGTTTTCTGTCTTTCTCCAAAAACACTCATGTTTTCCCCTCTTTATTTTTCTATGAAATGAACGACTATTCTCTGAACTTTACAGGTAGAAAACAAGCGCCGGAAGAGATGAGTGCAATTAGTAGGTCAGTGATTGCACAGGGAAACCTAAATCTTCTTGCAGGTTTAGCTTGTAGATTGTTGGTGTGTGATGTATAGTCCAAATGACCGTGGCGTGCTTTGCTCAAACTGGGCTGTCAGTAGTTTCATGTGTTTTTGTCTTGTGGAATATGTAAGTTATGCTAGGTTAAGTTTTCATAAATCTACCCTGAAAAAGGTCTCATTTTGGATGTTTTTTGACATCAAACCTAATGCATGGAGTAGACATTCCGGGTTTCTGGTATTCCCTTTGTGAAGCCAAGACAGCGAACACCATTTATGCCTAATGGTTCACTTGCCAGTTTGATAGCAACCATCTTAATTTATGTTGTCGTTGCTCATTTGTTGACTTTGTTTCACACGCAGAGAGTTATCACTACATGTCTTAACAGTATTATTATAGACTTGTGCTGCGTTGCTCATGTCCGAACTGATGGTCGCAACTGCAATGAGGACCTTGAGGTTGGAGCAGGAAGGGCAACTTCATTTTTCAATTTTACACTGTTAAACCATGTGGACTTGGACAAACGGCCGGGAAGAAAAAAAAAAGAATGTTCTTATGGAAAAATGTAGAATAATATGCCTGCCGGGACTCGCATTTGGCTTTCGTCCCGTAGGAAATAAGATCTCAAATTTGGCTTTCTGATACACTTATTTACCATAAGAGAGTCAATGGTGACATCGCCGTCGAAAGAGCCACTTGTTTCTTGCTTGATAGGGGGCATCCATTCATCAGCGCGGACTACAAAAGGTGCTCTCCGAAACCGTGCTGGATAGTCACCTATCACAGCTCTCACTAAAACCTAACTTGTGGTGGATACCGGGGACAAGGTCAAAGCGCTTGATCCTTGATCCTTTAACCCATGCTATACTTGGAGATGCTCATCACCGCCGATCAAGCAGTGACACTGCTCTAGGCTTGGCTTTAAGCTGCTATAGTTCGGTTTGGATAAGTCAAGTCCATTCGATCGGTTTGTTCGGGTGGTCTTACGTCTCTTATCTTCCCTAACGTTCAGAGAACTGTTCTGGTTTGAGAAAGGAGCACCGGGAGCAACCTGAATGAATAAGAAATGGACAGCAGAGGGACATGAGTACCCTTCCCTACTCAATTTTCATGTTTTGGGAGCTGACCTGAAGAATTTTGACCCTGAACTGTCAGTGGGCCTGGCTGTGTTCTTATTGTTTCTTTATATTATTCATTTGGCAAAAGATTAAATCGGAAAGACTACAACAATATTTTACCAATTCAGAGCTAAACACCTTGCACACGGAAACAATAGATCAGTACGGATCATATGGGCTGCATGGATGTTAATGGTTGGTTTTTTTTTTCAAATTATAATTTTAAAAATATTTAATAAATCAAAATATATATTTTGTATGAATTCCATTAAATTTTTTTTTTAAAACTTTGGTTACAAAATATATATATATATATATATATATATATATATGTATTTTAAATCTATTTTTTAAATGTTAACAGCAATAATGATGCGAAACACAAGAAAGGATCATCACCTCTAAAAAAGAAAATCAACATGAATCTGGTCGGTGTAATAATGTTTTTTTGATAAGAATGGTAGCATGCACAAGAAGTACCTCTAAAAGCCTACCCTTTCCATTGCTACTGTCCATTACATACAAGATTACAAGTAATAATCGTAAGTAATAGTAATGATTTTAGTCCAAAGTAGGGCTTCCTTTCCTTGTTAGCTAAAACTGTAACAGTTTAATTCACATTGACAATGTGACTAAGAATCATTACTTCATGTGTTTGCATGGCGTATGGCACCTTATTTTTATCAGCATCCCTGATGCCTGAGCTCATGTTTCTTTCAGTACTGAAAATGATCAAGACAAACAAGGTTGATCGTGCCTCTTCGAGTTATTCTGCGCAGTGCTGCTTGTTGTTCTTGTGTTTGTTATGGTTGGTGCTTGTTACGCAGAAGAAAATATCAGTATACCTGGTCTTATTGGAAGGAGAGACACTTGAATTTCATGGAAGCCATTTATCTCACGAGGGAAGAAAATCAGTCCACACTACCCCTTCTCAGGTTCTTTCCCAGTTGCTTATAGCCTTCTATATATTTCTCAAAGTTGAAGGTGAAAGGAAAAGTATGATGGTAAAAGTAAATCTATGTTTTCTGGTTGAAAATTCTAGGCAAACAAATTGAAAGATGCTACTAGAGTGAGGCTGGTGGAGAAAGGTAAAGGAGCCAAATAAGTGATGACAACTTACAATCCTCGATTCCTAGGGTTACCGCAAGGAGTATGGGTAAAGGAAGGAGGAGACAAAAATGCAGGTGGAGGGATTGTTATTGGTTTTGTTGACACAGGAGTCACCCCAATAAACCGTCCAAGTTTTTCCTATGATGTCCCTTGAATCCATTCACATAAAATATTTCTCATTTTTCGGGTGCTCGCGAAACGGGCCCTAGATCCCCATCTCTAGTTCTTGAAATGGGAAGATAGTATCAGCTAGCTAGGTACTTCTCAGCTGGGGCTCAAGCAATTGCTACTGATCTTAACACTTCAGTGGACTTCTTCTCTCCCTTCGATGTTGTTGGGCATGGCAGGTAATGCAATGATCACTACGAATATTACTCTCTTGAATATAATCAAATAGCCATCTGCTGAGGTTGTCACTGATCGATAGAAGTAAATATACATTTTTACTGCGCTGGAAATGCTAGGGTTCCAGTGATCGTGGTTGGCTTTCTGTCATGGGAAAGCTAGTGAGATGGCTCCACGCGCACGGTATATATGCTATATATTTGTTGTATGCAGTGGGATTAATTGTTTATAAAGCTGTATGTACAACAGTACAGGAACTTTAACATACGCGGTTGCAGCAAAAGATCAAGTCAGTCTTGATCCTTGAGGCTTTAACTACCAGGCTGTAATGGGTAAATATCTACAGTACTGTTAATATTCTTCATCGGATCTTTTTAATTAATCTCCGCGCTGCTGACTCTGTGGCACAGGCAACAATGGATGGATCAGCGGACATATTAACACTCTCAGTTGGACAAGATGAACTACCAGAAGATGACATTCCGTTCTCAAGAGTGTGTGATGTTTTCATGTTATTTGCTCGAGGAGTAGGAGTTCTCGTTGCACAAGCTGCAGGCAACCACACGGGCCAGCCTTTCCAACTGTTGTGTATAGCTGCTCGCAGCACAGACAGAAGCTGCCTCAGTTCTGTTCTTGGAAATGGTCAAAAACTTGGAGGTGCAGGTTTACCAGGCATGGCGGACTGGTGGAGTATGGTTGGCATTCATCAATATACGTTTTGCACTTATGTAAAAACCTAGAGTTATTAAACATATAGTTAGGGCCTAAAAGCTTTGATGCCATGCCCTACAATCCAATTTTAACTTTCAAATTCTCTTCAAGAAAATCTTGTTATATTTTAATGCGCGGTTAAGAGTTTTTAGGTTTATAAAATAGATCAACTAAAAGTTTTTTTTATCAATTTTTTATTTATCAAAAAATTATTTTAAATAATTTAATGTTCTTTGTGAAGTAAGTACTTTTGTTAAAAAATAATTTTTAACAAAATTTTAAACCTAAAAATAAGTAGAATCCACTTTTAATTCTACCTTAAATTTATATATTAACTAACATGTCAATATCCAGAAGCATTAGACCCTCTTCTTGTGTAAGGTCGGATTGCTATCTGCGTCTTCTCAGCAGGCTTTTATAATGCGACATCAAACCTCAATGCCATTAATTATTGATACAGCAAGAACTCTTACGACTTATGGGCTTTGCTTTTGCTTTTTGAGGCATCTCATGATTCCAAAAGATTAAGCACTGTGAGCACTTTGTGCTGTGAGAAATGACGCAGTCTATATAATAATGCAGATCATATCTCAGTACTAAGAGCAACAAATCCAGAAGGATGAGAGAGGATTTGTAACTCAATATTTTGCTAGAGCAGCCATGTAGGAGAGGGTACGTAGAGTTGAATCTTTTGAGGGCCATGCACTTATTGTCAGCTGCAGATTCTCTTCCAGGGGACCAGATTCTGTTGACAATAACAGGAACTTGAGCGAAATATTATTCTTGTCCCAGGACATCAAATATGGGCAGCTAATTGGAGCTCCCTCAGCGCCTTAGATCCTATACTAACTGTCAGTATTTACATTAACAATCTGTCGGTAAAAAATTCTCAATAGATTTACGGATAGAAAATGTTCATTTGTAATATTATCAGTAAAAAAACATACAAATAATTTTAATGACAGAAAATACATACTAAAAAAAATTCACCCGTTTTAATACACCAACAAAATTATTCATTCAATATCCGGAGTTGTTAATAATTCGTCTCTATGTGATTTCATGTTCATAAACATTTAACAAAATTATTAATAATCCATCAAGAATTACTCATTATTTTTTGGTGATATAAACCATATGTTGTTTTAAATTTGCAAAATCTTAAAACTACTAATTAAGAGTTCTCTATAATTGAAATCCTCGCAAGTTTTCAATCTTAATATTGAAGAGTCCATACCCCAATAGTGGTGCAATTTATCACTTAGACACCGTTTGGTAACGTGGCTGTGGGTGAGGTTCACCCGCAGCCACATATAATTTTGTTTGGTAAGTTAAAAATTCTGCTTTCCATTAATAGGGCCCATGAAAATTAGAAAGAAAACCGAGGTTCCCTGATGGAAGAAAGCTGGAACAGTGGAGCATGGCTACACTGTACAGTGCGAGTGAATCAGTTTTTTTTTTTTAATTTCAAAAAACCAGAAAAAGTTGAGTTTTTTTTTTAATTTTGAAAAACCAAAAAAAATTGAGTTTAGTTTAGTTTTTTTCTTCTGAAAAACCAGAAAAAATTAAGTCATTTCACTCGCATTATTCATGTGAATGTGAACAATATATATATATATATATATATATATATATATATATATATATATATTTTTAAATCATGAAAACTGTAGTTTTTGTCGAATGAATTTTGTACGTAATGAAATTGTAATTTTTTTTTAAAAATGAGTTTTTGTTGAAAAACTAGTATTTAATATTATTTAATAACACTACATAAATTAGAAGGATATAGCATGATGACGTAGCATTTGTGAAATTTGATCACAATTCCAATTATGTTCTTGCCGTGTCTGACCCAATTAAAAAAAATCAATTTTTATTTGTATTTTAATTGTATTTTATTTAAAAAATTAGAAGGAGATCACTTGATGACGTAACAAAAAATTTAGTTTTTGTTGTTGCGTGTTTAAGAAACCATGAAAAATATAGTTATTGTTGGATAGATTTTGTATGTGATGACATTGCATATAATTTAATAAAATAATAAAAAATATTTGATATCAATATTATTTATTTTATGATGTAATAATAGTAATTAAATCTACAATATGTAAATTAAAAGTATTTTTTTATTATTTTATAACCTCAATTTGAAAAGTATTTTTTTAACCAAACACATTATACTACCTTTTGTTCAACCTCAATTTCAATCACAGTTTTAATAAAACATATATTTTTTCAAACCAACCTCAACTAAAAGTACTTTTTATAAAATAACTTTTTTAAAACCACAACCACAACAGCAACCACAATACCAAACACACCCTTAGCCATCTAACCAAGCTGGACGTACCTTCAGTGATGATATCGGCACTAAGAAACTCTCTAACGTTATGTTCTTTTGCTGAAAAATAGTTGTTTTTAAAAAGTGAATTCTAGAAAAATAAATTTCAAGAAAGTAAATTATTTTATGATGTTTGGTAGTGTAATAGAAAATAAGTTAGAAAATAATTTCTAGTATTTGGTTATGTCATAAAAAATGAGCTAGAAAACAACTTATTAATGTTTTATTTTTTAAAAGTTTATTAAAATAATGAGGAAAAAATTTTAAAAATTAAAAAGTTGAATGAGAATGAAATTGAAAAAAAAATATAATTTCATAAATTATCTCAAATAAAATAAATAATAATCAAAATAATAGAGATCAAATCTAAAAAATAATGAAAGATGAAGAAAATAAAATAATAATAATAATTAAAATTTCATAAATTATTTCAAATAAAATAAGTAATAAAAAAAAATGACGATCAAATTTGATAGATAAAAAATTTCAATAAAAAAATTATAACAGAAAAGCAAAAAATAATTATAAAAATAAAGACCAAAGTTAATATAAAAATTAAATTATAGGAGATGAAATTGAAAAATAAATTTTCAAAACAAAATATGTATAGCAATCAAAAATTTGAGTATCAAATTTGATATAATTAACAAATAATATGATATTTCTAAATTTTTCATAACTTTTAGAAAGTATTTTTTGCTTAAATTTTCTAGGAAAACACTTTTTTGGAAATCAAGTCAAATTTTTCTTTGATTAAAAAATATTTTTTGTTAATTAATTTTTCTAATGACAAACAAATATAAAAAAATTTAAAAAATAATTTTCCAGAAATTCCATTTGACGGAATAAACATGGACTAACAGTCAAGTAGAGCTTGAAGGATGTGGCAGCAGTCCCAACGTTACATGCAAATTCTTCCTTCTCTCTCTAGTGTGGCCGGGCACGTGTTCTTCTTTTTTTTCCAGGATTTCTTTTTCAATAACATTAAACTTCACCTCCTAAATATTCATTTCCGCATGTTTAAGCATGTCTAACCATCAATTTGCAAAATCCTTAATTTTTACACTTAAGAATCCTAATTAACAATTCTAATAATTAGACAAAATTGATGTTGATTTTCCATCAAACTCACTAAAACAAGTACAGAACTTCTTACCATAAAATAATGTGACCTCCTAATGCTAGCCAAATGAGAGTTTCCCAATTTTCCCTTCTTTCTTCACCTTCCTTACTTTCTATCCTTACTTATTCTTTCTAAATCTCACTTACTCAATCCTAAAATATGATTTTCTTAAGAGATAATTGAAGATTTAATATCATCTCACAAGATTTCTCACACTTTTCGTGCTTAATTTTCCTCCATGAATGGCCAGCCACCTTACATGTAATTACAGGGAACAATTTTAGAAATTCCCTTTATGTTACTTCCTTTAAACCTTTTATTTTTCAGGGTAATATTTTCAAGTCCTAACGTCGGTTTATACCAGACTTAAAACAAGTGAATTCAAAATTCATTAAAATATATGTCACAACAATTTTTTTTTGAAAAATTATTTTCATTTAGTTTTTATTTGTATTTCTATATTTTTTTTATTTTTCAGCTATTTTTCGTAACTTATTTTTTAAAAACCCAGACATTTTATTTTCATTGCTTTCATTTTTCATCATCCCCATGAATTAATTTCAAGTGATCCAAGCAGTCGGTGATTTAAGCTTTTGGTGAGTTGTTCTGGCAGGAAGTTCAAATCATTATCAGTTCTGCATGCATGCCCGTTTCAACATCATAAATTTGGGTTAGAAATGTACACAGCAAAATGTTTTACAATAGCTAGCCAGACTTCATTTATGGCAAGGCGCCATAAATCAAAAGCAACAAGGAACAATATGCAAGCGATAGGAACAGTTGCCCCCATTCATCCATAACGACGGAAGGTTCTGATGAGCTAAAAGAAAGGGAAAGCATGCACTCTTTCTGTCAAGATCAACTCTTGTGTGTTTCTCTATTTATATTTTGGGTGATACCCCCCATTTGTCTATCTTTTGCTTACAGAAATTAGAAGGAATGAAATAAATCAGATTGATACAGGAATGATTCTTACAAATGGAATCAAATGCCAGCTAAAGGATCATATTATTCTGTTAGACACATACACTCTTTACACCGTGGATATCTGTAAACACTCCTTGCCTTGGGCCTTTCAAAGACATGTTTAGTTTGTCTAACTGCCTTCCTAACTCTCTGCTCGAATATCTTCCATTCTATGGTGTTGTTCTTCATGAAGATGTCAGCAAGTCTCCGCTTGTTTGGCCGTATTGTTGGCATCTTCCCTCCACCATAGTAGATTCGAAATCCAGAAACCAAAGATGACAGCTGACTCCCGGAGTCTGTCATGGCAAATGCATCAGCAGCAGTGCAGGCTATGAAGTCCAATGCTGCAAGCTACACAAGAGCTAAGCTCATCATTCATCAAGGCTAACAAGCAAGCTAGGGAAAACAGTTCGAATGACGGGAAAAAAATAAAATAAAAACATTTGACAACGACAGCAGGGTTCATGTATCATCATTTAATGGTGCAGCATAATTATTGGAGAATATAGGAATGGGGAAGCTCCACTCTATAAAAACAATTGCTGGTAAACTGGAAAAAAAAAAAAGGCTGCAAAAAGGGTAATAGAAAACAAAAAAGCCAATCCTTTCGTCACGAAGCTTCTCAGAGCAACCAATATCCGAGACAAAATCTCCATAATTTTCTGTGAATTTTTCAAGTGATCTGAAGACTGCATGTTTCTCCACTTTAATTCAGACTTCTTCCTATATACACTCCATATCTCCACCTAATAAACTATATCAAATTAAGCAGATGATAACCACAAAATTACACTAGAAAAAAGTGGTGACAAATGCCACTTTATTACCTGAGATGAGAAATTCATGAAGGGTTTGAGTTCAGTAGCTGAAAGCAGTTTCTCTTTAGTGACTAAATTAGGATACAAGCTGGTTAAAGCAGTTAACCGTGATCTCCCTCCATATATATTTGCACCCGCTATGAACATATGTGTCTTCCGACGGAAGCCTAGAGCCGCGAGCACAAGTACTGCTTCCTCAGGTGTTAAGGGACATAAGCCTTCTGACCTGAGCAATGCAGGTGAACGTAGCCTGCAAAATATCAGACAACATGCCCAGCTGGAGATAAGCCAAAGCAATTGTAGCACTTATGCTATCCCTTCAATAATATAAAAAGTCAAATGGATATCCCTCTTCTATAAATATTCAAGGACAAAGTATCTCTCAAATGAAGTTAGTCCCTCTGTTTTTTGAAAAGCATAAAGTTTTCCTTTGACCAAAGTTGACTGTTATTTTTTTTTGAAATTTCTAAACTACCCTTTTAAACGCATTTTTTATTTTGTCTGTAATAGGTGAGATTGAAAATTTTGATTAGAAACGAAGACATTTAGGCAAAAAACCAATTTAGTTGTGATAAAAAACCAACACAAGGACCAAGTTACAATAAAATATGAAAACTAAAGGACTTGACAAAGGGATAAACTAATTATTTCATTAAAAACACACAGGTCAAATAATAATTTACTCAAAATGATGACCAGGTTTAGACCTTCAAAATTGCAGATGGCATCATATGAGGAAAGTGGATGGCAGGTCTTCTATGGATATAAGAGTGTGATGTTTTCTTATTAAGAGAGGGAAAAAATTGGAAGATAGGGAAACAAAAAAACTAGGGTTCTCAACTATTACCTTGAACAAGATATGTATAACTTACAGCTCGTTGCAATGCATGCCAACAGACAAGATAATGAACATTTCAGGAAAAAAGAAGCAAAACTGCATACTCAGTTGTCTTCTTAAGATGTGTCAAAGCAGGGAAATGAATCTCACGATATGCTTCCAACTCTTTCCTCTCCTCTTCTCCTCCACCATATTCACACAAAGAGTGTGCTAACATGTCAATTTCAAACCTCAGATGAATAGCCAGATATCTTGAAGCTTTGACAGCACGACCCACTTTTCCTTTCAGACTTGGTTCTGCAAAAGGACCAGTAAGATAACGATCCAGTGGCCCTGGATGGGTAGCATGTTTACGCAACCTTTGAAGGAGCAATGCGCCAGTTTCTTGTATCTTGGGAACAAATTGCAGTGCATGAAAATTACATCTGCATCGAAGTCTCTAGATGAAGTCCGACATTAATTAGGATGAGCAAAGAAGGAAGGAAATGAAAGTAAGGATGACAATCTACCATCATTTGTAGCGCATTAGAGTACCAAAGACCTGATATTTACCTGCAACTGAAAAGGTATTGGATCAAATGCCAAGCGATTCCCAAATCCAACAAAATGGACTACTCTATTTTTCAGTAATATAGGGAGAATGCTTTTCAAATAAAAACTTGGCTCTGATTCTTTGGGGACATCTACATCTGTCACCTGCATGGGATTTGCGATGTCTCACTGTCAACAACAAATTACTGGAGATAAGAACAAATCAGGCACGAACGCCCTCAGAATTATTTAGGATAGGAAACTGACAGTGCTACCAATTGCCTCCAAATCCTGCGACTGCAACTCCTTGGGCAGTTCCTTCACTATCCGAATATCAGGAGTAAGATAATTAATAAAATGCTCCTCCTGATAGATGTGGCTGAATTGACTATGAAATATAAAAATGGCTGTTACTTTTCCATCCAAGTCATATGTAAGAATAAGAAAGACTTCAATAAATCACTTTGATATATATGCAGTGGTGAAGCATGGCGTTTATGGGAGCAGAAGTTAACTCATCTGGGTACATACACAAGATTATTCCACCGAGTCAAATTATTAAAAGATGCAACTCAATTGAAGCAAGCCAACAGCTATCACTGGCAATTATGTTTTATCCAACAACCAATATGTAGACTTTTTCTGAAGGAGAAATTTTGAGAAGAATACATTACCTCACATCTCTCCAGACGCTGCTGTACATAAATCTAGGAATAACAAGGGATGAATTCAGCAACCGTGCAATAACCACAGCATTGCAAACCTGTTTTTAAAATAGAAGCAAGTTTGAAGCAGTTCAAAATGGTAAAGAACATATCAGACCCTTCTGAAGCAAAGATAGTTGCATACAAAACTACAGCACAGAAACAAGGGTTGGATTCAGCAACTGTGCAATAACCACAGCATTGCAAACCTGTTTTCAAACTATACACAAGTTTGAAGCAGTTGAAAATGGTAAAGAATACAGTGCATATCACCCTTCAGAAGCAAAGACAGATGCACACAAAACTTTGAAACTTGGCTGCAACTGGTCGAAGCATTACTTACAGCTACTCTTTGCTGGTTCATCCCCCCATTTGCAGTGACCAAAATGTAACCATTATTTCCCTCTACGAAAGAGAAATACAATGTCAGAACCAGTTTTGCGCCACCATAACACGCTATTTACTCAAATGTGAAACATCCAAGACATTTCCACGTGAGACACACAGGCAGAAACTCACGTCAGTGCAGATATCAAGTCAAATACCCAACTGAATACAAACACAAACGCACACAGAGAAAGTAGTAATTACCACTAGGATTCCAATCACGATGAACAGCGCAAGGTCTCCAAGCAGAGGCAGGAACGAATGGCTCCTGCCACAAATCTTTTGGCTCATGTTTATTCTGTTCCCATGTTAAATATCAGGAAAAAAAATATTAATATTAACTCAAAAAAGGAGGATTGGATCCAAAAAACTCACCACACCAAAACAAACTATATATTTGGATAACAAGATAAAAATTCGCCAATTCAAATACCTTGGCAAGGGAATGGGCAGCCAAAGCTAACATCCTATCGTAAGTATCCTTTCGTGGCATTTTTCCTTCGCCAATCTTTTTCAATCCATCCTGCATTCAAAAATTAAACAAACAGTAATGGGATTTAAAAAAAATGCTCAAATTCTCCAAAAACAAGCAATGATGGGATTTTTAAAAAAAAAAATGCTTAAATTCTCCAAATCAATCACATATTACACAAACTTTATATATCTTTCCTAAATTAACAAAAATGAAATACAGCAATTAAACACCTTTTAACTTTTCCAAATTAATATAAAGAATCAAAATATGAACTTTTTAAGCTCAAATCTTCCTAATTAACGACAAAATACCAAACCATAGCATCCACAAAGCCACTCCATTTCCTTCTCCAAGTTCACAAAACATTACTACAGATATATATTTTTTTTTTTAAAGACTGTACCTTGATTGAAACTGAAATTGAAGGAGAATTTTGAACAGACATGTCTTTGTTGTCACTGGTTTCATCATCAAGTTGAAGCCTTAAAAGCATGAAGCCATTAAAAATAAAAAACAAACCCACCAAACAAACCAAACCCAGAATTCCTTTGAATTGCTTCTTCCGATACCAAACAACCTTCCCTCTCTCTCTTTTTCTCTTCCATTTGTTTTGCCCGAGTCGAGGAGAATGAGTCGGTAATGAGTGTGGATTGGAGAGGTCAGCTGATGAGGACATGCTAAAAAGGTTGACAACAGAAAAATTTACTCCTAAATTTATTTTAACATTAAGGCATCACAAATGAGGTGGCCTTTAAGGAGGAGTGTAAATCGAGCTGGATGATTGCTATAATTTTAGATACTACAACTAGTTTTTGCTATAAACAGCATTGGTTAGAGACAGAGAACATATAGGATCCTGAGTTGGTAATCCTATTTGTAGCCTCTTCTTGATGAAAATTTTGCATGCGCCAACACAAACCTCTGAATCATTCCACCTTGTTTTTTTTAGTTTATGTTGAGCTGGAATATATATATGATTTCCTTTGTGCATTGCCAAGTTGAGAATCTAGCTTAACTGAGAAGTGCTAGATTGAATTGCCTTTAGGACTCTATATTCTTGTTTTTTTTTTTGTTACAATGAAGCTCAATAATGCTAATCTTTTCAAAAGATTCTTATATTCAACAAAATTCAAAGCGGATTAGAATGCATTTCTAGTTTGGAAATGGATTTACAGAAACTGTGAAATGTTCTAAGATGAAAATGACGCAACTCGGTATTTTTTATAGTGATAAATGGTGGATTTTCTTCTGACGAGCCTCTTGCAGCCTGAAAAATACCAGGCGAGTGACCAGAAAACGATTTGTTTGGTCCCTCAGGAAATTGCAAAATACCAAAACTACTTCACCTACTTTCATAAAAGAGTTCGAGAGGCAAGTGGAACAGCCTGTTCATTGTCGTTTTCAAGTTCATATTTTCTTTCATGATCCATATGCTCCTCCATGCTTCAAATGTGCAATGAAAGGACGAACCCATTGCCTCAATGACTTTGTTTTTGTCTTTCCCCAGATTCCCAACCTTTTTGGTTTTTGGTGGTTGGCAGTTTCTGGTGTGGAACAGCATATTTAAATTGATAGTTCAATTGTCTGCAGGCGAAAAATCTTTGCCAATATGCAAACTTGCAAGGATCAAGTGAAAAATCTTTTATTACGCCGCATTATATATTGAATGTTACAGCAAAATATGGAGAAAGATCTTGGAATACAGTATTTGATCATTTACAGCTAAAGATGAAGTTAAATGTATGCAACTGGAATACAGTATCAAATCATTTACAGCTAAAGATGAAGTTAAATGCATGCAACTCACAATGTTTCAGGCATAATTACATATATATCTGATCTGATTTTATAGCTTTGCCTCTTTCCTCTTTATCTGTGCGTGTTTAGGTTATCCATTGATCTTTGTATGGTTGTATGCAAAATCGGAAGCTTCACTTCCAAGTTCAAGATGGGCCAAGACGCTCAAAATGATGAATCTATTGCCTCATGATCGGGGGTTCTATATGCAAATCCTGACTCGTCACTGGATCGCCTCTTGACCACACTGGCCCTTTGCACTAGTCGTACTAATGCTTGCACAACTTCAGACATGGGAGGGCGGAACTCAGGTTCCGGCTATAAAGAAAACAAAAATCATAAGTTGCCCATTTTCAGTTAAGAGAGTGATAATAAAAAAACTGCAGCCAAAATCAAACAACTCCAAGCAACCGTATACATGAATGTTATGGCCCAAAATCATATCCAAAAGAAATGAACCAATGAAATTAAATGGGAATGTAGGCCATGACACGAATAGGCTCCATATGATGGAGCATATGATTTTAAGCTAAAAAGGTTTACTTGTTAGATAGCCATTCCGGAATTCTTAAAAATATCATGAATGCTAAGGCTTGGTGCATATTTAGTCTTATTATCAGAAAAAAGAAACTTACCTGGACACAGAGGGCAATGATGTCAGCGAAACGTGAAAGAGACTTTGCAGGATACATGCCATTTAAGGTAGGATCAACCATTTTTTCCAAGGCATCAATATCATGCAGTTGAGGAGTAGCCCATCTAACAAGTGACTGCTCTGATCTCACCCTCGAACTATGAAACCCCAAAAATTGGATAAGGGATAAGTTTAAACCAAGTTCAAGAATAGCCCCAAAAATAAATGCTTAAACAAGTCTATGAAAAAAAGCACAATTGATCAGTAAAAAAAAGAAATGTTACCTGTCCAGTGGCTTCCGACCAGTCAATAGCTCTAGCATTACCACCCCAAAGCTGTAGACATCGCTTTTTACAGTGTATATTCCTGACAGAGCAAATTCAGGAGCACTATAACCAAATGAACCAACCATCTGTGTTGAAACCTGTCAACGTGAATCATACTATACTTGGTCAGTCCGAATGCAACAAAAGGTATGTTAACAAAAAGTTTCTAGAAAGCATGAAGTTAATGAGAGTTTGCAGTGCCAGCACATAATATTATTCACTCCTTTTCCTTTACCTGTCTCTCTGTGTTTGGTGTCAGAGCAGCCAAACCACAGTCTGACAAGTGGGGATTAAGTTCTTCATCAAGTAAAATATTTGCCGACTTCAAGTTTCTATGTATAACAGAAGGCAAGCAGACTTCATGCAAGTACCTGAGTAAACAGGCTACAATTAAGAGAGGATGTAGGGCACGATGTATGAGAGAGAAAGAGAGAATTCTAACACCACACACACACACACATATACATGTAACATACTCTAAAGCACGGGCAGTGCCAAGTGCTACTCTAACACGTGCATTCCAAGATAATGTCTTGCTGCCATCATCAGCAAAGTGCAGTATATCATGCACACTCCCATTTGCTATATATTCATAAACCAAGAGTCGCTGCCCATGCTCCACACAGTATCCTACTAGGGAAACAATGTTTGGGTGCCTCAAGTGTGACATATTTGAAACAGCTTCAAGAAAGTTGTCTTCCTCTTGTAATGACAATGCTGCATTGTCGATCTTCTTAACAGCCATCATCTATATCAACAGAACAGAAGTTGATTACTTAACTACTGCAACAGAGGTTAGCAAACCTGTAAAGAAAAACAACCCAACCAGAACACCAAGGGAAGAACTCTCACAGTCATGATGGCTTTATTTTTAGCATACTTTAAAACAATTTTTAGTGTAATTTAGGTCAGAAGAATTTAATCAATGTATTAACCGGAATTTACTAGATAAAGGTGAGTCATCGTGCACAAAAATTACATGCTCATTGTGGCTAGCAATAGGACCTCTTCAAGTGCACATAACACTGGTAGCTCCATGGACTCGTACTAATACAAATATAGAAACCAGCATGACCGTAAGAACATAGATATTACTTTATATTCAATGATTTAAGTTACCTTTCCATTAGGAAACTCTCCTCTGTAAACACGACCAAGAGAACCTTCACCAATTAGAAACTCTTGACTGAAGCTATTCGTTGCTGTTTGTAGAGAAGCAACACTATATGAAGTGGCAGTGATGGGCGACTTCATTCTTTTTATGGATCCAGAATTCCCTTGTAATCTCTCAACCACCAATATCTCTGCAGGTGGGGGCTTCAGATCCGTAACAGCAGACATGTTTTTCACCCTTGACTCTTGCATTTCTCTATCAACTGGAAAAACAAAGCAGAGCATAAACCTCAGTGGTTAGGATTATTATACAAGAGCTTCCAGCTTCAATCTATTAATTAAGGAACAAAATTTTGAAGACTGTTGAATGAAGGAGGGGTTCAACGTTATATTTTGCATTAATATGCAGACAGACCAACTAATCACAATCTTACTTATTTTAGACTATGGTGTCTAAGGAAAATGAGCTTGACTAATATCAGGATTAAAAAACACAATTTTAACTGCCTCGTGGATACCAGTGTTGTAGATACTATGACCCCACATGAAACCAATTGCGCATTTATGTGGTCTCATATTCTGAAAATTCAAAAGGTTACCTCAGAAGAATAAAGATTCAAAGGACAGAAAACCTACTGTCATCTGTATCAACAGGGCGACTTCCCCGGGTAGCTAGAGGACCAATTTCCTTGCTTTTGTGCTTCTTAATGCAAAAGACAAGAGCAACTAGTGCAATGAGAACCAGAACAACAGAACCCAGGGCTACACCTACAATAGCTCCCACTGAAATTCCCTTTGACTGTGATGGTTGACCATCAGAAGAAGGGGTGACAGGTGCACCAGATCCTGGATGAGTACGGTTTCTGTGAGATTTACCAGGAGGTGGTGGGGTATATGGTGGCGGAGGTGGAGAAGGACCATTGTCAAAAGAATTTCCATTGTATCTGATTTAATTATTCAAAGAGCTTATTTAACATATTGCAGAAGTAGAACATGATAAATTTGGTATGGAAGAAACACAGAAAATAAACTTACATAAAGTTTGGGATTGAACTAAGCTCTTGAGGTATCCATCCACTAAAGTTATTGTTTGCAACATTTCTGTTGAAAATATAAGGTGCAATAAGAGCATAGTGGCAGATGACAGATTTAAAACCCCACCATTGCTAAAGGAACTTACAGAGTTGTCAAAGGCAAACCAGTAAGAACATTAAGAGAGCCAGTCAGTTGATTGTTCTGAACATTGCTGCAGCACATTAGAATATCACAAGCCTTTAATCAAACTTTCCAAGAGTTTGCAATCCTTTTCTTTTATTCACTTTATGTTACTTGGTTAATTTTGAATGGAGTCAGCACTCTACTCACAGTGTAGAAAGATTGGACAACGAATTAAAAGAACTGGGAAGATCTCCACTAAAGCTGTTGAAAGAGAGATCCCTGCATGCACAAGCAATAGTAAGGATCCAAGAGAGCTATTTATTGGAAAGTAGATATGAACATTATTGTGCTGGAAATGAAGAGAGTCAAAGATAACATGACAAATGCAGCCCCCATGGTGGGCAATTGGGATACAAGTCACATAAATGAAATATTTCTTCCTGTTCACTCTCTCTTTAATAAAATTTGTTTCTTCCCTCTTTCCTGATTGGTACTATCTTTCCACCATGTTAGACACCACAACACCATATTTTAGCTTTTTCCTGTATGCAGTCCCCTTCTGTACCATTCATTTATCTCTCGTAACAAAATATATTTCTCTAAAAAAAAAAAAATGAATTCTACTTCAGCATATCCCTAATCTCCTCAACAGGTTACCTTTATTGAACTTATTGTGTTAATTCGCTCCTTCTTGTATTCTCTGAACAGTCAATTTTGTGAAGAAAAAAGTATCATAATGTGGCTTTTCCATCAACCATCATGATTCTTTGCATAGTACTAAAAACTCAGTTGCACATGTATTTTAACAACGAAAATTCCAAAAACTAAAACTCAAATAACATCTGTTTTGAAGTAAGAAATCTCACATGGTTGCGAGGAGAGAAAGATTAACGAAAACATCTCCAATTGATTGGGCGAGTGAATTGCGGCTTATGTTTCTGAAACCAAAGACGTTGAATCAGGGAATAATCCAAATTCTGCAATTACTCGACAAAATTTAAATGCATTCCAGATAATGTCACTCACAGATAACTAAGAGAAACCATGCTAGACATTGAATAAGGAATATTCCCACTCAAGTTGTTTTTGGCAAGATTTCTGTATTATGGAAGAATAGAATGAACACGTTATCAAACAATTCAAACAGATCGAAAACATCAGAAACAATTGACACGATGGAACATTACAAGCTTGTAAGATTCGGTGGTAACTGATATGGGAATGAATCACGAAGGTGGTTGTCACTTAGATCTCTGGCAGGCACAAACAACCAATATCAGCGGCTCAAATAATCAATGAAAGAAACATAACTTCATCCACCCAAGAAATGAAATAAAGCATTAAATCTCTCACAATGTTCTCAATGACATGAGGTTTGCAAGCAAGTATCCCATTGTTCCGTCAAGTCCTAACCCAGAAATCTGACTGTCAACACCAGCAACACAAAACCATTCAACAAACAAACTAAACCACTAAATCAATTAAAAGCATAAATCTCAATGCACTTTCTCACATGGAAACAACAGCTGATCCTTCACAAGTGATCCCTTTCCATGGCTCTGCACATGGATCCCCACCATTACTTTTCCAATTGGTTAGCTGTGAAGGACTATTCAGCGAAGTGTACATAACTTGTAGAGCTTGAACTGCAACAACAACAAATACTTTCAATCCTCAAAATCAATCAATTTAACCCCTAAAAAAAACCACCGACATAAACCCTTGGTTAGTCCACAGGGAAATGAAAGCAAAAAATTCCAATCAAAATGAAATGAGACAGCATTTCAATCAATAGATTAGTCGGGAGAAAAAAGAACAATTTTACTTTCATAAGCTAAACACAAAAGGTAGAACATCATCTAGCACATTTTCTCGGAAACAAACAGAAAACAAAGAACTAGATTTTCAAAGAAAAAAATATACATGTCATAGTAGCAGTTCATTTCTTGACTCTAGCTTCACTCCAACCAAAACAAACCCCAATAACTTTAACCACACCAATCACCATCAAACCAACCAAAAACAATAAAAAAACCAGACCCCATAAAAAAAAAAAAAAAAAACCCCGTAAAAACAAGAAACAATGCAAACTTTACCATCATTAGCATCAGTAGTACATTGAACAAGAACTGGGAAACCAAAGATCAAAACTTTAATCACAGACACAAACAAAAATAACTCAAAGTGCTTCAATGTCATCGTTTTTATTGACAAACAGATCAAATTTGGTGTTTCTCTTTTCTGGGGTGTTTTAGTTTAGTCTAGTTTAGAGGCGGTGGTGAGTGGTGACCAGCTTGATCAAGTGAGGCAAAGCTCATGGTATTGTAGACTGTGGAGACAGAAGAAGCAAACAAGAAGAAGAGGAAGAAGAGAAGAAGGTGTTAATGAGGTGGAGATCAGAGTCAGTAGTCAGAGACATTGTCATTAAAGAAAGGGATAGCTAGAGAGAGAGAGATTCCAAGCTTGAGAGAGTAATTAAGAGAGAGTGGGGCTGTTGACAGTGTGACTCGCTGTAGTTTATGTTTTGTTTTGGGTGTCGGCGAAAAAGGAAAGAGCTGGAAACATATTATTATTTTAAATAATTGTTTTAAAAAAAACAAAAAACTTTAGATTTTACTTGAACTTCGTTGGATCAGCTAAAAGGATTTAAAAATAAATTTGAACCAAATCATACTCCAAGTCATCTATTATAGAATTAACTAGTCAGACTAATATGAGTTGGAAAAATAATTTCAACTCGAATTCCGAGTTGAGTTTAATAAATGAAGGTTGAAAAGGAAAATAATTGATCTCAAACAAGATACTTTAAGGACTTACAAGTATTAAAGAATTAAAATGTGTTTGCAATTGTAATTGTTTTTTAAAAGATTTTTTATTTAAAAATATATTAAAATAATATTTTTATTTATTTTTTTAAAATTATCTTTAATATTAGCACATAAAAATAATTTAAAATAAAAAAATTTAAATTTTTTTAAAAATATTTTTGAACAGACTTAATCTTACTAAATTCACCTTCTAACAATCCTATTTATTGAATGAATAAATTTCCCAAATCCAACAATTTATATTCCTAATCAATAAATTTGGTGGTAGATTAATGATAGATAATTATTACAATGCGAGAAGATATTATATTAAGAGCAACGTTATGTTATGCAATTAATAAGCAGGGGCCTGATTTGAGTGACAAAAATATTTATTTTTCTCTTTTAATTTGAGATTGGAGGAAGGTTTTAATTTAAAATCCGAATAAATAATTATTAATATATTTTCAATCAAAGGTGTACTGGAGAGTGAATGGAACAGGGTCCTTTCGCTTGTACCTGCGTACACAAACCATGTCTTATTGTACATAGCAAAGTGTCAGCGCAGTGGAAGAAAAAGGATGCAGAAGAATCGACTGTACAGGATTAAAATATTCATTCCTGGCAGATTGTTGCGTGGGTGCTTTTACGGCGTATTTGAAAGTAAGAATTGTTTTTTAAAATATTTATTATTTAAAAATATATTAATTTATTTAAAAAAATTATTTTTGATATTAATACATCAAAATAATCTAAAAATATTAATTTAAAAAAAATAAAAAAATTTTAATTTTTTTAAAAATACTTTGAAAACACAAAAATAAACATTGCTTTTAAAAACAAAAATTAATGTCAAGTTCACCCTTGATTATTAACCATTTACAAAAATTCTAAAAACCATAATAATAATTCATTAAGAATAAATAAAATCATATGAGGTTAGTATTTAAAATATTATTAGAAATAATATAATATATTTATTTATAATATAAGGATAAGAAAAATTATAAAAAATTTATCTAAAATATTATTTGAAATGACACACTAGTAAAAAAATCCAAGTTTATTCTAAAAAAAAAAGCCTCAGTGATAATTGAGAATATTTTACCTTCATAGACCGAGTTCTTGACCTAGAAAACCAGAGTTTGTTCATCGTAGCAAACTCATCATAGTTAGTAGATAGAAATAAAAACATCATCAAATCATAGCAAACAAAGAAAAAAGCAATGCAACTTGTCTCAGGTATGACATACTATAAGTGTTAATATCTTTCATTTATGCAATGAATTCCTTTTTTAGAATCTCTAAAAGACCAGTTAGGATTTTTAATAATTATAATATTAACTCCTAAACCAACAAAAGACCTCATGAACACATCCGGAAAAGGTCGTTGCGTTCCTGCGAAGAGGGTAAGATATCATTGTAACTTAATACATAAATTACTGTAGATTGTTACAGTGAAATTATCATGTTACCCTTGGGTGAAAAAAGATGAAGTCTTGAGGGTAGGGGTGTTTTGGTCTTTTTCACCAGCCCATTAGTCTTTAGAAGATTCTACATATGTGTTTATATCTTTTTAAAATTTTTAGCAAGGTAAAAATACTCTTTTACCTCTAAAGTCAACAAAATTTACAATTGTTGACCAAGAGCTTTCTTAACTTTTCATGAGTTTTTTAATAATAAAATTACTCATTTGCCTCCAAGGTCAAAAAAATATTGGGCTTCTGGATTAGGGTTTTTCTTGGTTTTCAAATATCCATATACAATGAAAGTACATCTTTAACCTTAAAAAACAAAAAATAAGCTTTGGATTTGGGGGTATTTTTCTACTTTCACACGAGTATTTTGTGCACTTGCTATAGTCATGTGGGGTATTTAGGTATTTTTCACTTGCTATAGTTTGTGTCATTTAAACGATGCATGTGACGTCATCTAGTGACCAAAACTGACCTTCCTCCATCTTTAGATGCGTCATTGTGTCCTCTTTAATGTGGAGCAATGCATGGTAGTTTACTGTAGGTGGATTGTCATCGATGACCGTTTGATTTTTTTGCCTTATTTTTCTTCTTTTAAAAGATAATATACAACATTATCCTTTTTGTTTCTTACTTTTCAATTTCAATCCCAATCCTCTTAATTTCTTATTTCACTCTTTTTGCATTTATATATATAAAAAAAAATTCTTTTCAATTTAGTCATTCAATTATAATTTCTCATATGTTTTTTTAAAAAAACAATTTTAGTCCTCATTCTTTTAATTTCTTATCTCGTTCTTACTCTTTTTATAGAAGTTTTTTTTTCAATTTAGTCCTTCAATTGCAATTTCTCATATGTTTTGTTTTTTATTTCGGTTCTTAATTTTTTTATTTTTTATTTTTTTCGTGGCACTTTTGTTGAAGTGTTTTTTGCTTTCAATTTCATCTCTTAATCAATTTTTTTTGTTATTTTATTTTTTTCAGTTTGACCCTTATTTTTTTATTTATTTTTCCTTTTATTTAAGTTATTTTTCAATTCAATTTAACCCTCTGATTCAAATTTTGTATCCCTCTAATTAATTTTTTTCACCCTATTTGTTTTAGATCTTTTTATGTAATTGATTTTTTTTTTCTGGTTTCATCTTTCCATATTTAATTTGTTGGAGATTTAATTTTGTATGATCTTATTGTTATACATTAGTTTTTTTATTGGTTTTGTGATTATCTTCAAATGTTTTCTATGAATTTACCTTGATCTCATGATTTAGGTCATGAGTTTTGTATGCTTTTTTTTAATACAAGTTTTTTCTAGTTGTTCTATTTCTATTTGATTTTTCAAGATATTATTCTAATTTATTTATAATTTTTTTAAACAAATGAAGTTTATTTTTTAAAATAAAATATTTTTTATTTTGAAATTATATTGTTGATGTATTTGGCCTTGCGTGATATATTTTTTACAGTGTGAGGTTACTCAATAAGTTTCATTTGTATTTATCTTTTAAGTCATGAGTATTTTTATGATGTAAATGTATTTTTTATTGATTTAAATAAATAAGTTCAATAAACACAATCGGATGAATATCTCATTTTATGCTATTGAATATCTTGATCTGTATTTATCTCTCGATTTTTCACTTTTCTCTTGGTTATTGCTAGTGATTTTTTTAATTAGATAAATAGTTATCGATTTATTTAATTATATACTTTATAGACTTTTATTTTTTATTTTAATTTTTTTTATATTAAAAAATCTTGTATAAACAGTATTTTTTTTTTAAAAAAAGAAAAGAATTTATAACCAGAGAAGAGCGCCGCGGGTTAAATGCAAAGTCTTTGCAATACTTGTTGTGAAGGGTAGAAGAGGATAGTTGCAGATCGGCTGACCAGCTCCTAGCTAGGCAGGGCCCATAGCAGACAGAAAGTGAGGCTAGCAACAGAGAATATGTGAGAATGACTATAATATTTTCACATGTGAGCTGATGCTGCGAAATCACCTTTTTTTGACTTGCCTTGCTTCGTGGCTTTTTAGGAGTGAAATGAGATGTTTAATTCTGTCTTGTTCCTTTGCACAGCTGCCTTTCATGAATCATTATCGAGCTTACTTTATTTCCATGCATTCTTGGAATCGAATAGTGGTGGTGGTGGGGGAGCGAGAGGCCATGGAGATGGTGGTTGCTGGCTGGCTGGCTGGCTGGCTGGAAGAGCTGCATGCATTATTAAAAATAAACTTGTGGGTGGTGGTGGAAAAGAGCTCTGACATCTTGGTAAAGTTGCTAATCATAAACTTCGAAGGAGGACTGGTGAGGCATGGAAATGTAAAGTGGACTGTATTATTCTCTCCCCCGATCGATCGATCGAGAGCTAATATTTGAAGAAAAGAAGCACATATATCTATGATTTGCGCTATTCAAACAGTACTGTAATTTATCTAGGAATTATTAATTGTGCTCTTCCCCGCAACATCTATGATCGCAATCTAATAAGTTATGTTTTTTCTTTGATTGTGCTTGTTTAATTTCCATAATAATTAATACATTAGGAAGCATTATTTCGATCTCTTGAAGCTGCTTCCATAAACAAGAGGAGGAAGGAATCTCACTGGTAAGTTGTACCTAAATATGACCTCCCTTCTGTCTTAGTAATATTCCAGAATCAAAGATTACTTGCTAATGTCGAAAATCCTTTTCTTTTTTTTCCTTGAATATAAAGGCAAAAATGTGCTTGTGCTCTGCCTTAGATTCCAATAATAACTCTAGCTAGGGTATCAACCATATAATTGATTAGCACATATATATATATATACTTGGTACATACACAAGCTGATAATTTCCAATAACAAATTTAAAACCCGAAGAATTAAACTTTACACACGAGAGTTGCTGACAGAGGTGTCTTGGCAAGTCTCTCAGTAGCAAGTAGCTTGTAAATCCTAGAATTAGTCAAGGTGGAGCTAGCTACGTCGGCAAGCGACCACGAGAAAGAGTCCATTGTAGCAGGTCTCTAGTCTCATCATTTGATTTAGTAGTTGTAATTATTTGTCACCCACCATTGCCTTCTAGGCCCCATTAATATCTTTATTATATATATTTGTAGCAGGTCATGGAGGTAGACGACGCATTCCTGAACTGATATATCATTATATTGGCTCTGCCTAGCCCCTCCTTTCTGCATCAAATTTGGCATCCTCTTATTCTTTTTCAATGATAGACACCATGGGAGTTAATTAAATTGATATTACAATATTATAATAATTAAATTGCTTCTGTATATCTACTAATTCAAAGGACCACATTGATACGTGACTTGTGCTTTCTTCTTGTTTTTTTTTGAACGATGTTGTGGACATTATTCTCAGCTCGATCGATATCTATTTAATTAATAAATTAAATAGTGCTGAGTATTTCTCAAAATTCCCTGTTGTTTTTATTTATTTTTAAAATAATATTCTGTAACTTCCAAAAAAGAGAATGATACAATTTACTTCACAGCTAGTAGTGATTATAAATTATTAAACAGGTTCCTTAAATGAAATTAAATTAAGCCTGCTGTCGGTGACTAATTTCTATCGAGATCTTCCACCACCCATTTCAAAACAGTGTAGAAACTCAATGTTTTCAACTGTTTGGCGGTGACCAAAAAATTTCTTCCTTTTCTTTTCTTCATGAAAATGACAATATCAAAATAATTCATATCATGCACATTTAATTTGATCTCCTATTATAATCTTTTTTATTCGAAGTGGGGTGATGATTGACACACTACCACTAGCTCAGTAATGATCACTTTGGACAATATTATGCAGGGAGAAAGAGTTGCTAGCAAGGCTGGCTGGAGGTGAAAGAAACCATGTTTATAATTAATAAACTACAAAAAAGGGCATAATTAAAGTGACAAAAAACTTTATATTATTCAACCCTTTTTTAATGCAACGAGGAGGAGGAGAAGGAGGCAAAAGAATCCTACCAGTTGGCAAAAAATCTGTCACTTTCTTGAGTTTCAAGTAAGATATCCATTAACGGTATATATTAGAACTCGAACACCATATATACACTCTACCTGGGCTAGAAAAGAGTAGCCTACAAATATATAGTTTCTTGTGAATTGATAAATAATAATACAATTAATTAAACACAGATTTATTGTTTAACCATGAATCTTCCATCGAAATTATCAAGAAGAGGAAATGAGAAAGGAGCTCGTTGATCAACATATTGCTTCGTGGCTCAGCAAGTTTAATTTAATAAATTTAAAAGAAAAACGAGCCGCTATAAAAGTGATGCACTCATATTAATGCCATGCATGGATGAGCAGTCGAGTAATTAATTCTAGTAGAGATAATTAATAACAATTTAATTAACTACGTGTAGTTCTTGGTTAAACATGCAATACATATGTTTTGTCGGCTATCCACCAACTTACTTTAAGCGGTCCACATGTATTTTTTTTTATTATTGAATAATCTTTGAATCTACTATTTCTTATGCAATGGCCATTGACCGCTTTGTTAGTGTTTATTTTTTGTATTATTATTTATTTTTTAAAATGTTTTTTATTGGAAAAATATTAAATTCATATTTTTTTAAATATTATTTTATGATTTTGATTGGAAAAAATTGACAGGACACGTGTGGCCCATGTACTTGGCATCGGATCTATAAGATTTTCGAACATTAAATTCACACAGATTCAGAAATGGCCACAACCTAGCCCCAGAGAGATTGTTGGCCCATGTTTAAATTCAGATGGCATGTGTCTTGATCTTTCTAGATGAATTGGCCCAGCAGCACAACACACTATCAGTTCCTAATCAACAGGTCATAAAGCTACTGAACAAGGTTTTAGGTTCTTGAATATGTTTTAATATATGTTTCATGGTGCTCAGGATAAGCTTCTTCAGTAAAGAAAATACCAGAGATCAGAATAGTAAAGGAAGTGTCAACGACCCAGTGTTCATGAAAAATCGTAGCATCTTCCATCTTGGCAGTCAGCAGCAATCTCAATGACACTGCAATCTAATTATATATAATCAATGTGAATAAAATAATTATAATTAATAATTAAATTAAAAAAAAATTAAAGAATTGATATAATTTTTTACATGTTCAGTACACTATTTAAAAAAAAAGGAAGAAAAAGAAAAAAAATTAACACCAAACTAAACCCAACCATTATATACATGCCACTCAAAAAAAAAAAAATGTTGAGACGAATCAATCATGATTCAAACCACTAGAGTCAGCCGCACACACCATTTAAAAGCATGCTTCATCAGCTTTTCGTCTCAAATTTTTTATTTGTATAAAAATGAAAATGCCCTTAGTATCAAACAATAATAATAAAAAAATCATTATAAAATTATAACAAAATCCCTAAAATCAAGGATAACAATTTTGAATAGTAGAAGTAATGGGGGCAATTATACTATTTATTAATTTATATAAAAACAAAAATACCTTTAAACTAAACAACAATAATAAAAGAAATGAAATTAAGGCTAGTAAATTTTAATGATAAGAATAATAGAGTAATTAAATGATTTATTAGAAAATTAAAATTATTATAAGATTTTTGGATCAAAAGTTCTTATTGTTAATTTTTTAAGGGTAATATGATAAGGGTCCTTCATAAAAATTAAAAGGATATTATTGTCTCTTAATAAATAAAAAATGATGAAAATATCATTTTTATCCATTAAGCAAAGTTTTATAAATAAAAAAATGAAGGGTAAAATAATAATTTTATTTTAATCAAGATATATTTTTACTATGAATTGAGGTTCAGTAGTTTTTTAGTCTAATATGGTTAGTTCGTGGACAGCAATGCGTCACCAATCAACAACAAAGGTCGAACTGCAGCCTTAACTGTCTCGAAAGTCATTTATTTAAACTGAATTTTAGGGAAAAAAACTGTAATTATAATATAAATAAATGAACAAGAAAGGGTTATCGATTTTAATGCGAACTAAAATGAGACCCAATAATGACTCATCAAAGCTCTCTTCTTTCTCGCCTTCTCTATCTGTAAGTAATTTTGATTATTTTTTGTTTTACTTTATTGAGAATTTTGTTTTTAATTATCGTTAAGTATTGCAAACACTTAATTTATTTGTTCAGAAGCAGAATGGGATTAACCAAATGATGACTGATCCTCCAAGAAATCAACGGTCTACTGATGATTCACGCAGCAACTTCAGTGCTTCTGGGAATCATTACGAGAGGTCTTAATTTTATTTAATTCTTATGTTGATTTGTTGTTTTTTCATTTTTATTTTTAGTGGGATTTGATTGTTTTATTTATTTATTTATTATTTATGTTCGTTTTTTGTTTATTATTATTATTAGTGGCATTCGATTGTTTTTTTATAATTTATTTTTTTTTGTTATTAATTTATATTATCACATTGATTTATAGGACTTTTGATATAGTGAAGGACTCCATGGGCTTGGCGATATCGCTGAACAAAACTGAATCTTTGGATGTTGTACTTGATGATTTCTCACAGGTAGATATAGATATATAAAATTAAGAAATTTGTGATCAGTGTTTTTGTTTGATGTACTGATTTGAGGATTGTAAACTCTGTGTGTGTGACTTTTAGGGTTATTTTAGTCTTTCAAATGAAAATCGGAAGAAATTGGTGATTGTGCTTGCAAAAGAGTATGATCTTAATAGGATTCAAGTTCGTGAATTATTGAAGCAATATCTTGGACTTGAGCTTCGTAGTGG
Source organism: Populus tomentosa (assembly GCA_018804465.1). Lineage (NCBI taxonomy): Eukaryota > Viridiplantae > Streptophyta > Magnoliopsida > Malpighiales > Salicaceae > Populus > Populus tomentosa. The sequence continues at coordinate 234,134 of CM031975.1, forward strand.
TGAGGTTTTTGTTGGATGTGTTACTGTTGTCATGTTTGTGTTGAGGTTTGTATGGATGTTTTGTGAGATTGACGGGTGTAGATGTTTTGAGTTTCAGGTAATGAAGGTGAATCGAGTAATGTTGATGACGAGAACATGTTTTCTGCTTTCTATCGGATTGAGAGAAACTTGAGACAAGCTCTTAAGCCAACGTACAATGTTCTTTTTGAACGACTTAATAACTATACTGGGGGATTGAAGTTCTTGTCACTTCTTCGAGCGGATATTTTGTCTTTTCTTGGGTAAGGTTATGGCTTTTTCTGCATATTTGCATGGATTTTCTGTTTTGATTTCGATGTGCTCAGCATGACTCGAGTCATTGGAAACATATATTTACTAGAAACTTATATGGAAAAATGGAAGAGAGAACGATTTTGTTTACCAACTTTAATATTTTTGCTTCTCATTTTTTATTGTCTTTTGAGTTTTTAGATGTCTGCGTGTAGAAGTAGCCACAAACACTGTTGTCAAAGTGCTGCAGCTTCTACCTTCTGATGCATTAATGTTGCACTTCCATCAGTCTTACACAATTTCATTCTCCATCCAATGAATTGGTTCTTTTTACAAGGTCTTGCAAATTAATTGACTGTCAGAATGCATCGTTTTTTTTCTTGAAGAACTTTAACCGATCATTATTATTAGTTTGTTACTGCTGGCATTAAGTTTTAATATATGCTAAATTAGTGGTGTACCGATAGCAATATATGGTGATGGAATTCAGATTTTCATTAGTTGATTCTCTGTGCGTAGAGAGGAAAATATTGCCTCCTTGCGAGCATTAGATTACTGCTTAAAGGAGAAACTTAGTACTTGGCTTAGTCCAGCTGTGTTGGAGCTTCATCAGATTACGTGGGATGATTCTGCTTCTTTGCTGGAGAAAATTGTGACTTATGAGGTATGTTTCTTTAACCTGTCTTGCACTACTCATGGATCTAATTGTTTCCTTGTCTGGGCTGTGTATATTCTAATAGTGCTGTTTTGTCCAGGCAGTGCATCCAATCAGCAATCTTTTGGATCTTAAAAGAAGGTTGGGTGTTGGCCGCCGTTGTTTTGGATATTTCCATCCAGCAATACCAGGTTAGCAAATCTTTCACTGCATGCATGGACAGTGCAGTTCATTATCCTTTTACCTAACCATTTGGTTAATGTTATTCATACATGTGATAGAAAGTTTGTACCTCAAAGCCTTGGTGCAATTATTTGGCTTCCATTCAAATTGATGTAAGGTAGTAAATGTTCAATAAACTGTTTCATATCCTGCACATGTCATTGGGAATTTTTTGATGGAGATTAACCTCACCAATGCAAGAAAGGCAGATACCTCGCAAATAAAAATGGTGTTGATTAGTGTCTTTTCAGTAAATTTGGAGTGCATTTATTGAGTTAAGATCTTAAATCTGTCACAAGCAAATAATAAAAAATGTTTACCAGAAATCACAGACTTGATTAACAAATAATGAATTGGAGTTATAGATTGCTTCTACTTTTTTTTTTTTTTAAAAAAATTCAACAGAATTTTTAACTATTTATTTGCTGTGGTCTAAATCTTGAAATTCTTTTAGGCGAGCCCCTTATTTTCATAGAAGTTGCGCTTCTGAAGAATGTGGCTCAGACAATACAGGTTCATTTCACAAATTGAAATTTGTATTTTTTTAGAGCATTGCTGACAGTTTCTTAAAATCTAACAGGAAGTTTTGTTGGATGTTCCTCCCATACCTGAACGTGAGGCTGCTTGTGCATTATTTTATTCTATATCATCAACTCAGGTAAGAATAATTACTTCTACCTATTCTCTCTTTGTTTCAGATTGAAGGCATGTGTGGTTGCAAAGATTTGGTTTGACACGCCATGTGATGGTTGATTATCAATTAGGGAATGTATAAACTCAAATAACCTACCACACCATGTATTTCTGCTCCCTTTTTGATTGAGCCTTTGCCTTTAGTTGAACTATACTTTTGGTGAGAGCAGCTGCATTATTTTATACCTACCCTGGCCTTACAAAGAAGCTTATTCTTCTTTTCCACTGACGTGCCCTGTAGCAATTGCTGTTTTTTGTTTACCACATGCGCCTTTTACTGATGAGGATATAGACGTGACAGTTGTAAAATAAAGTGTTTTTTGGTGTGCACTCGTATTTACTTGTGACAGCTATTGTTTATCCATAACAGAGTGTTGAACAACAAACTTTGGTTATCTGCTTCCTTTTTACCTGATTACATACTTACAGAAAGTTAACAGCCTGGCTTGGCAGGGATCAATTTAGGGAAGTTTCTTATTAAACGCATGATTACATTGGTGAAAAGAGATATGCCACAAATATCTGTAAGTATTTTTTTCATTCTCGTTCTTATAAAATTAAAAAAACTGGTATCTTTAATGAACAAACTTTCCTGTAAGCATTCTTGCTTCATTCGGTTGAAGCATGAATGCTTTTTTTTATTTTTTTGCAACTTGTGTTACTGGTATGAAGCCTACCCTCTTCACCCGATTAAAGTCCTTTGATATTAGTTGTTTTATTGGAAAAGAAGAAGTTACACTGATCTTTGCATTTTCTGGAACCTGGAATGCCATGGTTAATTAAAGTCTTTTGTCTTGTGAGATTCTATTAGTTGCTGACATTTTTCATTTATTCTACAAAGACATTTGCAACTCTAAGCCCAATCCCCGGATTCATGCAATGGTTGCTATCTAAGTTGGCATCTCAATCAGTAATTGCTAAAGTTGACAACATGGAACCACCAACAGGTGGATCTGGCTCCACTTTTCAGGATAACTTACTTGAACCTGATGAAGAAAGAATGCTTTTGAATTCTGCTCCGTAAGTTTCTATTTGTTATCTGTCTCTTTGAATTTTGATTATTCAGCAGTTCTTATCCCCAAGAGAGTCTGGAACCTCATATTTTCCCCCCAGCAGCATCTGGAATATCATTCTTTAAATACAGCCTGCATCCAAATTTTCCTTTTTTTTTTCTTGCTTCATTCACCCCTAGGTCATACACAAACCATTAGTCTTTTCTAAACCATAATTTCCTACATTTTTTTTACCGACCTAACACATATGAGACTACTAATTCCCTCACCCAGCAACTCATTTTTTCACCTTTTTACTATCTTGCTTTGCTATTTTCTTAATGAAGCAGATCCCAAAGAGCCTAAAACTTGTTCTTTCACCAATTCAGGCTCAAAATTTCTTTTAGTAGGTTTTCCTAGTACACAAAACACATACACAGAGTATGCAAATATGTCTTGCTTCTGATAGTTCAGGATGATCTGAAGCCCTGTAACCTAATAAGTTTGTACCCTCTTATGTCTTACACAATAGTACTTTGTGTCCAAAGAAGCTGCAAGTACCTCTTTGAACAACACTGAAAGTTTGCAGGTCCAGTCCCCAGCATATAAAATATGGATACATGATCCTTGATGCTCTCTGTTTTCCTCAAAACTCTAATGCTTCTGTGCACAACTTCTCCATTGTCCTCTTGGACTAATCACGATGATACTATTATGTTTCTAAAAATACGACTAGTTAAAAACTTACATTACGGCATTGCTATAGGCTGGATAACACACTTTTACCTGTAGGGAGACTTATGCTGGAAAAAATGGCGTGGAAGTGATGCTAAACTTGCTGACATCCAAAAACTATGAGTGGACCAGTTCAGCTGAATTACTTTCTGCTTTGAACCCCCCTCTAATGCGGCTGTGTGCCAGGTAAGATAACCTTAACATTCAAGTCGAATTAAAGTGCCGGCCAGGGGCTTTGAAAAACACTCACTAGTTTATATTTCCAACTGAAAATGTGGGAGGGACCAAATTCTCATGAGGCACTGCACTTGAAGCATTGTATGATACTAATTGAAATTATAACTTTCTCTTCCTTTGGTACAAGGAACACCTATTCATAACGTTGTTCCATTTGTTTCATCAAAATGATAGGTCATGTGTTGTAAGTGACACAGAGGTCTAATAATTGAGCATGCTGGAGATGTACTTATATTTCTCAGCTCTGTTGTTGCATAAAGCTTATTTTTCTTCATTTTATGAAACTACTTATAGATTTGGTTCTGTGGATATAGGTACCTTCTCCAAGAGAAGAAGAGAGGAAAAGCTCTAGATTCTGTGGCAAATTTTCACTTGCAAAATGGAGCGGTATAACCTTAATTTTGTAAATTAGTAATTGAAGCACTTATAGAAATCACATCTACTAGCTGGCCTGATATGGTTTCTCAATATATTATATATTGGTTTAATTGTTTCATCATGGATCGATTTAGAAGCCTGTAGATTTAGAGTTTGAACATGCTCCTGTTGATTTCATGTTGTTTACGACTTGAAAGTTGGAAAGCTTATAAACAAAATGATCTCCAAGTTGAAAACTTTTTAATACTAAAATTATGCATTTCAATGTTTAACAGATGGTTGAGAGATTAAATTGGATGGCAGACCGGTCAGAGAGAGGACTTCGTCAAAGTGGAGGTATCATGGTGAACTACGTGTACAGGTGACTCTTCATAAAACCAACAGTATTTTCTGATTGTGCACGATTCACCAAAGGAAAGGCTGCTTCCACATACGATACTCATGGTCTGGATTAGATCTAACCTATGAAGCTCAGATGCTTCAAAACCCCTCACTTATCCATATCAGGCGTGTATCACCATTCATACTTTACCAATACTTTCAAATACATGTCAGATACTACTATAATGTATCCAAAATTAATAAATAGTTTCTAGAATTGACATATTACCTATCTGTATGATGTCATATCCGTATCCATGTTTGTACTTCCTTGGATCTAAGATTTGACAGCTTTTTCCTAGAAGACCTGTCCCTTAATTAAACCAATAACAGTAGCTTTCCTAGTTAATTTTTCTGCTGACTCTTCTCATCGTTATTGAACTTTGCTAAAACAAAGAATTGAAAATTATGGACAATTTTTTGATGGATTTGTGGCTTGATAATTTTTTATTCCACTAAGTTTCAACCACACACAAATGACATACATTATTGAAAATGACTTGCAGGGTGGAGTGCATAGAACAATATGCTCAATCATATTTCAGCACTGGGCATATACATGCTTCAAGTGATATTCGCCACTATATCATGGTAACATGTTTTCCATGCATAGTATGATTCTGCATTTTCGATTCGACTCTGCATATTCAAAAAACAAAAATCCCCTTTTATTTTGTTTACCACCTCTTATTTGGCTATTGTTTGCAGGCACAGAAGGAACCTGAGGAGACCACCACAGCTTAGCTTTGAGGGATAAAAATGCAGTATATAATTTTGGTTCCAGTTTAGCTATATCTTGCACGTGTAGATTACTAGAACGTGTTCAAGGAAGGACAGTTAGCTCAATTTATGGTATTGGATGAGCTTTGATCACACAAGGCTCGCAAAGATGCCATACTTGTTCTGAATTCGACCTCGGACAGTGATGTTATCACACGGTATTCCTGTAACTTTCTACATATTCTCTTAAATTTTAATTTTTTTTTTAATATTTTATATATAAAAAAAATTGACTCGCAGCGTAGCGCGGGCCACGTTTCTAGTATGAAATTAAAAACCAATAAACTGTCTGCATTGTATACAGATGGAACACTAGAAAGCAATACAATAAAAACATCTTTAGTGTAATCTTCATTAAACGTTTATATATCACAATAATTTGGCCTCAAACGCTTCATTCTGTGACTGAGCTACGGGACTTTAACCATTTGAGAATGGTGAAAACAGCTTGAATCGGAAGGACATTTCTGTTGCATAACACAGGTCTGATGGTGTGATAAGGCCAGAACATCGGATCGATTCAGGCACACAAGTGCTGGTGCATATATAGATTGATCATTTCTCGTTTTCTACTGTATGCCTTGTTTCTACAACATAATCTCACATCAGCCATCTGTAAAAAGTAGCAAAAGGAAGCAACACAACCACAAAAAGATGAGAAAAAAAATCATCCATTATGATTTATCAATGAGAAGCATCAGAAACAAACTGCATTCTGACCTTGACTGACAATCTCTTAAAGTTGTCCCCTCCAAAATCATTCTTACGGTATGCAGATCGAACCTACATCAACATGCCATGATTTAGATCATTGTTTGCTTTAGCATTTTGGATAAACAACGCAAATGTGAAGAACCGCAGTTAATATGCTGACCTCTAAGATTCGTAAAGCTGTAATGTGGACGCCATGTGATGATTTAATCATGGGATTTGGGCACATTTTAGAGAAAAAAAAATTTATAATGTTAGAGATCAATAATTAGAAACAAAAAATAGAACATAAAAACCAAATGGAGATGTGTGGTCAGCATTACCCAAACCATGGATCCTAATTTTTTTACTTGTTAGAATATGTAATAAATTGTAAATCTTGAAAAAAAAATTTAAAAAAATATTCATTAATAAAATATGAATTAAAGCTCTAATTTTTAAGATTTTTTTGGCAAAACTTTTATTTTTTATGCCTTTTTTTTTCCTTGTTGATTTGGTTGTGTCAATATCTTTTACCATAAAAAAAAAAAGTTTTCTCTGAATTTATCTCATCATCGAAAGACTGTCTATATGGAATTAATAGAAAAATAAATATATTTTCTTTTTTGATTCATTTCATGCACAATTCTTTATTTAATCAAATACCTATAAAATTTCTTTCGTGCGAACTTGAACTTGAGGCTTTCATTTTAGAACCAGATTGAATCTTGAAAATGATGCACTGAATTCAACCTCTTCTTTATAGCACAGGAAAAAAAGAGTTTGGAAATTACTTCATGCAGTCTTACATTACTGCATGTTGAGTCAAGTCTCCGGAGCTTTCTTTATTCCAAGTCCTTTCCATGAAATTTTCCTTTCGGAAATGAAATATGCCAAAAATATTGGGTCCCATATCAAGTTGATTTTTTTGCTGGTCTCTCCATAAACAGCTCTCAGGCCAAGCAAAAGTTGCAGAATTGTGATATCAACAACAATGGAGGAAAAACCAAAAGAAGCTAAAACCGCAATGACAGGCTTTGCGTCAATAAACGAAGACCTTTTCCAAAACATACTCAAACGAATACCAGCTTTATCCTTTGCATCAGCAGCTTGTGTAAGCAAATCATGGAACCGAAATTGCAATCAAATCCTCTATAAACCAAAGCTTGCCTCCGCTTTTTCTCTGAATCCAGTCCAAAAGGTTTGTTGAGTCTTCAAAAAAACCAACAGAAAAGCCATCACTTTACTGTTCAGTCTCTAACTTGAATAGAGTTTTTGTGTTTTCTGATGATGGTCAAATTCACAGGTTGCATTAGAAGAGGTCGTCAATAAGGTTCTCTCCAAGCCAATTAGACCCCAGTTTGCCATTGCAAATGTTATTGGGAGTGGGGTTGATTTGAGTGGAATACTCGATTTTGTAAGATTGAACATTAACTGCAATATCGAACGTGTTCTTGTGGATTTTCTTCTCTTTTTCTGGTGTTTTTGTTAAGTTAACGTCGGATTGCCTGTACGGTTTGTGTTATAGTTAGCAGCAAAACTTGGTTCCAAAACTCCAATTATTGTGTCTTGTGCTGGTGGAATCATGGGAAGAGATGCTGTTACTGATGAATATAAAGAGGTCAGCTCTGTAACATTCTTTTAATTGCTTGCTTTTGTTCTTTCTAAGAGACATGAAAGAATGCTTTATTGGCTTCTTTTAAAAAATATGTAGGTTATGATAGAAGATTTTTGGGTTGATGGTGCATCAAACTCAAGCTATGGTATCATGTTGGCTGTGGGGTTTTTACCAGGACTAAAAGTTGATGCCATCCCGCTGCTACGACCAAGAAAGGTAACAAATTATGCAACCAATTAACCTTCGTTTAAAAGATGATGCTCTTAGCTGTTAGTATCCAAGGATAGAGTAGACAAACACAAGAAGGATAGAAACATGTTTGGTTGGAAGGATAGAAACAGACATAAAATAAATCTGTTTCTAGTACAGTTTTTGAAGTGAATTCTGTCATTTCAAAACAGGAAAGACAGGAGGACATGTCTCATATGTCCTCACTATCTCTATCTTTTCTGTCTCAAATTCTAAGTTTGGATGGCTTGTTTAAGATCGGATCGAGAAGTCTTCTAATCTTAGGGTGCAAAAGGTGGTCCGATAATATCCTTACTGTTAAAACCTTGAAAAAAATCTTAAATTGCATATTCGGTGAGCCATAAAAGTATTAATTGAAGAAAGTACATAGACCTTCATGTATTTGTTGACAATAAGCTAACTAATCTTGAGTATTTTTTCTGAAATGGTAACATCAGGCACGGGGAGTGGCAATGGTTGATAAGTTCGTGATGGATATTATGAATTTTGCAGCTTCAGTATCTGATTCCACATCACCGAGTCTGATTATAATGTTTGGAGTAAGCTAATTTTTTTCATATTTTCTTGCAAATATCCTTGTATTTCTTCAGAAAGTTTCTTGCTAAGATGTGACCTTAATTCATGCTGATACAGAGCGAAAAAACTGACCAGAAACCTGTAATGGAAAAGCTGGGTGAGTTTTTCTCAACTAAAACCCTTGGCCTGGATTTTTGTGATTGAAAAGCTGTAATGAGAACTTTTGTGCTGCTATAGAGCGAAAAAACTGACCAGAGTCCTTGGCCTATATTATTAAAATATTTGCCAGACATGATAAACTGTCGCCCATCAATCTACTATATTGCTTCTTGAAGTTGATAATGCATTGTGTTGCAGATCATGCCATGTCGAGGGAAACAATTGTTGTCGGCGACGAGAGAGCTCAATTCCTGTACAGAAGTGGGATAGAGTCAAGAAATGTCTATTATGGGATCGTCGATCAATATTTTTCTGATGCAGTTGCTCTTGTATTTGCAAGGGATCAAAACAGGCCTTCTGGTATTTTAACTCTATTCATCTATGTTCTTGCAACTAAAATAGATAGACAATGTACTTGACTTTTCTTGATCCTGATCAATCTGTCTTAATGGCAGGCACAGGGGAAATCCATTTCCATTCTGCATTATCAAGTGGTGTTTCTGCAATAGGTCCAAGGTTCAAGGCAGTTTCTGCCAATGAGATTGAATCTGAGACAGGTCTTAGTACATGGCTTACTGTCAGAAGAGAAGGAGGACAAGAGATTCTAGGTGGTCAGAGGATTATAGATTACATCAACAATGAGGTATGATATCTAGTCTTTTGGAAAACCATGCTTTAGGCATCTGGGGTTTTCCCAAGGAAAAATGATTTGTAGACAGTGGATTTTTTGGGAACATTGTATAGTTTAGTCCCTATCATTTTTGAAAAGAAGAAAAACAGTTCCTTCATTTAAAGATTTTGTAATTAGGCCCCTTTATTTTGAATTTGCTTTTCTTCTTCCATCATCAAAATTAAAATACATCCCTCTTTCCTCTTTTTTTTTTTTTTTTTCATACAACAAAACAAAACGATGTGCCAGCCATAGCTCTACTTTCTCTCCCCTCATTTATCTCTCCGTGGAACTGTAAAATAAATAATAATTAAAAATAAAAATGCAAATTTTGAAAAAATTGAGGATTGAAATGAACATTTATCATAACTTAATAAAATAAAATTTGATCACTTTAATATATTGCATTCGAGATAAAATGTACTGTATAATGCAAATTATATACTGTCTAAAGACAATAACACATAATGTAAATTCTCTGCCACTCTCCTTCATTCGTGCATGTTGCAAGCCACTTCTGCTACTATATATGAACATCAAGTTCTTGAGCTGTCTACTAATTAGTGTCCTATTAATTATCTTGATTCTTAATTAATTCAGTACATCCTTTCGTTGTTGTTAGTTTTCTATTGTATCTCTCTTTTCTGAATTATAATTTAATATGTTACAGTTGGGGAACCAAACTAAACTGTTCATTGGAGTTTCTGAACAAAGAAAATGCTTTGTTGGGTCAGAGAAGCCAAGACAGATGAGATCTCTAGCTTTCCATGAAGTTATTGGGTGAGTGGTTGAACTCTCATCTTCTATTTTAGCCTTGTATTTTTCATGCAGAAGGTGCACAACTTGAAAAATTGCAGAAATTACGGATATTTTCCGTCTTAATCACCCCATTAAACATAAGGGTTGATCAGTGGTATTTGTCATTACCATAGCCATAAATTAATTTAGAAGCTTTTTTCCTTTGTTTGATTTAAGACCATTTTCAAAGATTCTCTTCTCATTGAGATAGTTGCTTGTCAACAGTGGAGATGAAGAGCACCTTTTTGTGGATGGAGTTGGCATAAAAACTGGAGACTACTTTCATCTTTACCATCCAGATCCAAGCGCCGCATTATCTTCATGTAGTAATATCTCCAAGAATTTCAGAAACCTGAAGCTAGATTGGAGTTTTAGAAACTGCCAGCTTCATGCAGCTACGAGTGTTGGTAAAAAGGAAGTTATTGGAGGTTTTGTTTTCGCTTGTTGGGGCCGTGGTGAGTCATTCTTTGGGCACAGCAATGTTGATAGCTCACCATTCTTGGATAACTTTCCTGGGGTCCCAATGGCAGGGATATTTACTTATGGGGAAATCGGACGGGGCTCTTCAATCTTGAACACAGATATTGAATCAGGCCAAGAAGATAAGGCTTTGTGTTTCTGCGTGCATGTTTATAGCACTGTATATTTGGTGGTGTCTTATACTCCGGCACCTATAGAGCATTAGATCTTGTCTATCTTCTTCTTCTTCTTCTTCTTCATGAAATCGTATCTGATTTCGTGTTGTTAGGGTCATTGAAAAATCCTGAGGTTGTAGGAGTATACTTAAGAACTACGTAGTTCTCAGGATTCTTTTCACATTTTCTGCTCATATTTTTGTATTTCTATATCATACGAGCCTCTATGAAGTTTGCTCGAACGTATATGAGTATATAAAAATAAAATAGTTAAACGTGAGTGAATAGTAGAAAATGTATAAGAACATATCGAATTAAGAGAGCACGTTTAGAATTTAGAAGCAGATTGAACAAGTTGATGAAGGATGGGATTTGGTTGCCTGATTGCTTTCAAAATTGTTTTCTCCCTCCCTTGATAACGGGACCAATCTACAACGAAAGAGAATGAAATGGATTGGACATGGAGTTCTTGAAATTTAATTGAGAAACTGTGGAAGTGGCCAAGGAAGAATTTGAAAACGCAAGAGAGGATTGTCTCGGGCCAAAATCCTTAATGAGCCCCGGTATCAACCCACTAGAACTACCCTAAACCATGGACCATGGGCTTGCTGGTGGAAGAGACAACCGGTGATAGTTTTAAAACATTCAAGGAGGATAAAACAGTTTATATAAATTGCAAACTTTCTAACTTTCATCATTTTCTTTTCTTTAGTGGTCCTTTCTTTTATTTTCTACATAAAATAACATAAACTTAGTTATTTATTTATACACAAAATACAAGTATGAAAAATCAAAGTTTCAATATGATAATTGTCATTCTTGACTTTCTAGATCAAATTTACTACAACTTAGTTTTGTCCACTATTATCTAACTTGATTTGGCTGACATATTGCTCTTAATCTAGGCCGAGTGTAAGAAAAATAAACCCAAATTCAATCGTTAGCCTCTTGTGTTCTTCTCCTCCTAGCCTTCAAAGTCCAGGCCAAGTGGACAGCTGGTTGTTATTTTGGACTTCATACAAGAAGGAAGGTTGAGGAATCATTACTCCCAGAAACAGCTGATTATTAATCCTACATCCTTGGAGAGGATGGGAGCGACCTCTTGAACCCTTGTAGCTAACTCTAATTAAGGAAGGTTTGAGTTTTCTTATGAAGAGTTTGCTAAGGCTACTGTTGACTTCAGCATAGATAATAAGATTGGGCAAGGTGGGTTTGGATCAGTGCACTATGCTGAGCTAAGAGACGAGGTTCGTTGTCATGATCTTTATCAATCATTGATTCATCATTAATAAATGTAGAAGAAAGGAACAAGGAAATCTCCTGGAGAGAAACATCCACTGGCTAAGTGCCATTCATAACAGGATTAAATTGCTTGAATCTAACCCCTTCCGCGATTAATCAACTCACTCTTTCCTCCACCTAGCTACTATCTTTTCAGACAGCTGCAATCAAGAAGATGGATATGCAAGCATCGAAAGAATTTCTTGCTGAGCTGAAGGTTTTAACACACGTTCATCGCTTAAACCTGGTAATTAATATTTAATCCTTTTATGTCGGTCTTGCTCGGGAACTTTGACACCGTTGAGCAGTTATCCAGGAACTTCTGTGGGATAATCTCATTTATTACTTTGCATTTGATGTTCCCTTAATGATCTTTAAGTATTCAATCATCTTATAGTCATAATTGCATTGCTTGCAAAACAATTTGGGGGCAGGTGCCATTGATAGGATATTGTGTTCAATCACTATCACATTTAACAGTTTCATTAAAAAAAAAAATATTCTACACTAATATGTTGCTGATGACTATTTTATTGATGGATTCACGGATAAATACTTATTGTCAGAAAAAATCTCATTGATAATTTTTGATTTGTCTGTAAGTCCATTATTAATATAAAAAAATTTACTGATAATATTAAAGACGGACAATACAGTAAAAATAAAATAAAATTATCCACTTGATCACTTTGTCGGTAATTCTGTTGTAGAGTGACTTCGGCAAAGAATCGTCCACTTATCTCTCTTTCAATCGGCTGCTATATTTCAATAGTGAATTCATCAGTCAATTTGTCGGTATCAATGCCACATCAGTGTATCATTTACCTTTTTAAATCTCATTGTAATTTTGTCGGTATAATTGCATCTGTAAAAACTTATACGTTATCGCATTGTTTTTATTGTTATTTTTTATTATTATTCTTTCTATTCTGACCGCGATTCCCTCAGTATATATTGATGATATATTTTCATTTGTGTTTATCGATGGAAAAATTTAGTCGGTAAATATCACAATAAAATACTGACAGAAAAAATCTGTCAGTATTTTTATTTATATTTATTAATTTTCGAATAATGAATACCCTATTATTGGTCAACGAGTTCATTGAGAATGGAAATCTAAGTCAACATTTGCGTAGTGATTCGGGTAAGAATGCATCTGCATAATCAATTTCAAGCTTTTTTGTCAAGTTGTTCTAATGATCATGTTATAGATCTGTTCTTTTCCCAGGGAAGGTTCCGTTGCCATGGTCAGCTAGGGTTCGAATAGCTCTAAACTTGGCCAGAGGCCTTGAATACATCCATGAGCATACTGTACCTGTATATATTCACCATGATGTGAAATCAGCAAACATTCTGATCGACAAAAACTTCCGCGGAAAGGTTGTCGATCGTCCCGTATTCATACTGAAGTCTATTTATGTGAAGCACTCCAAGATAATAACTTGACTTTTATGTCTGGATCTTCTGCAGTTCGAGGATGTTCTGAGACAGCCTGATGATCCAAGAGAAAATCTCCCTAAACTAGTTGATCCTAGGCTTGGAGACGACTACCCTCTTGACTCCGTTTGCAAGGTGAAATTTGATCACAGCAAATCCAAGTTTCTGCAATCTAAACCCGTGTTATTACTAAAATACTTAGTTTTTTGTTTTGTTCACAGATGGCTCTGCTTGCTAGAGCTTGTACGCACACAGGAAATTCCTCAACTAAGACCAAGCATGAGATCAGCTGTGGTAGCACTTGTGACACTTTCATCCACACGAGAATGAAAGTATCAATGTTTTCGTGATTGCAATGATTGTTACCACTGTAAATCCCGATTATATATATTTTTTTCTATTTTATTAACTTTGTTCTTTGAATTTCTAGATTATTTTCTTTCTATATTCATTTCACGAATTTTTTTTTTCAAAACCTATAATTTTTTTCTCATGAGAATTTATACTTGAGAGTAATTAATAAAATATAACTAGTTATTTTCCTTCTATCATAAAATTTTCCTACAATATATGTGTGTGTGTGTGTGATTGATAGAATTTCCTCAAATTAGAACATAAACATGATAACAATCGAGCATGATCTGCTAGCTATTAAAGATTACTTAGATTGATCAAAATTTGAATAGGTGAAGGATCAAATTGGAATATGCATGATAATTTAGGAGCAAAATTATAATTTTTTAATACAATATGGTGTCTGGATTGAGTTGTGGAAACGCCTCGGACATATTGAAATAGCATAGATTGTGGGACTTTCATCAATTTACATAGGCTTAAAGCTCATTTATGGGAATATAGAACTTGATGCAAAGTCTCAGAATATTCCTTTTTAGCTTAAGTTTCAAGCAAAAAAGTTTTATATGTCCAATTTTTTCTCCAAAATCTGGCTGGAAAAGTTTGGTTAGCTTTTGAAAAATTTTGAATTTCTTTTTATTATTATTTTTTAATATTTTTGGATCGTTTTAATATATTAATATTATAAATAAATTTTTAAAAAATAAAAATATATTATTTTAATATTTTCTAAATAAAAAACACTTAAAAAAATAATTTATACCAGATTTTCAAAAATATTTTTAATATATTTCAGACCACAGTAGGGTTTGGTATAAAACATTGACTAGTTGAGGCCTAAGGATACTTGATTAAGACATATATGATATTTTCGGGGGCAAATTTATCCTTCCTTTTGTAATATATAGTGTGCTTGCTTTAGAAGGAATATCTTAGGTATCGTTTGGTTGCTATTTCAAGATAAAAGATGAAATTTTTGGGAAAGATTTATTTTCATTTCCTCGTCTCTTACTTTCTAACCAAATAAGTTTCTATTTATTATATATGTATTTATCTCTTCTTTCCTGTAACACTAACCAAAAGTTCCTCATTGGAATCATCTTTAATTATAATACGAGTTTGTTTGGTAGTGTAGTTATAGTTATTTTTTAAATAATTTTTTATATTAAAATATATACTAATAATATTTTTTTTATTTTTTAAAAATTATTTTTGATATCAGCACATCAAAATAATTTGAAAATAATAAAAATATATTAATTTGAAGTTAATAAAAATATAAAAAATATTTAAATTTTTTTAAATATATTTTTAAAATATAAAAATAAACAAGCCTCATAGAAAAGTGAATATAATCTCCACAAGAAATACAGTAAACCAACAAAATACAAAGTTATGTGTTCCCCTCTCAAGTTTACCTCCTATGGTAGAAAAGTGAAAATGATCTCCACAAGAAATACATTGTGTGGTGGACGTGAATTAAGGAGTAAACCACCATCAAAATCAACCTTCCTTTTGGCACCTTGGCTAATATCCAAATCCAACAAAACGTCGAGTGCTGAAAATACGATGAAAAGCCAAAAAACACACCATCCCAGGGTGCTTCTTCTTCAACAAATTCACCTTCACGCAACAGATTAAAGATGACCTTTCTTGAAAACGTTTTCTTCCACGGGCTTGACAATGGCGACTTCAGGATGATAGAGCGGTGGTTGAACAAATACAAATCTTGGATGGCTTCAAGCATGCGGACTCTCTTGGCCCCTTCCTTCCCAAGTCCTCCCATGAAATGATTATCATGCCAAGAATTGTTATTGTTATTGTTATGATATATAAAATAAATCCAAATCCCATGGAGTAGCATCGCCTTGAATATTCCAATATTAAATTAACCAATGTTTCAACCACTCCTAACTTTATTTTCATTTGTGTGGGCAGATTTGGTCCACCGGCTAGTGGGCAGGCCAAGATCGTTGAATTAATTAAATAATCCAGCAGCAAAAACTCTTAATTTCTTGATTAAATCATCTCACGTGAGATTTAATTCTTGTTTTAAATGAACGGTAAGAAATTAAAAAAAAAAAGTCATAATTTCTGCTCTTAAATCAATCTTCTCCTCCTTGGACGGGACACCAACCACACACGGACGGCACATCATCCCCACGGACCCCTCTTCTATGCAGCCGCGTTCTAAGGTCTTGAGCTCACGTGAGTTCCAGTTTTTTTATATATATATATATATATATATAAGAAATTCAAAGTCTTTTTTCTGCACAATCATCGAATTTTGACTTGTGATCTCCCAAAATATCATTATCTACAAATAAAAAAAATAGAATCGTGTAGATCCTAAATAAAATTGGAGTCAATATGCATGCATAGCGAGACAGTTGGAAAACTAAGACAGCGTTTCCTGTAAAGCCCGTCACCTCCAACTCACTGCTTGCTGTCTCCCCCAGTTTCAAAGCGCACACGCAATCCACACTTTATCCACGTGCCTCTCCATAAGTATTGTTCTCTTGGGTACCATTTGGTCCCTGTTTCCTTACTTATGTTCCAATCTGGTCCTCTCTTGATCTGTGATCTTAATGTCATCCTTTTATTGAGTGTATTCCCTGCTTTTTACGACAGCTTTGCATGGAATAAAATTATTTTCTACTAATATGATCTTGTTTTCAACTCTTTCCGAGACGATCTTTAGAGATTGTAGATTGAGAGATAGAATGATTATAGAAGTTGAGGGACTAAATTGAAACAGAAGATAGTAAAAAGATTAAACGAAACAAAAATGAAAGCAGGGTGATCAAAAAGCACAATCTTCCCTCCATTATTTGACAGATCCCACTAATCACCATTTAATTGGATCGTGAGACAGCCTCTCAAACAGCGCGTGAAAGGATGTCCTCATTCCTTTCATCATCCGCAAAGTAGCCGTTGCAAATACCACGTGGCAACTTGCCGACACGAGTGTTGGCTTGTCACAAATACTCCTCCGTGTAGGAGCATAAAATAATACTATTTGTCTTAATGGGGTTGTTTTGATTTTTTCCTAAATACAAAATAGTGCTCGCTCATAATAGTGTAATTTCAATTAAGTCCCTTAACTTTGACCTCATGCAATTTAATTACATTTATTATTGAACTAACAAACAAGTTCCTCAATCACATTTGCTGAAAAAACAAAATACTAGCGAGTTTGATACAATTCTCACAAGCTTAGGATTTGATTGCATTTTGAGCACCAAAATAAAGCATGTCAATAAAATTCATATATTGGGTAATTTAAAATTTATTTAAGCTCTTAACTCTTTATCCAATTATATATATATATATATATATATATATATATATATATATATATATATATTTCACCATTTTATTTTATATGAAATGTAATAATTACCCATCATTTTTTATAAATATTTAATCAATTCTCCTAATTTATTTTCCATCTTTAGCTTTTACTTTATTTATTTATTTATTTGTGGTACCCCAAAGTTTTATTTGGATATGATAAAATATATTTTCATGAGGCTCTTTTCAAAATAAAAAATTACAATTTTCACTTTATATTAAAATAAAAAAAGTTGTATGTAGGCATTTATTGTGATGAGATACCAGTTTGAATATTACAAATTTAAGAGCCATTAAAAGTTTATATAGTTATTAATTTTAGGACTTGTGAAATTAATAAAGATATGTTTGAGTTAGTCTGGATACTCACATTAATAAAAATAAATAAAAATAGGAGAACTTAATTTCAAGACAAGCGATGATTTATTAATTTCAAGACAGAAAAGGTGAATCTACAAGAATTGGTGGTTTAAGGACTAAAATGAAATATGCGTGACAATTTCAGTACTGAATTGTAGCTCTCATTTCTCGAGTCGAGCTGAGACACTTTTTTAGCAGTATAAAAAAAGATGGGCTCAAATCGAAAACGTTAGCATCGAAACAACCAGAACGGGAAATTTTCACTTTCCGATATCTTTTTTTCTCTACTTTCTCCCCATCTCCATCTTCTTGTACTATATATTCCCATTTTCGGACCTTACCTTTTGATCGGTATTTATTATTATAATAATTACTGAAGGCGTGTGTGGTAGCGTGCTAGCTACTTATCCTTTCAAATGGAGAGGAAGCATACTGTTTACTTGGATTAAGCTATAAAGTTATCCAAACACTTGCTAACTCAACTTTCTCGGTTTTTTTTTTTTTTTGAAGATTGAGAGGTCAATATATCATTGGAGATAAGGAAAGAAGTTGGTTAATAGTAAGCAAATTTCTTTTCGAGCTCCTTTGGTTTACCTGCTGTGTTGATCCCCCCCCCCCCCCCTGTTATTTGATGTGTTTTCTGTGTTCTGGTGTGTGAAATGCGCCTCAGATGGAAAAATTTATTGAATATGGAGGTTAATTTGATGTGTGATTAGGATTCGTTTTATTATGATTGATTTGCTTTGTAAGTATAAAAAGATGATCTTTTTGAGATTTTACTTGAAAAGTTGCTATCTTTTGTTTTGACGTATAGGGATTGAAAGGAGCAGTTGGATGTTAAATATAGTAGTTGAATTTCTTAAATGTTTTTTAAATTTTCTTGAGAAGTTGTTTGTTTTTAATGTTTTTTATAAGGTTTTTGTTTTGGTTCTTTTTTTGAAGGTATAAATGGCAACGCTTGCAGATATAGCGGTTTCGGGGGCTATAAATTTACTGAGTGCATTCATTTTCTTATTGGCATTTGCAATTTTGAGGCTACAACCCTTCAATGATAGAGTTTACTTTCCAAAATGGTATCTGAAGGGGTTAAGAAGCAGCCCCTCGCGCTCTGGGGCATTTGTTCGTAGGGTGGTGAATTTAGACTTTAGGTCATATATCCGGTTTTTAAATTGGATGCCGGAAGCGCTTAAAATGCCGGAGCCTGAGCTTATTGATCATGCAGGGTTGGATTCTGCTGTTTACTTGCGCATTTACCTGATGGGGTAATCCCTTTTCCGTTCGTTTATCTTTCTGTTTCTGAAAATGTTTATGTCATTTGTTATTATGTGCTGAGCTCGGTTTTGTTTCCTACGCAGACTTAAAATTTTTGTGCCTATAACATTCCTTGCTTGGGCTATCCTGGTGCCAGTCAATTACACTAATAATGCTCTAGAGGCAGCCAAGATGGTGGCCGATGTGACTGCTAGTGACATTGACAAGCTTTCGATTTCGAATATACCACTTAAATCACAAAGGTAGGAATCCATCCTCCTTTGCTAACTTCTGCTTCCTTGTCATCTCCGAGTTTTGATGAATCCTGATATATTCAGATATATTGATCACAATTCTCTTACCATGTTATATAGCATAATGACCCTTTATGGATAACTTTACGCATAGATTATTCTGTATCTGTAGAATGCATGTAAATTATTATGTATCTGTAGAATACTTATTAATTGCTAATTTATCAAAAACCAAGAGTAATTGTTTTCCTCAAGACAATCACATGTTGTCTTGTATTTCTTTGTTCGCATATCCTACCATCTTCTACTTCCAGGAATATCTTCTCCTTTTCTTTTTCAGTGTGCTCCTATATTTATATTTATTGCATTGCAGATTTTGGACGCATATAGTGATGGCTTATGCCTTTACTTTCTGGACGTGCTACGTGTTGCTAAGGGAGTATGAGAAAGTTGCTTCGATGAGGTTGCAATTTCTTTCCTCACAAAGACGTCGTCCAGATCAATTCACAGTAAGATGAACTATTTTCCTTATTGATTTATTTCTTTTTAGAGTTTTTTTCCTTAACCCTGAGCTTGTTCCTCAATTTCCATTTAAAGAAATGAATTCCATTTGTGAATATTTTCAAAATTGGCAGGGGTAGTTTGCTTACCCTTTTTTCTCTGTCCTTCTCCTATTCAAGAAACTTGCATCATTGAGTTTACTCTTCCCAGGTCCTTGTTAGGAATGTACCTCCAGATCCAGATGAAACTGTCAGTGAGCTTGTGGAGCACTTTTTTCTAGTGAATCATCCAGATCATTACCTCACTCATCGGGTATGTTCCTGCTCAAACAAAATTTATATTGTAAATAATCTTTGGTAGAAAGCTATGAATTTATTTGATGACATGGAATAGTCTGCACCAATTTTGTTTTGCAAAATATGGGAAACCGTTTGTTCAAATGTGTGTGTGGGCATTATGTGGACAATGTGTGCTACTGGTACTTGATAAATTATATATCTTCAATGATTTTAGGTAACATTATGAGGCATTCACTTGAATGCATTTGATCATAGCTTTTCCATATGTGCAAATGCTTGCCATCTTCCATAAGTAAACTGTTTCCCTCAGCTATTGTTCTTTGTTTTCATGTTCTTGTCCCAATTTTATCTCTGGTGGTTTTGATGATTTATTCCAAACCTTAAAGTTTGATTGCGTCAATTTCCAATTTTTATTCCAGAACTGACGTTGAATTGACGAAGTGTTAGTGCAGGAGTTGTGTTTGATTTGGAATGTTGTAAACCTCAAAGTTAATTGTTTTAAGTGCCACCGTTTCCTTGTTTCTATTTGTGGCTGTGTAACGGTGTCACATTCCCTGCTGGACATAGAGACTTCATTCTTTCTAAATAGCAATTTAACAGAGAATTGCACCAATTAACTACTCTGCATTTATTGTCTTTGGACTCTGAAAAATGATTAAAAAGAAGTGCTAGGATGTTTTATTTGTTGAACTAAGAATGTGCACCTCCGCTTGTTTTTTATGAGCATGCTGTATTGCTGAGGTGATTTGTGGAAAATGTTGTTGCTCATAAAGAATGCTTCCAATTTTCTTGACTTGGTGAGTGTTGCAGCTCTTCGTAGCCTTTCTTTATTTGAATTAAATAGCAAGGGATAGGGAAAAGGTTTGGTGGGTTGAGGAGGCAACATGTGTACCACACATGATCTATTGAGTGGCTTTAAATGGACCCTTTACTTGCTGGAGTATTCATATAAACCCTCACACTTTCTTATGCACCTGAAATTCTAGGATAGTTTGTACTTCAATTTGTAAATTTTTGTCTTAATAAAATTTTTAATGCAGGTGGTGTGCAATGCCAACAAACTAGCCAGCTTGGTCAAGAAGAAGAAGAAAAAGCAGAACTGGCTTGACTACTACCAACTCAAGTACTCCAGGGATCAATCGCTGAGGCCTCAGATGAAGGTAATTCTCAAAATTCAATCTGATAGCCTATTACTTTTTCCTAAACCTAATTTCGGTTTTGACCTCAACTCTTACGGTTCTTGGATGTTTCAGACTGGTTTCCTTGGGCTTTGGGGGGGAAAAGTGGATGCAATTGATTATCACATATCAGAGATTGAGAAACTGTCAGAAGAAGTAAGCAGCTTCAATTTCTTATCTAAAATTCCCTAATCTCTCATAAATTTTGAACTTTTTTTTTTTAAAAGCATATAATCTGGCAACCGCTTGTTCGAAAGTCCATGAAGTTTATTGGTTGGTTTTAGGCTCACTCAAATGAGTTAAGAGATGCTGCATATTCTCACCAGTTACTATTTGCATCATCATACTAATTTGAGTCACGGATCCTTTTGGTATTATTCAGATAGAAGAAGAGAGGAAAAGGGTTTTAAAGGATCCAAAGTCTATCATGCCAGCAGCATTTGTTTCATTCAAGACTCGATGGGGTGCAGCTGTGTGTGCACAAACTCAACAATCAAGAAATCCGACTTTGTGGTTAACAGAGTGGGCTGCGGAGCCTCGCGATGTATATTGGCAAAACTTAGCCATTCCGTACATGTCACTCAAAGTTAGGAGGCTGATAATTGGAGTTGCTTTCTTTTTCCTTACCTTCTTTTTCATGATACCTATTGCATCTGTACAAGCTCTAGCAAGTATTGAGGGAATAGAGAAAAGAGCCCCTTTTCTGAAGTCTGTTATTGAAATGTACGTTTCTTCCATCACAGTGCCTTCTAACTTAGTTGCAAGTTTTCTTTGTTAGAAATTACTAATTGTTTCATTATTTAATATGCAGAAAATTTATCAAATCTGTTATCCAAGGTTTTCTTCCTGGCATTGCATTGAAGCTCTTCCTTATCTTCCTGCCAACAATATTGATGATCATGTCTAAGTTTGAAGGCTTCGTATCTCTATCATCTTTGGAAAGGAGATCAGCAACGAGATACTATATTTTCCTCATTATCAATGTATTCCTTGGGAGCATACTCACTGGAGCCGCATTTGAACAGCTAAATTCTTTTATTAATCAGTCTGCTAACGAGTATGTTACTCTCACTTTTTTATCAAATAGTGTCTTCAGTATTTAATTACTCTACTAGGGTGTATGCATATTTAAGGGAAGTTGATTGCATTAGGGTGAGCGGTAATGTATGCTGTATGGGCCAAAAATTGTCGGTAGTGTTAATGGGCAAGGAATGTTATTTTCTCTGTTTGAAGGTTTCTTCATGGCATGTGCCTTCAAAGGTCTTCCAATAACATATATTTTATTGACCGTAAATTTTTTTATCCTCCAATCAGTAATTTATTTTAATCTCACTTTTCATCAATCTAGAATCCCTTTGTACTTGACTGATTTGATAGACTGTTTATTCATGATTTCTTCCCTTTTCCTGGTATGAACCCATATGGTCTACGAGAATATGTTTTTCATTTTATCATCTACAACTTCCATTAAGTTTTTATTATATTTTTCTTCTTTTCTCATTTATTCATTTATTTATGTGGCAGAATTCCTAAAACAATTGGTGTAGCTGTTCCAATGAAAGCAACTTTCTTCATAACCTATATAATGGTTGACGGATGGGCTGGCATAGCCGGAGAAGTTTTAATGTTGAAACCACTGATACTCTACCACTTGAAAAATTTCTTTTTGGTGAAGACTGAAAAGGACAGGGAAGAGGCAATGGATCCTGGAAGTGTTGGTTTTAACACTGTTGAACCCCGTATACAATTATATTTTCTACTAGGGCTTGTATATGCAACAGTGACACCACTTCTCCTTCCATTCATAATTATTTTCTTTGCCTTCGCCTTTGCAGTGTTCCGTCATCAGGTAACAAGTTGATACTATTGGTTGTATGATGTTCAATCCAAGAACAATTCAATTGCATATTAATGCCTTGTGCCAACTAAATGTTCAAAACCCTACAACTTAATCCAACTTGGAAGATTTACTGGACCAAGGTTCAGTGCAATTGGATACAATATATTCATCTTTTCCCTATGCTTTACACCTATGCAGATCATAAATGTTTACAACCAAGAGTATGAAAGTGGTGCAGCATTCTGGCCTGATGTCCATGGGCGTGTTATTACTGCACTAGTAATCTCGCAGCTGGCTCTGATGGGGCTGATGAGTACCAAACAAGCTGCACAGTCAACACCATTTCTCATTGCTCTCCCTGTCCTCACTATATGGTTTCATAGGTTCTGCAATGGACGCTACAAATCTGCATTTGTCAAATATCCATTAGAGGTGTGTTGGTGTCTGCATACTGTGGAGTTGATGCTTTTTGTTTGCTTTGATTTTTCTATACTCCCTTGTTTGCTCTCGATTGATTTGCCTGCATAATACTGATAATTTCTTATATGAAATTATGAATTTATTTTAGTATATAATCTGCATATATGTCAATATAGAGTTGCTGAAAATGTTCGTTACAAACTCAGGTTATGTTCTATGTATGACCAATTCTGGCATTTGATACTATCAATAAGTTTTGTTTCATTAACACGACACCTTTCAAGTGAATTCAAGTTATTTAGATTGTAGCAAAATGACTCAAAAGCTGCACCTGCAAACTACTAATCTTGTCTTGAACCATGGTTTTCAGGAAGCAATGATGAAAGATACCCTGGAACGAGCAAGGGATCCAAACTTTAATCTGAAAGCCTACCTTCAGAGTGCTTATGTTCATCCAGTTTTCAAAGTTGATGATGATGATATTGATGAAGACGACCTTCTGAGCGGAAAGATGGAGACTGAGAGTGTCTTAGTACCTACAAAGCGCCAATCACGAAGAAATACACCAGCACCAAGCAAAATCAGCGGGGGATCCTCACCATCTTTGCCCGAGACAGTTAAAAATGGAGAGCCTTGAAACAGAGATCGTTAAATATGACACGTGCATGACTACACCTCGCAGAACATTAGACACAATCCATTGCCAGGAGACAGTGATCCGTTGTAAACTTAACGAGTCAAGATAGCAAAGTTTGTTCTATAGAGAGAAAGGGAAAAAGGGCCTGCTGAAATTTCTGAAACGAAATCAAGTTCTGGATTTTGTGGCAACGAATGGCCCTTCATACTTCAAAGACAGATGTAGATGAATGTTAGCATGTTAAAAAGTAGATATTGTGTGGATTTCTAAATGTTGGTTTACACAACTATACATGTTAGTCGCCGTATTCAATGAAAAGATCTTCTCCTTATAGCTTGGGCCCTTCAATACTTTGCTGCATTGCCCTGTGTGAAATGGTACAAAGGTTACCCTGCAACAAGGCACTCGTTCATGAGCTTACAGGCACCCTACTCCATACAAGGGCAATATAGTCCCCGCACTCTTTAAACAAGGCACTCGTTCATAAGCATACAGTCACCCCACCCCATACAAGGGCAATATAGTCCCCATGCTCTTCAAACAAGGCACTTGTTCATAAGTATACAGGCACCCTACCCTACACAAGGACAATCTAGTTCCCATACCCTTCTGACATATTGGGACCAGGCTACTCACCCACCTAAGACGTATCCAAATTCCCAAATATAAAATATGTTTACGACCCTTGAAAATTTTAATTTTTTTCCTGTGTTTTCCCTTGAACGACACTTAAAAAACATCTAGTAAACCAAAAGAAAAGTAATAAAGAAAGAAAAATATCACGAGAATAAATTCATTTAAAAACGAAATTAATACTGACACAACATAATATCATAGCATTGTTTTAATAATAATATTCTCTATTAATATGAAACTCTTTTACTAATATTTTCACTAGAATGAATATAGAAGTTGAGGGATTGAATTGAAACAAAAGATAGTAGAAAGATTAAAATGAAACAAGAGTGAAAGTAGGGTGCTCAGAAAACACAATCTCACCTCCATTATTCACAAATCCCACCAATCATCATTTTAATTGGATCGTGAAGCACAGCCCCTCCAACAGCGCGTGAAAGAATATCATTTTTTTCGTTCAAAATCGACAAAAAGTAGCTGTTAGAAATAGCACTTGGCAACTTGCGGACATGGTGCTGTTTTCTTACGAATACTCTTCCATGTCTTACTTGAGTTGTTCTGTTTTTCTCCTAAGCACAAAAGAGTCTTCACGTATAATAGTTTGTTTCAATTAAGTCCCTTAATTTTAACTTCATGCAATTTAAGTATGCAATTATTATTGAACTAACAATCAAGTTCCCCAATCACATTTGTTGAGGAACTTGATTAGGATGTGAATTTAAGATAATTTTCATAAAATAGTGTTTAAGAGTATATTTATAGTTGTTTTTTAAAATAATTTTTATTTAAAAAGTATTAAAATAATATTTTTTATTTTTTAAAATTATTTTTAATATCAACATATCAAAATGATATAAAAATATTAAAAAATAATATTTTAAAATAAAAAAATAAAAAAATTTAAATTTTTTTTAAATATTTTTGAAACAGAAAAACAAGCAAAATCATGTGAAAGTATTTTGAGCATCAAATTAAAGCTGCCAATAAAATTTATATATTTTCAATTTATTTGAGTTTTGACTATTTATCCATACGAAAACAATAATATACTTTCACAATTGTAACAGCTGTACCATTTGTTTCAATGTAAAATGTAACATTTTTAGATTTGCTATTAACCACTTAATTAAATCTTAGAAAGAAATATGCACAAAAGTATCATAAGCTCTATGATTATAAATAAAGCAATTTAAAAATAAAATAAATAATATATATTTTTTAATTTAACTTTAATGTGCAAAAACATCCATAATCAATAAAAAGATGGTTAAAAGCGTAAAAATAATTGTTTTTTAAAGTATTTTTTATTCAAAAAATACATTAAAATATATATATTTTTATTTTTTTAATATTAGCACATTAAAATGATTCGAAAATATAAAAAACTAATTTTAAATAAAAAATAAAAAAAATTAAATTTTGATTAAAAACAAAAAAAAAAAACTTAACCACCCAATTAAACACACCTTATATTTGTAATCAATTCTCACTTGTCACTTGATTTTTTTTTTGGTATCCCAAAGTTTTGTTTCTGTATGACATAATATAATTTCATGAGGCTAATTCAAAATTGCAATTTCCACTTTATATTTTTTTAAAAAGTTGTACGCTAGCATATGTTGATGGGATAGTAATGGGACACCACAAATAACCACGTCAAAATTAGAGAACAACTAAATTTCAACAAGACACATCTTATATTTGTACTTGTAATAATTTTTACTGTTGTTATTTAAAAAAAATAGATTTTAAAAATTTATTTTTAGTTGTTGTTTTAAAAATATGTTAAAAAAATATATATTTGATTAAAATTATTATAAGATGGATTTTTACATGTAAAATAAATAAAAATTAAAAATTTTAAAAATTAAAAAAATATTATTTTAATATATTTTTAATTAAATTTTTTTTAAAAAAATACTCTACAAGAGGAAAAAAAAAAAAAACTACCAAACTGTTTGTTCCATGTTGTTGAGGAAAAAAGAAAAAGGTACCAAACGGTATTTTAATAGTTTTTAAGGACTAAGATGAAATAACCGTGACAATCTCAGTACGGGATTGTAGCTCTACTTGTCGAGTCGAGCTGAGAAAAAGAGCAGCCTTTTTTAACACTACAGAGAAAGATAGCCCGAAATCGAAAACGTTATTCGAAACAATGTGAAAGTGAAATCTCCATTTTTCTTTATTGTCTTCATCTTCATCTTCTTCTTTTGCTATATATTCCCATTTTTGGACCAGACCTTTTGATGTGTATTTATTATTATAATAAATACTTCTTGAAGGCGAGGGTGGTAGCGTGCTAGCTACTTGTTCCTCAAAAGGAGAGGAATCATAATGTTCATTTTGATAAGCGGAAAAGTTTTCCAAACATTTGTAATTCAATTGCTCAGCAATTTTTTTTTTGAAGATTGAGAGGTCAATGTAGCATTGGAGACAAGGAAAGAAGCTGGTTAATAGTAAGCAACTTAGTTGTTTTTGAGATCCTTTTCTTTACTTTTTGTGTTGATTTTTGTTTCTGTTTTTTGATATGTTTTCTGGGTTCTGGTGTGTGCAATAGTTGTTGAATTGTGACCCAGATGGAAAAAGTTATTGAATTTGGAGATTAATTTGATGTTTGATGAGGACTGGTTTAATTTTGATTGATTTGCTTTGGAAGTATAAAAAGATGATCTTTTTGAGATTTTACTCGATAAGCTGTTATCTTTTGACATTTAGGTGTGTTTTTCATTGAAAGGAGCCATTGGATGTTAAATATAGTGGTTGAATTTTTTATATGCTTTTTAAATTTGCTTGAGAAGTTGTTTATTTTTAATGTTTTATGTAAGGGTTTTGTTTTTTTTTGTTGAAGGTATAAATGGCAACGCTCGCAGATATAACGGTTTCCGGAGCTATAAATGTACTGAGTGCAATCATTTTCTTACTGGCGTTTGCAATTTTGAGGCTACAACCTCTCAATGATAGAGTTTACTTTCCAAAATGGTATCTGAAGGGCGTAAGAGGCAGCCCCTTGCGCTCTGGGGCGCTTGTTCGCAGGGTTGTGAATTTAGACTATAGGTCATATATCCGGTTTTTAAATTGGATGCCGGAAGCGCTTAAAATGCCGGAGCCTGAGCTTATTGATCATGCAGGATTGGATTATGCTGTTTACTTGCGCATTTACTTGATGGGGTAATCCATTTTCCTTTTGTTTCTCGCTCTTTTTCTATCCTCATTTGTTGATGAAAGATTGTATGCTGTGCATGTGTGGTCTAGATGTTTCTGAAAATGTTTATTTCATTTGTTATTATGTGCTGAGCTCGATTTTGTTACCTATGCAGACTTAAGATTTTTGTACCTATAACATTCCTTGCTTTGGCTATCCTGGTGCCAGTCAACTACACCAATAATGCTCTAGAGGCAGTCAAGATGGTGGCCGACGTGACTGCTAGTGACATTGACAAGCTTTCAATTTCAAATATACCACTTAAATCACGAAGGTAGGAATCCATCCTCCATTGCTAACTTCGGCTACCTTGTCATCTCCGAGTTTTGATGAATCTTGATATTTTCAGATATTTTTACCACAATTCTCTTACTATCTTATATAGCATAATGACCATTTATGGATAACTAGACGCATAAATTATTCTGTATCTGTAGAACATTTATTAATTGCTAATTTATCAAAAACCAAGAGTAATTGTTTTCCACAAGATAATCATGCATTGTCTTGTATTTCTGTGTTCACATATCCTACCATCTTCTACTTCCAGGAATATTTGCTCCTTTTCTTTTTCAGTGTGCCCCTATATTTATATTAATTGCATTGCAGATTTTGGACACATATAGTGATGGCTTATGCCTTTACTTTCTGGACATGCTATGTGTTGCTTAGGGAGTATGAGAAAGTTGCTTCGATGAGGTTGCAATTTCTTTCCTTGGAAAGACGTCGTCTAGATCAATTCACAGTAAGATGAACTATTTTCCTTATTGATTTTTCTTTTTGAATTTTATTCCGGAGAAGTCATTTTTGGAGGAGAAACTATGCGTTTTTGGGATTTGCGCACTTCTTGATTATAACCTTTAAGAGTTCCAAATGGTTTGGACTTGAGTAGGTTGAAAAAAGACATACAACCTTTGCAAGAATGAAGTTTTGTGGAATTTATGACTCATGCACTTTTAGATTCATTAAATTCATAGGTGGCATAGCTACCGAGATCAATGTAGTCAACTATGTCTCTTGTAGAACTTGGTTAGCTACCTCTCATTTTATTCTTGGGTTCTTCCTATTCGTAGGTCATTTATGGCACGTAGGAAGGGCTCGTGCAGCTGCCGCTGGATTTGAAAAAGGAATTGATCGTGATTTTGAGCCTGTTTTTTCCATGACTCCTCTTAACTAGTTAAGAAAAGAGATCCAATAGTTGAAGAAGGAATCCATTTGATTCTACTATACATATTGATTGGGTCATTCATGTCATACTTTGAGAGTCTGCCTTTTTCCTTGACCCTTGAGCTTGTTCCTTAATTTCCATTTGAAGAAATACATGCCATTTATTTTTTATGAAATCTTTTGAAACTAGCACGGGTTGTTAGACCTAAAAAATGGGCTGAATTTGTTTGTCTAACAGCCAATTTCATCTTTGCTTAATGTTGTAGTGCAAATTCTAGCTACCCATCTTTCTCTATCCTTTTCCTATTCAAGAAACTTATCATGAGTTCACTCTTCCCAGGTCCTTGTTAGGAATGTACCTCCTGATCCAGATGAAACTGTCAGTGAGCTCTTGGAGCACTTTTTTCTAGTGAATCACCCAGATCATTACCTCACTCATCAGGTATGTTCCTGCTCAAACATAATTTATATTGTGATTAATCTTTGGTAGAAAGCTATGAATTTGATTGATGATATCATGAAATAGTTCACATCAGTTTTGTTGTGCAAAATATAGGAAACCATTTGTTCAAATGTGTATGGTAGGCATCATGTGGATCAATATGTGCTACTAGTACTTGATAAATTATATATCTTTAATGATTTTAGGTAACATGATGAGACATTCACTTGAATGCATTTGATCATAGCTTTTCCATATGTGCAATTGCTTGCCAGCTTCCATAAGTAAACTGCTTCCCTCAGCAATTACTTGTTCTTTTCATGTTCTTGTCCTAATTTTATCTCTTGTGGTTTTGATGATTTATTGCAAACCTTAAAGTTTGATTGCGTCAAGTGCCAATTTTTATCCCAGAACTGACATTGAATTGAAAATGTATTATTTCAGGGTTTGTGTCTGTTTTGGAATGTTGTAAACCTTATAGTTAATTGCTTTAAATGCCAACATTTTCTTGTTTCTATTTGTGGCTGTGTAACAGTGTCACATTCCCTGCTGGACATAGAGACTTCATGCTTTCTAAATAGCAATTTAACAGAGAATTGCTCCAATTAACTACTATGCATTTATTGTCTTTGGACTTGTAAAAATGATAAAAAGAAGTGCTAGAATTTTTTATTTGTTGAACTAAGAATGTGCACCTCCGCGTGTTTTTTATGAGTATGTTGTATTGCTGAGGTGATTTGTGGAAAATGTTGTTGCTCATAAACAACACAATTTTCTTGACTAGGTGAGTGTTGCAGCTCTTCCTAGCCTTTCTTTATTTGAATTAAATAGCAAGAGATAGGGAAAAAGTTTGGTGGGTTTAGGAGGCAACATGTGTACCACACATGATCTATTGAGTGGCTTTAAATGGACCTTTTACTTGTTGGAGTATTCATATAAACCCTCGCACTTTCTTATGCACCTGAAATTCTAGGATAGTTCGTACTTCAATTTGTAAATTTTTGTCTTATAAAATTTTTAATGCAGGTGGTGTGCAATGCCAACAAACTAGCCAGCTTGGTCAAGAAGAAGAAAAAAAAGCAGAACTGGCTTGACTACTACCAACTCAAGTACTCCAGGAATCAATCGCAGAGGCCTCAGATGAAGGTAGTTCTCAAAATGCAATCTGATATATCTTAAGAAGTTACTGCCTCTTGTCCAAATCTACTGCCTATTACTTTTGCCTAAACCTAATTTTTGTTTTGACCTCAACTCTTATGGTTCTTGGATGTTTCAGACTGGTTTCCTTGGTCATTTTGGGGGAAAAGTGGATGCAATCGATCATCACATATCAGAGATTGAGGAACTGTCTAAAGAAGTAAGCCTCTAGCACCATTTTCTTGTCTAAATTCCCTGATCTTTCAAAAATTTTGAACCTTTCGTTTTATTATCTTTTTTAAGCATATAAATCTGGAACCTCTTGTTCAAAAGTCCATGAAGTTTATTGGTTGGTTTTAGGCTCACGCAAATGAGTTGGAGATGCTGCATATTCTCACCAATTACTATTTGCATTACCACTCTAATTTGGGTCCTGGATCGTTTTGTTATTATTCAGATAGAGGAAGAGAGGATAAGGGTTTTAAAGGATCCAAAGTCTATCATGCCAGCAGCATTTGTTTCATTCAAGACTCGATGGGGTGCAGCTGTGTGTGCACAAACTCAACAATCAAGAAATCCGACTTTGTGGTTAACAGAGTGGGCTCCGGAGCCACGCGATGTATATTGGCAAAACTTAGCCATTCCGGACATGTCACTCAAAGTTAGGAGGCTGATAATTGGAGTTGCATTCCTTTCACTTACCTTCTTTTTCATAATACCTATTGCATCTGTACAAGCTCTAGCAAGTATCGAGGGAATAGAGAAAAGAGCCCCTTTTCTGAAGTCTGTTATTGAAATGCACGTTTCTTCCATTACAGTGCCTTCTGACTTAGTTGCAAGTTTTCTTTGTTAGAAATTTCTAATTGTTTCTTTATTTATTATGCAGAAAATTTATCAAATCTGTTATCCAAGGTTTTCTTCCTGGCATTGTGTTGAAGCTCTTCCTTATCTTCCTACCAACAATATTGATGATCATGTCTAAATTTGAAGGCTTCATATCTCTATCATCTTTGGAAAGAAGATCAGCAACGAGAAATTATATTTTCCTCGTTATCAATGTATTCCTTGGGAGCATACTCACTGGAGCCGCATTTGAACAGCTAAATTCTTTTATTAAGCAGTCTGCTAACGAGTATGTTACTCTAACATATTGATTAAATATTCATGTACTCTCACATATTGATTAAATATTCATGTCATCATTATTTAATTACTCCATTAGGGTGTATGCATATTTAAGTGTGAAGGTGTGCTCATGGCATGTGCCTTCAAAGGACTTCCAATAACATATTTTATTAACCGTAATTTTTTTTAATCCTCCCATCAATGATTTATTTTTATCTCACTTTTCATTAATCTAGAATCCCATTATACTTGACTGATTTGATAGATATTCCCATATTCATGATTTCTTCCCTTTTCCTGATATGAAGCTCATAGGGTCTACATGAATATGTCTTCATTTTATCATCTACAACTTGCAATAAGTGTTTTATTTTTCTTCTTCTTTTCTCATTTCTTCATCTACGAATGTTGCAGAATTCCTAAAACAATTGGTGTAGCTGTTCCAATGAAAGCAACTTTCTTCATAACCTATATAATGGTTGATGGATGGGCTGGGATTGCTGGGGAAGTTTTAATGTTGAAACCACTGATATTCTACCACTTGAAAAATTTCCTTTTGGTGAAGACTGAAAAAGACAGGGAAGAGGCAATGGATCCTGGAGGTCTTGGTTTTCACACCGGTGAACCCCGTATACAATTATATTTTCTACTAGGGCTTGTATATGCAACAGTGACACCAGTTCTCCTTCCATTCATAATTATTTTCTTCGCCTTCGCCTATTTAGTGTTCCGTCATCAGGTAACAAGTTGATACTATTGGATATGTGATGTTCAATCCAAGAACAATTCAATTGCATATGGTTAATGCCTTGTGCCAACTAAATGTTCAAAACCCTACAACTTAATCCAACTTGGAAGATTTACTGGACCAAGGTTCAGTACAATTGGATGCAATATATTCATCTTTTCCCTATCTTTTCCCTATTCAGATCATAAATGTTTACAACCACGAGTACGAAAGTGGTGCAGCATTCTGGCCTGATGTCCATGGGCGTATTATTACTGGGCTAGTAATCTCACAGCTGGCTCTGATGGGATTACTGAGTACAAAAGAAGCTGCACAGTCAACACCATTTCTCATTGCTCTTCCTGTCCTCACTATATGGTTTCATAGGTTCTGCAATGGACGCCACAAATCTGCATTTGTCAAATATCCATTACAGGTGTGTTGGTGTCTGCATACTGTGGAGTTGATGCTTTTTGTTTGCTTTGATTTTTCTGTACTCCCTTGTTTGCTCTCGATTGATTTGCCTGCATAATACTGATAATTTCTTATATGAAATTATGAATTTATTTTAGTATATCATCTGCATACATGTCAATATAGAGTTGCTGAAAATGTTCGTTACAAACTCAGGTTATGTTCTATGTATGACCAATTCTGGCATTTGATACTATCAAGAAGTTTAGTTTAATTAACTCGATGCCTTTCAAGTTATTTGATTGATTGTAGTGCTAATGAATAGTTTATTTAGATTGTAGCAAACGACTCAAAAGATGCATCTGCAAACTACTAATCTTGTCTTGAACCATGGTTTTCAGGAAGCAATGATGAAAGATACCCTGGAACGAGCAAGGGATCCAAACTTTAATCTGAAAGCTTACCTTCATAGTGCATATGTTCATCCAATTTTCAAAGGTGACGACGACGACGACGATGAAGACGACCTGAGCGTGGAGATGGAAACTGAGAGTGTCTTAGTGCCTACAAAACGCCAATCGGAAAGAAATACACCAGTACCAAGCAAAATCAGCGGGGGATACTCACCATCTTTGCCGGAGGCAATTAACAATGGAGAGCTTTGAAATGGAGATCGTTAAATATGACACGTGCATGAATACACCTCGCTGTACATTTGACATAATCCATTGCCCGGAGACAGTGATCTGTTGTAAATCAAAGGAGTCACAAAGAGCAAAGTTTTTTCATAGAGGGAAAAGGAAGAAGGGCCTGGTGAAATTTCTGACACGAAATCGTGTTCTGGATTTTATCGCAACAAATGGTCCTTCGAACTTCAAAGACAAATATAGATGAATGATAGCATGGTAAAAAGTAGATAATGTGTGGATTTCTAAATTTTGATTTGTACAACTATATATGTTAATCGCCATATTCAATGAAAAGATTATCGGGGAGACTTTGGTTCGCCCCTGTCTCCACTCATAGCTTGGGCCATTCCATACCTAGTTTCGTTGCCCTGTGATATGGTACAAGTGCCACCCTACTACATTACTACATGGGCCATGGCACTTGTTCATAGGCATACGGGCTCCCTACACAAGGGCAATCTACTTTCTACTTCCTACACTCTTCAAACATACTGGGGCAGGTCATTTTTCCACCTAAGACGTATCCCAATTCTCAAATGGACAATGACTGTAAAAAGGTCAAATTGTCTCCTACTTCAGCCCCAAGGCACCTCCGGACTTTAGCGTGGAGGGTTTTCTCAGGGTTTCTACCTATTATGATGTTTCAAAAAATTCAATAGTTTAAGAATAATATTTATGGGGACTTTAGTGTGGAGGGTTTTCCCGGGGTTTCTACCTATTATTTATTGTTTTTTATGATGTTTTAAAAAATTCAATAGTTTAAGAATAATATTTATATGTTGGATAATTAATTAATCACTTGGTTTTAATAATATACTCCATTTTCTTTAGCCAAAAGTGCCAAAATAGGTGTAGCTTGATGTGAAAATCTAAGTACCTATAAAAGGTCATTGTGATAGATCATGAGACTGTTAGATTTTTAAGTAAGTATATTTGAAAAGAGAGACAATGCCATTATATTTTAAAGAGAAATGTTCTGAAAATATACGTGCAATAAAGAATAAAGATTGCAAACTTTTTATCTAGATGGTTCAGGTGGTGTTTATAGCCTTTGAACCTTATTTTTTTGTTAGAGCTGAGGGGTTAAAGAGTCATTCCACCCTTACAAATTAATTTTGTATTTGTGAGCTGTATTTCATTCAATTTACCCAAGATACCACACCCACACACCTGTCTTTTACTAAATTTATTAAGCTAAAAGATGAAGACGTGGTAGGCCATGAGAGATTTTTATATACCTAACAATGTAGGTGGAGTGGGATCCAAGCAAAAACGACTTGGGGAGACAAGCGCAGGGTGTGGCATGGGGAGACAAGCGCAGGGTGAGGAGAGCCAGACGCGAAGCCTGGGCTCAGTAAAAAATTCCAAGGGTTCAGTGTGGGCCTAAGCCATAAGTCCAAACCCAACAATGTCTTAGATTGGGTTTGGTAGAGCGCCGAGCCCAAGAAGGGTCGGGCCCAGTAGGGCATAGGGCTTACAGAAGGTTGGGTTTAAGAGAGGTGCCAAGTCCAAGAAGGTTGGGCCTAGTAGGTTGGCATGTCCATGGTGGGCGGGCCTGGTTAGTGTGTCAACCCCACAATGGTTGGGCCTTGTAGGGTGGTAGGTCCATAGTTTTGGCCTGGTATGGTGCCATGCCTATAGTGTTTGAGCTTGAGGCTATAAGGGTTTGGCCTCATAAGGTGTCAGGCTTATAGTGTTTGGGCTGATAAGGTGCTAGTCTTATGAGGGTTGGGTCTGTTAGGGTGGCAAACCCAATGTGATATTCTTGATAAATCTAGGTTTATTAGTAGCTCTCAAGTCTTTGCGATATAAAATACGCGAAGATTTAATTACTCGATATCTTGGATAAGATGGTGATCTTTTTTCTCATATGAGAAGAGGGGTGCAAACCCCAAGGTAATGTACTAGAGAACTTGTATGTAGGAGCATGCACCATGTTTGAAAGAAATTTTAAGTGTATAGAGGAGATCAATAGAGGAACTCATCCTTAAATTTTTTTTTTTTGAAAGGCAAAGGAGAGTGAACCTATGACAATGTCCATACCTGGAAAAAATAATTTAATAGATAGAGACAATGGACCCATGAAGGAGGAGCTTATACTTAGAAGAATTTTTAAGGGGTGGAGGGGAGTGAACCCATGGTGGCACCTATACTTAGCTAAGATGTGAAGATGATGGTCCTATTAAAAAGGAGTTTGTACTTAAACTTTGTTTAAGAGACTATAGGTTCCATACTCATATTTTTAAAAAAATTAAGAGGCCAAGGGGATCTTGTGGCAACACCTATACTTAGAAAAATTTCAAATAAGTAGAGGGGAACGAACTTATAGTGACGCCCATACTTAGAAAAATTTCTAAGGGATGGAGAGAAGCGAACCTATGAAGACACTCATACTTAGAAAAATTTTCTAAAAGGCAAGTAAGATGGACCAAAGAAGAAGGATCTTATACTTAAAAAATTTCTAAGAGGTCGAGGGGATCAAACCCATGACGACGCTCATCCTTAGAAAAAATTATAAGAGGCGGAGGGGACGAACCAATAAAGAAGAAGCCTATACTTAGAAAAATTTATAAAAGGTAGAAGGGAGCAAACTTTTAATGAGGCCCATACTTAACAATTTTTCTTAGAAGTGAAGGGGATAAACCCATGAAGAAAGAGCCTAAAATTAGAAAATTTCTAAAAGGTTATGGGTTTCACGCCTATATTTAGAAAGATTTTTAAGAGGCTGAGAGGAACAAACCCATCGTGATGCCCATATTTATAAAAAAATTTCTAAGAGATGGAGGGGATGAACCTATGAAGGAGTAGCCTACACTTAAAAAAATTTCTAAGGGGCGGAAGGAAACGAACTTCTGACGATGCATATACTTAAAAAATATTTCTAAAAAGCAGAGGAGATAAACCCATGAAGAAGGAGCCTAAACTTATAAAATTTCTAAAAGGCTATGAGTTCCATGCTAATACTTAGAAAAATTTCTAAGAGGCTGAGAGGAACCCATAATGATGTCCATACTTAGAAAAACTTATAAAAGGCGGAGGGAACAGACCCATGAAGAAAAAGCCTATACTTGGAGAATTTTTAAGAGGCCATGAGTTCCATGCCTATACTTAAAAAAAATTTATAAGAGGCTAAGGGAAACTTATAGCTATGCTTATACTTCGAAAAATTTTAAGAGGCAGAGGAGAATGAACTCATAATGATGTCTAGCCTTATAAAAGTTTCTAAGAGGAAGAGAGAATGGATCCATGGTAGATGAGCCTATATTTAAAAAAATTTCTAAACTGTTATGAGTTCCCTGTCCATACGTAGAAGAATTTCTAAAAGGACGAGGAAAACTCATTGCTACATCCATACCTATAAAATTTTCTAAAAGGTAGGGGGAATAAACCAATAAAGACACCTATACTTAGAAAAGTTTATAAGGATTAAAGAGGACATACCTATGAAGAAGGAGCTTATACTTCAAAAAATATCTAAGATGTAGATAGGACGAACTAATGGAAAAAGAGCCTATACTTAGAAAATTTCTAAAAGGCCAAGGGGAATCCACGACGACACCTATACTTAGAAAATATTATCAGAGGTGGAGGGGATGGACTTATAAAGGAGGAGCCTATAGTTAAAAAAATAATTCTAAGAGACCGAAGGGAACCTATACTTAGAAAAGTTTCTAAGAGGGTGAGGGTTCCATATCCATGCCTAGAAAAATTACTAAGAAGCTAAAAGAAATTTATATTGGGTCATTCCCTATGATAGTATAAGGTTTGAATGCCCCGTTCTGATATGAGAACTTATTAAAGAATGGTAGGCCATAATGATTCGTAAGGTATTCAACATCCTATTAGAGAATGGTTGCATGTGGGAGGTCTGATGGTCTCTATAGCGATGCATAAGGCATGGTAGCTCTCCATTATAAAGTGGTTGCATTTAAGTGTAAGAGGTATATTATCTCCTTAGTGATGGCATGAGATATAGGAGCTCCTTACTAAAAAGTGGCCAGTGGAGTGTAAGAGGCCTAGAAAACTTCGTAGCGATGACGTAAGGCGTGGGACCTCTTTACTATAAAGTTATCACGCTAGAGAGTGAGGGCTTGTGGCCGCCCTAATAATGGCATAAGGTTTAGAAGCCCTTCATTGGAGAGAGGTCATACTTGAGAGTGAGAGATCCAAAACTATCTTTGAAGATTATGTGAGGCTTGAGAACCCTATTAGAGAGTTGTGCAAGTCCAAGATTGCACTGGAAAGGAAAAAAAAATCCAAGATCAATCCTTAGAGATTTTATAAAGCCTAAGAGCCTTATTAGAGAGTCGTGACAGTCTAAGACTACATTGAAGACGCAAGAGATCCAATATTAATCCCTGGAGATTTTATAAGGTCTATGAGCCCCACCAGAGAGTCATGCCACTCCAAGACTACATTGGAAAATGAGAGGCCTATAACTATCCCTAGGGACGGCTTGAGGCTTAAAAGCTTCATTGGAGAGTCGTGCCAGTTCAAGATCACACCGGAGAGTGGAAGGCTTGTAGCTGTTACTTAAAATAGTGTGAGGTTCGAAAGCTCTACTAGAAAGTTATGTCGATCCGAGACTGTATTTGATCATGGGAGATCTTTGGTCATCCCTGGAGATAACATGAGACCCAAGAACCCCACTAAAAATTCATGTTAATCCAAGATTACACTAGGAAGTGAGAGGCTCGTGGCTGCCTCTGGAGATAGCATGAGGCCCGTGAGCCCTATTAGAGAGTTGTGCCAATCCAAGATTGCACTTAATATTTTCTATCGAGGATTATATATCCTGAAATGACTCGTTTGGAGTTTGGCGTGTAATGGTAGGATCAGTAATTGATGACCATTATGTAGTATCTATGAGGAGCTCATCTAGAGTACCGATTATATGCATGGATATTGCAATGACTCAAGACCTTTAGAGAGACTTAACGAGTGTGGAGCCAAAATACTTGCTTGAAGGTTACTCTGCCTAGACTCCTCCGAGTAGTGCAATTGCCTACTGGAGTTGGGAGTGGCTGATGGCAATGGTGTTGGGGTCAAGCGTGTTACCACATGTGCCAAAACTTGTTGGGGTGACAAGGTTTGATTTTTCTCCCAGGTTACCAACACGACTTGAGTAAAGACTTGCACCTGATTGATGAGTTGTTGAAGACATGGTTGGATAAAAGTGTCTATGATAGCGGTAATATGTAAATTTATCATACGTCTTGGCCTATGTGTGTTTTGGTTATATGCCATAGATGACCTAGAAATGTAAAAAACAAGTTTTAGAAAGAAACTTATGGTTTTTTTTATTATCAGTTTTCAGCAAAACGATGCTAATTAAAGATGTCTCAAAAAATCTAAATAGCTTAGGAATAAGGCTTATGTGTTTGATGATTGGTTAATCACTTGGTCCTAGAAATTTACTTAACTCTTCAAATCTATAATAACTAAAAAATGTGTAGCTTGATATGGAAAGCCAAATACCTGCAAAAGGTCCTCTATGGTAGGTTATGAGACTCTCAAATGCTTAAGTAAGTATCGTTGGAAAGAAAAAGAGTG
This sequence comes from Populus tomentosa, assembly GCA_018804465.1. Classification (NCBI taxonomy): domain Eukaryota; kingdom Viridiplantae; phylum Streptophyta; class Magnoliopsida; order Malpighiales; family Salicaceae; genus Populus; species Populus tomentosa. Next base: position 273,073 of record CM031975.1, read on the forward strand.
CAATGATATTTTAAGGAAAGATGGTCTAAAAATATGTATGCAGTAAAGAATGAAGATAGGTTAGAGAGCTATTCCACCCTTATAAATTAATTTTATATCATGAGTTATGTTTATCTAAGACACCACAACTCCATAATTATATTCCATTGAATTTATTCAGCTAAGAGATAGAGACGTGGTAGGCCATCAAAGACTTTGTGCACTTAACAATATAAGTGTAGTACGACCAAAGCTAAAATGGCTTTGGGAGATGGGCACAATGTGAGGAGCCAGGCAAGGAACACTAGACGCATAGCCTGAAATCACTAAAAAATCCCAAGGATTAGGTGTTGGGCCTAGGCCATAATTAAGTCAAAGTCCAAACAATACACTAGATTAGGTTTGGTAGAGGACCGAGCTAAAAAAGGATCATGTCATGGGGCCATAGAGAGTTGGGCCCTATAAGGCAGAGGGCTCATAAAGGCTCGGGCCCGATAGGCACCAGGTTTAGAAGAGTTGGGCCTGGTGAAGGGGCGATGTACATAAAAGTTAAGCCTAGTAAGGATGTCAAGGAGGGTTAGGCCTAGTAAATCGCTAACCCAATATAATTCCTGATAAATCATGATCTACCATAGGTCATTTACAAGTGTGTTTCATCATTCCATAGATACGTGTGTTCTCCTGCATCAAATTGATGTGTCAAGCGAACCTTAAAGAGTAAGAATTTACAATGTTAAATGAAAAATTTATGGCCAATACACCTTTTCATCTCGGTTAGCATTCACGTCTCCTTTCTATTTCGAACATACTTTCAAAAAATTTATAATCCTGGAAACTAAGAAATTAGCTTGATTTTAGCACTTAAATGCAATCCAACACAACCTTGTGACAAAATACAACAAGGAGAAAAACTTTCTTTTTGAAGAGTAGCTAAGAAACTTAATTGTTAGCTAAGTGTTACTTAGATGGGAAATCATCAACCTTTTGCAATTGAAGACTGATAAGAAATCTCAACCATAGTTCATGAATTGATCTTTACTCATCTCCAATTCTTTCACTAGAAGTCAAAAGGACAAACCGAAACTTCCACATACCAACCCACTTTCCATTTTTGGACCTTGTAACAAAGTGCAGAAATGGAGAGGTAGAGAAGAATGAAATGGCTAAGGAAAGAAGAAGAGACTTTAAAATTTTGAATTACCGTTATCTGTGACCGTTGCAAGAATTGTAAAGCCACGTGTTGGCCATAGGTAGAGCGAGTTAGTTATTTTCTCTTTCTGCCACAATTAGCTATGCCAGGATTTTGAGAGGAATTCCTCATTGTATTAAGCATTTTTTGCCAAATGTTGAAATCTGATATTCATCATCTTCTCTCTTTATCGTCCAGCCTGCTCTCTCCTTCTCTTCTCTTTAATCCCTTCTCTGTCAATATCTTGTCAGCACCATCAGCTTCATTGAATTTTCCATATTTGGCTTCCTGTTGACCTCACAAAGATTGATTCTTCACTGGAATCTCTCTTTGTAGGTTCTATCAATATCCATCTGCCACAAGTGGTCTCGATAAGAAAAGTATGGTTTCTTTTTTTTATGTTGCATGTATGTTTTTGGGTTCTAATATGTGAAATGTTCGTCAAATTTTGACCCCCAGATGGGAAAAGTTGTTGAATTTGGAGATTAGATTTTTTATTAGGATTGGTTTAAACTTGAATGTTTGTTTCGCAAATATAAGAACACAAAAAAAGATGATCTTTCTGGGACTTGTTCTTGAAAAAAGTTGTGAACTTGAATGTAAAAGAATGTTTGATGTTTCTGTTGCGTTTTCATTGAAATGGTAACATGTTTCCAATTTTTTTGTTTTCTTAGGTTTCTTTGTTGAAGGTATAAATGGCAACGCTCGAAGATATAGGGGTTTCAGCAGCTATAAATCTACTAAGTGCATTAATTTTCCTATTTCTATTTGCAATTTTGAGGCTGCAACCTTTCAATGATAGGGTTTACTTTCCGAAATGGTATCTCAAGGGCTTAAGAAACAGTCCCTCGCGGTCAAGGGCATTGGTCAGTAGGTTTGTGAATTTAGACTGTAGATCATACATTCAGTTCTTAAATTGGATGCCTCAAGCACTGAAAATGCCAGAGCCTGAGCTTATTGATCACGCAGGATTGGATTCTGCGGTTTACTTGCGAATTTACTTGATGGGGTAATGATGTTGTTCTGGTCAATGCTAATGTTTTCCATTTGTTACTCTTTCTGTTTCCCTGCTTCCTTGTTGACAGAAGAGTATGTGCTGTACTTGTGCAGACTTAAGATTTTTGTCCCTATAACTATCCTTGCTTGGGCTGTCCTGGTACCAGTTAATTACACTAATGATACTTTAGAGGCAGAGAAGATGGCGGCCAATGTGACTGCTAGTGACATCGACAAGCTTTCGATTTCAAATATTCCACTTAAATCACAAAGGTATGAAGCCATCTTTCATTGCCAATGTAACTGTCATTTGACTCGTTCATAGAGTTCTCTTCTTTTGCTTCTGCAAGTAAACCACATAGCAAACGTCCTACTAAGTCCTGCATTGCAGATTCTGGGCTCATATAGTGATGGCTTATGCATTTACTTTTTGGACTTGCTATGTACTACTGAAGGAGTACGAGAAAGTTGCATCAATGAGGTTGCAATTTCTTTACTCAGAAAGACGTCGTCCAGATCAATTCACAGTAAGATGGGAATGTTTCCCTAATTAATTTTTTTGCTTTTTTTAACTTTTTTTTTTTTTTTTTCTAAATCTTGAGTTTGTTCCAGTCTCCATTTAAGTAAAAAAATGCCGTTTGTGAAATATTTTCGAGGGATTCTTGCCCCGAAAACGAAAAAACAATCGGGCAGGGATTTTTTGTCTCGTCTTGCTTAATGCTCTAGTACAAATTCTAGTTTATCCTTTGAAGCTTGTATGATTGATTTGGTCTTCACAGGTCCTAGTTAGGAATGTACCTCCAGATCCAGATGAATCTGTTAGTGAGCTTGTGGAGCACTTTTTTCTGGTGAATCATCCAGATCATTATCTCACTCACCAGGTATGTTATATATATATATATATATATATATATATGAGAGAGAGAGAGAGAGAGAGCTACCATGAAGTTGATTGATTGAGAATTTTCACTTTGTTAATAGTTTTAGAATACAAAAATTCTAATGCAGGTGGTGTGCAATGCTAATAATCTAGCCAGCTTGGTGAAGAAGAATGAAGGTCTGCAGAACTGGCTTGACTACTACCGCTTCAAGTATTCTAGAAATCGATCACAGAGGCCTCAGACGAAGGTACTTCTCATAATGCAATCTGATATACCTGTTTCATGTTTAAATCCACCGCCTATTGCCTTTTCTGAAACCTGATTTTGGTTTTGACCTGAATTTTTACCCTGCTGTTTCAGACTGGCTTTCTTGGTCTATGGGGGGCAAAAGTAGATGCAATTGATTATTACATATCGGAGATTGAGAAACTGTCGAAAGAAGTAAGTCCCTATCTTCAATTTCTTACCTAAATTAATGATTCAGAAAGTTCAAGCTGTTTAGTTGTTTTTCTGAGCATATAAATCCGGCTACCTACTGCAAAAATGCAAGTATAAGAAGTTTATGAGTTGCTTATGAGCTTCTCGTTTCCCATTACTCTTTGCATCACCACTCTAATTTGGTGTCATGGATGGTTCTGCTATTATCCAGATAGCAGAAGAGAGGGAAAAGGTTTTAAATGATCCGAATTGTATCATGCCTGCCGCATTCGTTTCGTTCAAGACTCGATGGGGTGCAGCAGTTTGTGCACAAACTCAACAATCAAGAAATCCAACTTTGTGGTTAACAGAGTGGGCTCCCGAACCACGCGATGTATATTGGCCAAACCTAGCCATTCCATATGTGTCGCTCTCGGTCAGAAGGCTGATAACTGGAGTTTCATTCTTTTTTCTTGCCTTCTTTTTCATGATCCCTATTGCATTTGTTCAATCTCTAGCAAGTATTGAGGGAATTGAGAAAAGCCTTCCTTTTTTGAAGCCTGTTATTGAAGTGTGAGTTTTCTTTCATCTCAATGCCTCATCACTTAGCTGCAAGATTCCCTCCTAGACATTACCGATTGTTGTTTCATACAGAGAATTTATCAAATCAGTTGTCCAGGGATTTCTACCTGGGATTGCGCTAAAGCTCTTTCTTATCTTACTTCCGACGCTATTGATGATGATGTCTAAATTTGAAGGCTTGACATCTCTATCATCTTTGGAAAGGAGATCAGCAATGAGATACTACATTTTCATCATCATCAATGTGTTCCTCGGAAGCATACTCACCGGGGCTGCATTCGAACAGCTAGATTCTTTTATCAAGCAGTCTGCCAGCGAGTACGTTTTTCTCACAGTTTTATTCATGCAATTTCAGTGAAGTGCTTCGTTTTTTTATGTGTTTCTTGCACGTTTCCTCTCTGCAGAATTCCTAAAACAATTGGTGTAGCTATTCCAATGAAGGCAACTTTCTTCATAACCTATATAATGGTTGATGGATGGGCTGGAATAGCTGGAGAAGTTCTAATGTTGAAACCATTGATAATTTACCACTTGAAGAATTTCTTTTTGGTGAAGACTGAAAAAGATAGGAAAGAAGCGATGGATGCAGGCAGTCTTGGCTTCAACACCGGCGAACCCCGTATACAGCTATACTTTCTGCTGGGGCTTGTATACGCACCGGTCACACCTATTCTCCTTCCATTCATAGTTATGTTCTTCGGCTTCGCTTATGTGGTGTACCGTCATCAGGTAAAGATTCGATCCTTTTGGTTATAGCTCGTTCAATCTGCAGACTGTTTATGTTCATATTCTCTGCAGATCATAAATGTTTACAACCAAGAGTATGAAAGCGCCGCCGCATTCTGGCCTGCTGTCCATGGGCGTGTTCTTACTGCATTGGTAATCGCACAGCTGCTTATGATGGGACTGTTGAGCACAAAGCAAGCTTCCAGCTCAACACCATTTCTCATTGCTCTTCCTGTCCTCACTATATGGTTCCATGTCTTCTGCAACGGCCGCTATAAATCTGCGTTTGTCAAATATCCATTACAGGTGTGTGACTGTCTCCGATTTACCTGCACAATTCTCATCATTTCTTACATCAATCTGAAAGTGTTTTATATGATATGTGAAGATAGAGTTACCTAACGTCTATGTTCTTGACTAAATTCTTGACAGTTGATACTGTCAAGAATCTAGTTTTTCTTCCATGATGCTTGTCAATGGTCACTTGGTATGGCACAAAAGATCCACATATATAGCTTACCACAGCTAGTTCGAGGTTAAAGTTTTGCTGTTGTTGATGCTTGTCAAATGAATAACAAAACAATATTTTATAATTCACTAAAGGCTTGGGCTTCTAAACTAAAAATTTCTTTGATCATCTTGCAAGTTCTAATCTGATTACTACCACTGCTCTATCCAGTAAAAAAAACGAACGCACAGGTTTTCAAGTCCAAAAGTTTTCCCTTGTTAAAAGTTGATATAGAGCCATTCTTCCTTTAAACTTTTGAATTCTGGTTTTCAGGAAGCAATGATGAAAGATAGCCTGGAACGAGCAAGTTCTCCAAACTTCAATTTCAAATCCTACCTCGAGAAAGCATATGTGCATCCAGTTTTCAAAAGAGATGGCAACGATGATGATTATGAACAGTATCTGAGTGAAAACCAGGAAGCTGATGCTGAGAATGTGTTAGTGCCTACAAGACGCCACTCTCAAAGAAATTCACCAGCAGCAAGCAGAGCAGCTTCACCTGCTTTATCCGAGGAAGTTCAGGGCGGAGAGCATCTAGTGTGACACTTGCCTGCCGATTACATCTCATATGTGCTTGTTCTACAGTGGGCAAAGGAAGAAGGGCTAGCTGAAAAACTCTCACATGAAATCAACAAGTTTTGGATTTTGTGGCAATGAATGACTTCAATCTTCAAACACAAGTGTAGATTTATTTACATATATAAAAAATCACGTGAATTTATTTTTATTTATCATTCGGGTTTCAGGTCTTCTATTTTTTTTTCCCATTAAGTGTTTTTATTTCTATAATTTTTAATAATTATTTTTTTAGTTTTTTCAATATTAAATCTCACATTAAAGATCACACCTTTCTATTTATAAAAAAATGTCATTAATAATTTAAAACTCGATGTGTATTTGATATTATGGTAATTTTTATATTTATAATTTAAAAATATAGATTTAAAAAAAAGTTATAAATTGTAGAGTTTTCTTTATAAGTTTTAAAAAAGAAATTCATGTGTGACCCATACAAGAAAATTATGGTTGGAGCACAATGCAATTTCAACAACAATTCACCACATGAACCCTTAATCAACAAATTTGAAGTACAAATGAAACATTTAATTTAAAAGAAAAAAAAGATAATAGATTCAAATTAAAAACAATAACAAAAGCAGGTTATTAACTAAGGCATCCATAAAAAAATTGTGGTGTGCTAATTAATGTTATGTTTTAACATTTGTTTTTTAAAGTGTTTTTTAATGTAAAAATACATTCAAATAATATTTATTTTATCTTTAAAAATTTAATTTTTATATCAACACACCAAAATAATCCAAAAACATAAAAAATATTAATTTAAAATAAAAAAATTATTCTTTTAAAAAATAATACCACCACAACAAAAAAATACCAAGAATTTTTAAAATTGTGGTTAAATCAAAAATTAGTTTCAACAACATTGTTGTTCGCCACACGAATCCTTAACTGAAAAATTGAATTACAAACAAAACATTTAACTGAAAAGAAAAATAAATAAATAATGAGGTATATAGATTCAAATTTTAATAAAAAAACAACAAAAATAGAAATACTTGAGTAGAAAATTTGTATAAATACAATCCCTTAAATTTTCATTACCTCCCCTTTGCATTAGTAGACTTACCTTATATAATAATAATTCAATTCAGAAAAGGAAAATCTGATGCACAACTACCCAAAACTATGAAAAATCTCATCCATCTTCCCTTCTAATCTTTATTACCAAAATCTCATCCAACATAAAAATAGAAGACAAATAATTATAAATAATTTCATCACTTATAACTATAATTTTAAAATCCAGTCCAGTTCAAGGTCCGAGTTTGGGGTTTCAACCGGATCACTTAGTTTTGACCGGGTTGGCCGGATTAATTTTTTTTTTTTAAAATCAAAATGACATCGTTTTAGTAAAAAAAACAAAAATATATTAAAAGTTAACGAGTTTGCAGTCGGGTTTTGACCGGGTCATACCAGATTTTTTCTTTTTTTATTTTTTTCAATCCGACCCGATTTCAACCCCGGATCAGCCAGATCTCTAGTTGACCTACCGGGCCGGATTAGGTTTCAAAACTATACTTTTAACTATATATTAAAACATTGTTTGGTATTATATTTAATACTTTTTTTTTTTTTTTTACAAAAATTTCAAAGTTTGTATTATATATTTATAGTTGATTTTGAATTATTTTGATATCATTACATTGAAAAGATTAAAGAAACATATAAAAATGCTTCAATTTAATCAAATATATTCTTATTATTTATTTATTAGGTATTAGAGGTCCTAAAAAGTGAAGTCAAGTCAGGACAGAAAAGGGAAAGGGAAATAGACAAAAACAGTGTGCGTTAACAGAATTGAGAATGAATCAATGGGTTTTTTTTTTTTGGTCGTTTTCTTTAAATAGTTAGAGAAAGAAGAGTGCAGCAGAGGTTTGCTTCTCTTCTTGTCTTCATCTCTATCACCCCTATATATATATATAAAATCAATCACATTGTTTTCCTCTCCCTCCTTCCAAACACTCTCGTTCTCTAACACGTTCACCTAACAATATTAAAGTCATCATCTTTTTTATTTTTTACTTGTGATCAGGTTAGTTTCAAGATTCTACGTGTTTCTATGTTTTGTATGGCTGGTTTTCTACTTATCAGAGGATTATGGATATCTAATTTTTTTTTATTGCATTAGATTAATTATGGGTTTTGATTGAATTTGCAATTGTGTGTTTCTATGATTTCAGTTTTACTAATATTTAATTTTTTTAATGTTTTTGTTTACGGGGTTTTGTTTTTTTATGATGTTTTAGCTGTCTTGACTCTAAGTCAGGTCAATGCAGCTGTTTTTTTATTTCTGTCTGTTACTGTGAATCTGGCCCAGTTCTTTCCTTTTCTTTTTGTTCATAGTTAATTTTGTGTGTGTGATAAAAAACGATAGAAAAATTTTATTTTTTGCAATGTGGGGATTGTTTTCTTTTGATGGGGTTTTTGTTTAATGTGAAAAGAAGTGAGATTTTTAAATTTTGGCACTGGTGCTTGGTTAAAGGTCGATGGCTTTGTGTGTTTGATATTGTTAGCAGTGACAGACAATGGCTGCTGTGATTGCCAAGATGTGCAAGGTTAAAGGTTGATGGTTTTTTGTGTTTGATGTTGTGCAGTGACAGACAATGGCTGCTATGATTGCTAAGTCTCGAATTAATAGGGGTGGTGGTAATAAAATTGGGAGATTTCAAGGAGCTGGTTTGAAGTTTTCATGCCGTGAAACAAGGGAAAGAGTTAAGAAAACCCTGGAAAATAGATTCAATGAGGTAGTAGCATCGAAGGCGAGAAGGAAGATTTCATGTAAGAAAGTGGAGGTAATTCAGTTGTCATCAGACAGTGATGGTGATGATGAAGATGACTGGTCGCCCAGAAGGAGAGAGAAGGCTTTGAATAGGAAACTGATATTAGCCCCAGAAAGTGATCTTTCACAGAGTGATCACCAGTGCTCGCCTTCGGAAAGAAGGAAAACTTTGTCTGAGCAAATTAAGACACCCCCACAAATTGAATTGTCAAAAACTGATGATGAGCAGTTTCTGGGAGCAAGAAGGAAAGCTTCATATGAGAAAATTAAGGCAGCCTCTGAAATTGGATCGTTGAAAAATGATGATCAGTGGTGTTCAGGAACAAGAAGGAAAGCTTCATCTAAGAAAATTAAACCAGCCTCAGAAATTGGATTGTTGAAATGTGATGATCAACAGTGCATGGGAACAAGAAGGAAAGCTTCATCCAAGAAAATTATATTAGCTCCAGATTTTGGATTTTCGGAGAGTGATGGTAAGTTGCCTCCAATAAGATTTGAAACCTCATCTAAGAAAATTAAGTCAGCCTCAGAAATTGAGTTGTTGAAGAGTGATGATGAGTGGTCACCGCGAGTGAGGAGAAAATCTTCATCTAAAAAAGTGAAACCAGTTACGGTATCTGAGTTTTTGCAGAGTAATGTGGTCCCGAAGGGGCAGCAGAGCGGTTTAAACAAGCGTAGTAGAAGTAGTTCTGTAGGTGTAGATTTTGAGGGTGATTCAGAAGAGGATCTGTTAGAAGCAATTTGTGTTGTAAAAATGAGAGAGCGAAAACGAACTAGGAATTCAGGTAGGGATATAAATGAGAGAAGTCTGAAGGAGGCTAGAGAGAAAAATATAGGTTCTGTGAATTCTTCCTCATCTTCTTCTTCAGCATCAGCTTCTTCTAGCTCATCAGTTTCAAAACGTGATGGTTATTGCAATGGTGTGTCAGCAGTGAGAAATGTGAAGGTATCGCATCGCATCCCTTTCAATTTGTTTTGGTGCTGCGTTGAGTTATACTTTCTGTAGCCATCTGTTGGAGAGAGTGGCCCCTGTTGTACTGCATTTCTTTTTTGTAGCTGAATGATGCTGGTTTTTCCTGCTTCAAACAGGTCAAAGGACAAGAAATCAAAAGATGTCACCAGTGCATGAAAAAAGAAAGAATAGTTGTCGTCCTTTGTAAGAAATGTAATAGAGTGTACTGCATACAGTGCATCAAGCAATGGTAAATTTTCTAATGACAAAAAATATTTTCCAACGTGATTTGTTTTGTCTAGATGAACTTAGATATCCTTTTGTTTCTTATATTATCTCATTTGTTGTATATAGGTATCCTGAGATGACAGAAGGGCAATTTGCAAAACGATGCCCATTTTGTCGTAAAAAATGCAATTGCAATGTGTGTTTGCACTCAAGCGGGTTGATTAAGGTTGGTCCTGTGCTCATGTCCCTCGTTGCTTGTGATCTGTGAGGATATTTAAAGTTAAAAAGAAAAAAAAGAAGCGAAAGCTGCATAATGTTAAATACTTGACATATCAGCAGTTGGAGGAGTATTTTTATTGCTGAAATTTACGGTGGATGTTTTCACTCTTTCCTAAGTAGTTCATCATGTTTCTTGTCTCCAGACATCAAAAAGGGATATCACCAACAGTGAAAAGGTTCAGCATCTGCATTATTTGATCAAGATGCTGCTTCCTTTTCTGGAACAAATCTGTGATGAACAAGCTGAAGAAATGCAGATTGAGGCCGGCATTCGAGGTATCCTCTGTTTCTTTGACAGAATTTGATGTGAACAAATGAGTTCTTCTGTTAAACTTCTTTTTGCTGATAGCTTTTTGATGTGCTTGTGGCAACCAGGTTCCCCTTTTGATATAGCTGAGAACTTTTGCTACAGTGATGAGCGTGTATATTGGTATGCGCCTTCTCTCCACTGAACAAGTAATTACCTTTTGATTTTAGTCACTCAATTAAAGTTCATTCACTGCATTTCTTTTGGGGATTGTGGAGCAGCAATCACTGCGCCACTTCTATCATCGACTTTCATCGCAGCTGTCCAAAATGTTCTTATGAACTGTGCCTTAGTTGTTGTCGAGAAATTCGTAAGGGAGGCCTTTCAAGACGTGCTGAAAAGAAGTTTTTGTATGTCGATAGAGGCTCTGGTTATATGCATGGTGAAGATCCACTACCTTGTCATTCCCAAAATCCTTATGACCACATTGAACCTCTAGTTCTATCATGGAATGCCAATGAAGATGGTAGCATTTCTTGCCCTCCAAATGAAATGGGTGGTTGTGGTGATTGTGCATTGGAGCTAAAGCATATTCTTCCGCCAAGACAGGTTGCGGAGTTGAAAAGGAAGGCAGCAGAATTATTGGAAATTTGTGGCACTGAACAGGTAAGTTTGATGTGCAAGTGCAATGAAACAGGGAAAGGACTGTTAAGAAGAGCAGCGTTTAGGGAAGGATCTGAGGACAATTACTTGTATTGTCCTGCTTCAAAGGATATTCTCGAGGATGAAAAACTTTTTCACTTCCAAAAGCACTGGGCTAAAGGTGAGCCAGTTATAGTTCGTGATGTTCTTGAGGAGACAACTCATTTGAGCTGGGAGCCGATGGTCATGTGGCGTGCACTATGTGAAAATGTGGATTCAGATATTAGTTCAAAGATGTCTGAAGTGAAGGCTATTGATTGTTTGGCATGTTGCGAGGTTTAGCTCCACTATCCTTCCCTGCACTTATTTTTCAGCCAGGAACACTTGTCAAAGCCATTTGGATGACATATGAGCCAAATCATCTGTTTTGCTTTATGAGTGATGGAAAAGAAATATGTTCCGCACATATACTTTCTGAATTTCTTACTCTAAACTTGTTATATTTTACTTTTACTCAGGTGGAGATTAATACCCGACAGTTTTTTAAAGGCTATATGGAAGGGAGAACATATCATAACTTTTGGCCTGAGATGCTTAAGCTGAAGGACTGGCCTCCATCTGATAAATTTGAAAACATTTTGCCACGCCATTGTGATGAGTTTATCAGAGCACTGCCATTTCAAGAATACAGTGATCCAAATGCTGGAATCCTGAATGTTGCTGCGAAGTTTCCTGAAGAAAAGCTGAAACCAGACTTGGGTCCAAAAACTTATATTGCATATGGTACAAGAGAAGAGCTTGGAAGAGGGGACTCGGTGACCAAGCTTCACTGTGATATGTCAGATGCGGTACATTTTATTTTTTGTAGTAAAAGATGGTTATTTGAATGATGAGCAATTCCGTGTGCCAAAAACTGTTATTTATCTAATCTCAAATTTCTGATTAGTATATGCATCCTGATGTCCAAGAATAAATTTAAGCGGGCTCCTACAGTTCCAAGCAAATTTGTCCTCTTATCACATAAATCACAGGAATCGATAGGTTTGCCAGTTTAAATTATATTATATTCCTTTCAGTTTAAGATGAGATAGCAGAATTTGCCTTTTGGTTGTAGAATGTGCTGTTTACTTGGGAGCATCAGGTTCTTTATTAGGCAAAGAAAGCTGATGGTCCAAGTATTTGACTTTTGTGTGCATCAGCTAAAGTCATTCGTATCTTTATTGCAATATTGTGCTTTGAATTGCATTTCTGTGCTGATGTCTCAAATGTCTACTATCGAACAAAAATATTCCCTTTCAATTTTTATACCAACTTTCTATGAATTTGTGTTCCAAATTTGCATACAAGGGCAGCAATTTAGAGTTTTACTGGAGCAAGCTCTGAGCTCTGAAGGTGCTTGGCATTCAATATGCCAGAACTTGGAATGCAGTGATTGTTCATAATATATCATTTATACTTGTTGATTTCTTGTCATACTTTTTTTTTTTTAATGAAGGGAAAAATTGTTCTTTGATGCAGGTGAATATTTTGACACAAACTGCTGAAGTACTATTTAGTGAAGCACAACGCTCTGCCATTGAGCAGTTGAAAATGAAGCACAGGGAACAGGATGAGAAGGAACATTTAGAAAAAGACAAGGTAGACAATCCTCACATTGAACTTGATCAGGGAAATGATAGTTTGAAAGAAGAGATTGATGTCTCAGAAATTAGAGGGCCCCAGCCGCACCCCTCTGAAATTAATGAAAAACTAAAGAACTCTGAAGATGTGTTAAGAGGAGCTGCACTTTCTGGTTTACCCTCAGAAGGGGGGACAGCGGACACAGCAGGTGGTGGAGCTTTGTGGGACATTTTCAGGAGGGAGGATGTTCCCAAGTTAGAGGAATATCTTAGAAAGCACTTCAAAGAATTCAGGCACACTTTCTGTGCCCCCGTAGAACAGGTATATTCTATGGTTCTCTGTCTCTTTTTTTTCAGCCTTGTTCGTTGTCATTGTTACAGAAAATTAACTGGTTACAAGTAGGTCGATCATCCAATTCATGACCAAAGTTTCTATTTAAATTTGGAGCATAAAAGGAAATTGAAGGAGGAATTCGGTGAGTAATTGTAAAACACTGGTTTTATTTGCTTTTGACGTTTTAGGTCCAATGTATTCTGTATAGTTTGTTTATCACTTTGATTCGTTTACACGCCAGGAGTTGAAGCCTGGACATTCGAACAAAGAGTTGGAGAGGCTGTATTTATACCCGCTGGATGCCCACACCAAGTTAGGAATCTTCAGGTGCGTCCTTAGACTCCATTTTCCTTCTTCAAATTTGTATAGGTTTTGTTATCAACTATAAACTAAAAAAGAAATGGTTTTACCATCCCTTATCTTACAACATATTATTCATTTGAGTGGTGATTTGCTTTTTTTCAAAATCATCTTATATTAGATTTGATTGAAAATTAAATTTTATAATTTATTTTAATTTATTTTTTATGAAGTTATTATAGTTTCATAATTTAGATCCTGGATTTGATATCTTAACCTGAGTTGATTTAAGTCAATCCAATATATTATTTTAATATTAAAAAAAGATGTCATCTTGTTTTTTTTTTTGTTAAACTATGTTTTTATAGATTGTATAAGTTGTTTTTGGCCTCGTAAAGTCAACCGGTTTATATCAGGTCAACCCTCACACGATTTAAATTTTTTTTGCTAGGAAAAAACATTAGCAACATCTAAATATATTTTTTCGTTTAAGAAAAATTTGACCCTATCCACATCGTTGTGCGGGTCAATGATCTAGCTATAAACTAAGAGAGAACAAGGTTTTATTGTACCCCTCCTCACAAAGAGCTATTTATTGGAATAATGTTTTGCTTTATTTTATTTTTCTTTGCTTTGATTTTACTTTTTCAATCAATTTTTTTTAATTTTTTTAATATTAGATTTGTTTTTATTAGATTATCACACTTTCATGACATGAATTATAGGTTTAGCTGGTTAACCCGGTTGACTCAAGTTTTTTTCTTTTTAATTAACTTTTCTTTTCTAATTTTATCTTTTGGATTGAGAATTAGACTTCATGATTTGTTTTGTTTACTTTCTATTATATTATTTTGACTTCATGCCCTGAGAATAATACTTAATGGATTAACCTAAATTGACTCAGATTGTTTTTTGTGTTGTTTTTAATTTTACCATTTAATACTAGATCGATTGAGAACTAAACTTTATAATCTATTTTGATTTGCTTTCTATTAAGATATCTTGATTTTAATATCAAGGTCGCGAGTTTTGGTATATTTAATCCTAGTTAAATCATGTCATTTCTCTATTCTTTTTATAAGAGTTTATCTCAATCTCATGATCTTGATCACGAGTCCTTAAACATTGATTTGTTTTCTACTGGGTTATCCCTGTCTCATGATCCGGATCACGAATTTGACTGTTTAACCCAATGGATTTAGTTTTTTTTTTTTTTTTTTTCATTTCATTTATTATTTTGTTTGATTATGAATTAAGTTTTATAATTTGTTAGTTTTTTTATTATGTTATGTCATCCTTATGACTCGGTACTTAACGAGTTAACCTATGTTAACTTGACTTATTTTTTTGTTATTTTTTAATTAAAATTTTTACAAATTTCATCGTTCATTATTGGTCTGACAAGTGCGATTAAAAATTGAGTTTTATAAATTGTTTTGATATGCTCTTTACGAGGCTATCTCAATCTCATGGTAAAAGTCGTGGATTTGGTAGGTTAATCCATGTTAAATCATGTTTTTTTTTTTTTTTTTTTTCTATAAGGTTATTTCGATCTAATAACTTGAATCATAGGTTTAACGAATTAACTCATATTATTTTTATGTTATTGTTTTAATTATTGTTTTTATCTCATCCTTCAATATTGAGATAATTGGGGATTGAAATTCATAATTTGTTTCAATTTGTTTTTCATGGGGTTATCTTGGTTTTATAACTCAGGTCATAGGTTTGACATATTAACTCGGGTTGTTTTTTAAATCTTTTTTAATTAATTTGTTTTTTAATTTCATCCTTCAATATTGAGTTGATTATTAATTGGGAGTTAAATGTCACAATTTATTTTTATTTTATTTTTATAGGGTTATTAATAACATGGGTTATGGATTTGAAATATTTAAATCAATTTAATATATTGTTATTTTAATATTAAAAAAATATTATTTTAATTATATTTTTTATGAGTTTTATGGATTGTTTTTTAATCCATAAAAATAACAATTATCTCCTCCTTTTTTTGTTACTAGAGCACCGGTAGCACGTGTCAATATCAATTATCTAGATCATGCTAAACTAATTTGCCCTTTTCTTTGTGTACAAAGGAAAAGTGTTTTCTAACATGAACCACTGCTAGAGTGATGAGACAGGGTAATCACCGCCATTGAATTGTGAGCCCCTCTATTTTAGGTCCCGCAAATCAAAGTCTGAATATTTTATGCCATGATTGTGTGTTATGATGCTGCAATGTGGTTTTTTTTTTTTTTATGAAAATATTTTTAAAATTTTTATATTAACATATTAAACAATCGGTGAACAGTTTAATAAAAATAGTAATTTAATAATTTTTAAATATATTTTTAAAACATATTCAAATATTTTTTCCAAACATGAAAATAAACTATGCCTTACCCTGTCTATTTTTCCTTCTCAACATGCCCTTTTTTTTTATACAATAAAAAATCAGGTTGAGAATAAAAAACTAAAAGGGCTACGTAGCAAACACCATACTATATTGCAAGAATCATCTACAAATATTCTGAGTCTGGATGATAATTCTTAACTATAGCCTTTCACAAATTCCCACAATAATAGTTACATAGCCTAATTTAGACAAATTTATCTTCTAATTGTTTTGTAAAAGAGAAAAATCCTTCGCCAAAAGTTGAAAAAAGCTTACAAACAGTCTGACTTTTGTTAAATTTTTAAAAATGTCTTCATTCTTTCTTTGTTTTTTTTTTTTATTAAAATGGGTGTTCGAACTAGCTTGCGTGCATCTCGACTAATCTCGCGGGTCCTGAAGTTAACGATCATGTAAATCTCCGGTGGTTATTATATTAGTAACCATAAGGCTCGAACTTGAAACTGCAGGGAAAATAAACCCTTTAGTCCCAAATCCTTAGTATGAGTAGAGCAAACAATTTTTTCATTAGGATGAATATGATGTTCAAACTGAAAGGTTTTAATGATTCTAGTTCTTTTTAAAAAAACCAACCATCAAATTTTGATGAGGATGATGTTGAAGTAGAAGATCTAAATGCAATTTTCTTGGTTTGTGATGACTATAAGAGAAACCAAATTAGATGTGGTTCTAGAAGTGATTAGAAGAATCACATTGTGAAGGATATGGTTCATATGTGCTTGAGGAGGATTTTGAAACTAATAAGGTTAAAGTTGATGTTCTTGTACTTCAGATAAAAATTAAAAAGAGGATTTTCAAATCTTCTCTTAACTGCAAGACTGCTTTTATTATTAGGGAGGTAGAGCATGTTGTTAATAGATATGATGTTTCTAATAGTAAGGTTGAGCACGAAACTTGTTGGAAACTTTTAATTGGACATCCATGAGATTGATACCAAGATGTTAAGAACACATAATGAAATGGATTACACATAAAAAAATGTTCATGGTGGATTACAGTTTCTAACTAGGGTATGAACTTAAAACGAGTTCCAACTCGAGGAGATTGATGATAAGCTCTTTTGGGAAAATAAATATTTTCCTTGTTAATTTTATGGTTTTTTATTTTTTGTTGTGTATTATTATGCTTTTTTTTTTTTTTGTATTTCAAAGGAATAATTTTTCTATTTTTTTCAATTAAGTTTTACTGGGATTTCCTAGTTTTTTCTATGTAAGGGATTGTAATAGTCTTTTAGCAAGTAAAAATTTTTATGAATAAAAATTAAGTATTTTAGGAGTCTCCCCATGTTTATTATGTTTTTTTAAGGGTTTTAACTTGTAATAAATCTATTATTTTTTATTCTAGCTCGTGTCATTAAAACTCTTGGTATGTGATTTTTTTTCTCCACCACTCCAAACTCTACATTGTAATGATCCAATACTTGTCTTTTTACACCAAAAATAAACATTCGCTTGTGTCAATCAAACAAAAACAATAATTGTTCACGATAAAACAAGAGAAGCCAAAATTGATAGAGTACAATGGAATTGACTACGTTGAAAGAGGCTTGTTCAACCAAGAGGATTAAAGAAACAATTGACTAACTGACCAAGCAACTAAGAGTTACGATCAAGCAACCAAGAGTTACGATTGACCATGGGAAAGCGATCGATTACAAGAGTTTGAACACGCACAAAGAGCTAGAAAACTTAATTCTATTCGAAGTCCTTAGTAAAATAAATAATTAGAAGTCACATATTAACTTAAGATTCACTTGAAAATCAATTAAAGAGGAGTTCAGTTTATATTAGAAGTCAATAAAGCTTTCTTATCTGATATCAATATCTGTATAAATTAGAGTTCTATTTTTTAGATACGATTCAAAGTTTGTACAAGCTTTTTATTTATTCTCTTACACCTGTTTTCTACCATATACTTGTTGGTGGACAACACAAATAACTTTTTTAAGGTTCGAGGTTTGAAATCCTTACATTTTGTATGATTTTGCGGGCTTACTATGTGCTTTCCTCCTAGATTAAGTTTTAAATTATAGCTTCTCCCAGGTGAAATGAAGAAACATAATTCAAATAGCATAATTGAACCAAAAGTATTTGGACCTTGACTTGAGTGTCCCGTACTCTCCAACTTAACAAAGTTTGGATGGCAAAAATTGTTACGAAGACTTGGTCTCCCAAATCATTGTTATACTAGACATATTGACAAAATTTGTTGGAACCTATATATCTACATGCGGGTCCACTAAAATTTTGTGTCTACTAACATTATCATTACATGTTCATAAAATTAGTCTTAAGCATTTCACACAACCAATTAGGTAAACCAAACAAAATTAATGTTTTTTTAATTGTGGAGAACTTGGTTTTGTGTTTGGTTTTTCAAGAAATGGAAGAAATAAGTAACTAAGTTGTCAAGAAAACCATCAATTCGTAAAAATGAGAAATTTTAAACATATCAATTGGCAAATTCATAGGTTTAATTTCTATTAGATGCATGTCATGATTCTATTAATAAAATCTCATCATCCATATATTACAAATTGATGTTGTATATTCAAATCATAACATATCAACGATGATGTTATATGCATCATGGAAAGAAAAAATTAAATTCATTAAATTTAAGGAAATAATAACTTAAGAAAAAAAATGGTTGAAAACCAACATACCACAAATTACTGAGCTCGACTATCTATGAACTGCTACATCTCTTTTTGGTGGTGATCACTCCGCACATGCATTTCAACATAAAGTTATATTGGGCTTGGCTAACGTCCAAGAACCGTAACATAGAAGATACACGTGTTGTCAATTAAATATATTTATAAAAAACAACTAATAAAAAATGAATGTAATAAAAGAAATCCTACCATCCGCTTCGCATGCAAAACAAACAAAATAGAGTTGTTAGTGTGCGTGGTAATGAAATTGTGAACAAGTCGATTTTGATTTTTCGCATTGGAATGTGATTGTCACGTGAAACACACGGACATCAAGTGCTAAATATATTTGCTGGAGCTCAAAACATCATTCAACTTTTCAGTGTCAACATCAATAAAAATATTTTTGGCGATGTGAAAATTTAAATTTTCTTCTAAGTCATTAAACGAAGCAACTCGATATAGATTAACTAACTCACCAAGTTGAAAGACATCATTTCCCACAGTTAATTTACTATGACAATTAATTATGTCATAACCAGCCTCACTTAACCCATGATATGACTTGATGGTGAACATTTATGCAACAAACAATAATTTAGTGTGATTTATGCAACTATCTTATAATAATTCGTTAGAATTTTTTAAAAGATCAAAAAACCTGATCGTATTTGCATTAAGTTTTTCATTTACTATTGAACATTAATCATTATGACCCTGATTCATTCTCATCGCATCTATAGCTATATTCCTATAAGGATTATTATTGTCATTTACAACTTTATACAAATTGTTAGAATTAGAAGTTGTCTCAACCATCATTTCTATCATAGTATTATAAGGAGCATATGATTCTCTTTGTGCATACCAACATGGGTATTTCTCCATGAATTTTTTTTTTAGAAGATGAAACATTACAACATCTGGATCGAGAAACTTTTTATTTTTACACCTTTTGCATGAATATCTAATGCTCATTCCCCTAATATTTCTTGAACTAGATAGTATGTAATTAATAAAACTTTTAACCCATTACAATAATAGATCCTTTGCAACCCTTGAGTGAATCTCTATATATCCATAAATGATCATTTATTATTTATATTAAATTTATATAAAATAATAATGACATGTTAATTTGTACAAGGAAAAACTATAAAACAAGTAAGCATTCAAATAAAATATATATACTACAAAAGTATGTAAAAAAAATAAAAATTGAGTTCAAATAAAAAAAAAATTCTTACTTGAAATGAAGAATCCTTAATTAAATTTGAATCAGAACCAAATATTGATAAACTGAGTGTTGTAATAACTAGATCTGTTGTGGGAGATTAAATTGTGTTGAGATTAGAGATGGTTTTTGTTGCATAAAAAAATACATAAAAAATAAAATAAAAAAGGAGGGTTGATCGCTAGATCATAAATGAAATATTACCGATAAAATTATTTCGTCAATAACTCCATCAGTCATTCCGGTGGTAAAAATATCATGTTACCATATAATTTGTTTTTTTTAATCCCATTGTAATACTCTTTATAATTCCCTTGGCATATGCCAAGGAAATTTTTTCGTTGGTATATTTATGGGTGTACTTTACCATCGTGTTAATTCTATCTGTAATGTTTTCTATAAAAATTACATGTAATTATACTGCTTGACTTTTTCTCTTTTTTTTTCTATTTTTTATTTTCTCACTGCAATTCTCTTGGTACATACTAAGAGAAATTTTCTATCGATTTTTACGAATGAATACAAGGATTGGTAACGGTCATCATAATATACTGATAAAAAAATTTCACCAGTATTTTCATTTATATTTATCAATTTTCTGGTAGTAGAATGACAAGAAATTGCTGCATATCTTTTATTGTATTGTTGAACAATATCTGAATTGCTTATGTTTTATCCATGCAGTCTTGTACTAAAGTTGCTTTAGATTTCGTCTCTCCTGAAAATATAAAGGAATGCCTCCGGTTAACAGAAGAGTTCCGACAACTTCCGATGAACCACAGAGCTAGAGAAGATAAACTTGAGGTAACTTCTTTCCTGAAACATATTTTGCATGGATTCCATTTTGACAACTTAGCTTCCATGAGTAACGTGGCTTTCTTCTTCCCTTTCATCAATGTGTAACAGATAAAGAAAATGATAATTTATGCAATTGATAAAGCCATTATAGACTTGCAAGAGCTAATGGAATCCCAGCGATGAGGATTTTCTACCTGTTTCGAACAGGCAGGTTTACGACACACATACAGCAGCCATCTTCAACAGGCAAGCAAACAACACACATACAGAGCCATTTCAATTTTATTTTATTTTTCTTTTCAGATTTCCATGGAAACATTGCCAAGATTCAAGACTAATGACTCTTGGGGAGTGTTTGGCTAATATCTTGAAATGCAAAAGACAAAGATAGTAAAGATTGAAGAGATATGTTTCTTTATATCTTTTATTTTAAAAATTTAAAACTTTATATAAAAATTGTTTCAGAGATAAATTTTATTTTATATAACTTTTTTACGTTTCTTGAATTGAATATATTTATATCTTTTTTTATAAGATTTTTATTTCAACACCTCAAATTTGTTTGAGAGGTGCTAGCTAAACAATAATTTCAAGTGACGCTTCTTTTTTTGAAAGTTCAAGATTTAATAGCCATCTAATAAAGAATAAAAACCAAATTTACTTCAATGTAGACTAAGTTCTTATGTTAGCCACCAATGATTTTAGAAAATAGAAGATGCATTTATTAATTGGAAAAAAATTATTTTCTTGAAAATACATTTTTTATTATAATTCATTTAATTTCTTATATCGATGTCTTTCAATTTTAAATATAAGTCAAAGAATATCCTAATTATACGAGGTTGAATTAATCAGTACCTCAAAACAAAAAGGACAAATATAGAAAAAATAGAGAGATTTGACACAAATATGATATATTGAAATAGTTTTATAATAAATTTATATATGAAAACATTCATATCTGTTTGGGAGTGTGGTTTCAATTATTTTTTAAAATGCTTTTCGTGCTGAAATGTATTAAAATTATATATTTTTTAATTTTAAAAAAATTATTTTTGAGAGTAGCACATCAAAATGATCCAAAACATATAAATAATAATAATTTTTAGCAAAAAAAATTGAATTTTGGTGGAACGTGGTTTGCACCACATTCCCAAACACCATTAAACACTTTGAAATTATTGATAAAATGGTGTCCCCCACAACTATAATTGCCACATTAACCAAACCATAGTTTTAAAACTCGGTCTAGCAGGTTGACCTGGAACTCGGCTAATTTAAAGTTGGAACCGGGCCGAGTTTATGAAAAAATAAGGGTAGTTAAAAACTTAGCTGACCCGATTAACACGACAAGTTGACCTGACACGACTCGGCCAAAACTTAGTGACCCAATCAAAACCCATGACGCAGGCCTTTGGTCGAATCGTTGATCACTATACCGGATTTAAAAACACTAAACCAAATTACCATTTTATAACATCATCCACATTTTTACAAGATTTAAATTAAAAAAAAAAACCCTCTTTAAACATTAAACTTTAGGTTCAAATATTTGGAAAACAATTTCACTTTTTAAAACCAAATCATGTTTGAGTAAAACCCAAAAGCAAAAGATCTAGTATTGAGTGGAGTATAAATATTGTTTTACATGACTTGAAATAAATATATAATTTAATTTTTTTAAAAAAAATTGATATATATATCTAACTAATTAACTACAATATAGTTATAAATCATAATGTTCAAGTTTAAGTCATGGATATCCTATAAGTATCCAAAACTCAATTGGATAAAACTTCAAATAAAATCACACCCAATCAAGTTTAAATTCTTGCATAAATGGTAGAAAACTTGATCAATGAATATTCATTATCATCCAAGACCCGTTAACTATAACGCTCCAAAGTAGCAAGATTCATTATAAAGTTCTTCTAACTATATATACTTGAACATAATGACCTACAAAGCTTAAGAATCTCCTATGGACGGATCTATCTAGCAATCCATGTGACTTAAACATAGAGTGTAAATCCTCCTCATTAATTTTGAGATGTTTGGAGTTTGATGGTTAGAGGGTATAATTCTTTTATAGCTATCAAAATTCAAACTTTAAACTTATACCAAACTAGAGGTTTGGATTTAATCTTGGTGTGCTTGGATTCAATCATGATCTTTCATCAACAAAAACTAGAATATTTTTTTTAAAATATAATATTAGTTAAAATTACATTAAAAGAAAATTTATTTTTCATATGTAAACCTAAATTTAAGAATAGAATGATTGCAAAATAATAGAACAAATTCAATGAAGGATAAAAATTTAATATATAAGAAATTTGATTTTCTCATTTAAAGAATGAACTCACCTTATATTAGCAAAATCCCAATCTTTTTCAACCTTTGCAAACTCAATGGAACTAATTCTTTAATACTGACAAAGAGCTTCAGCAACAACTTCAAGCTTCTTCCATGTTCAAGAGTAGTTGTGGTTGAGGAGTCTTATGACTCTTATTTATACTCCAATAATGGATCCACTAGGGTTTCCATATTTTTTTCAAAAGGCAAAACTACCCTTATCAAAACCTCTTTACTTTCTTTTTCCCTCTTTCTTAGATGGACATAAAGGTAATCTAATATAAACTCAGCCGTAATGCAAGCTAACCGACTCATGGGAGGATTTGGCGGAAAAAAACTTATTCCAAGCAAAAATTTTGATATCAGTATTAAATAAAATTTAAAATAAAAAAATTAATTTGAAATTAAAATAAAATTTAAAATATTTTAAAAGTATGAGTGAATCACAATGCCAAACAAAAGCTTCATCTTTCCAATCCTTTTTTCAACCTCAGTATCTCATCGTAATGTTGTGCTGAAATGAGGAAAAAAAAAACATAAAAAAATCAATTATGGCAAACTTGTAACTATGATAACTAGGGTCAAATTAACTCGAAATATCCCATTAAAATAAAGGTCGAGATTTAAATAATCTAATAAGAAAAAAATATATATAAAGCTTTTCATTTAAAAAAAACTCGTGACCCGAGTTGTTAGAGGCGAAGCACCCTATTTACTAAAACCATGGAGTCTAATTCTCAATCAATCAAATATTAAATGATAAAATTGAGAAAAAAAAATTTTAATTAAAAAAATTAAAAACATAGCAATTAAAAGAATAAATATCAAAATTAAAATACAAAATAAATTTTATATTTAATTAAAAAATAAAATTGAAAAAAATATTTAAATAAGGATATTTTGATTGAATTTTTTTCTTTTTGTTTACATTACGAGGAAGGAGATGCAGGATGATGGAATTTCAATGGGAATTATGGATATGATAGATGATGGGAATGGAAGTGTGGAGGATGGAAAAACAAAAGATAGGTTGTGTTCAACTCTTTAGAGACAGATAACACCATTGTAGAGAGGAATAACAAGGTTTAAACTCACAAATCTCAATGATACAGTCACACCATAAAGAGATTAGAGTTTAGGATAAGTTCACCAATCAATGGAATCCACCAAAGAGATTGGCGGAGGGATCACCCATTCAACCTCAGTTCACTTTGTTGCAGTATCTCCTGACCTGTCCTTTCCCTACTGTAAGAAAAAAAAATCTTCATGCCACCATGCCCTAAATGGCCAGTATTTCTTGTAGTCTATTTTTTTATGGTGTTCTGCTGTTTTTGGTGGTTACTTCCATGCTATCTGTAGCTGCATTAATGACAGTAGCAACCTTAAGGTTGCAATAAGCTCCTTGTACTGGCATGTTTAATTAAGGGTTAAGTGATTCTTAATCTCAGAAATGATAGCAAGGTGCATTAATTATGAACTGGCATTGATAATCTTTAAAGTCATTAAGGTCTGAAGATGTTTCTCAATATAAACTGCAGTACTGGATTGTGTTAATGACTCATTACCCAAGATGGCCACTGATACCTCCAAAATCATCCCTTTAGACATGAAAATATGAAGCAATTCATCAACTGTTACTGCTGGTGAAGGAAGAAGATCATCAGACTGTTTGTTGCTACTAGTGGTAGAGTCTTTCCTTCCTAAAGGGATCTGAATTTGGGGTCCTCCGGAGAAGTCCACTGATTCCTTTTCTGCTAAAACGATAATATCTGCACAAGATACCTGTCCTGGACACTCAGCTTCCAGCACAGATTTTATATACCCTATTACTTCTTGCATTCTGATACCTAAGTTTTTTGAAGAAAACAATTCAGAGTTACCTGAATCCAGCAAGATCGACGCGTCACATCCCTGTATCAAAGAAACATTCAGAAATTTTCAAGTCCTGCGTGCGTACAGAAAGTGAGAGGATTCTCATTCAAGAACAATAAACCTAACTTAATAACACTACTGGTGCCTTATACAAGCAATATCAACCAATCATTTTCAGCTTATAAGCGAATCCATATAATAAATAGGTTCAGAAGAAGAAAGAAGATACAGTAGCAAGGATTAGACGAGTCATGACTTGAGTTCAAAATGCAGGACACCATAGAAAGAAACCACTATGTTACAATGACATTACCATATTTTTTCTAAGCAGAAAACAAACAAGGAAATATAATTTTTTTTTAACCTGAACTTGGCAGTCATGGAACATGAGCCTAAGAAAAGCAGCTGGTGCTGTAACATCCATCAAGAAAATGCCTAGCATTTCTTGCCTAACTATAGTTTACACATTTGGACACGACGATTTATAGTAATCATATGTAAGCTGGGATTGGCCAACACCAACTTTGATCGCTAACACTACCACCACTAACATAAAAATCAGAGAAACATTTCCCATTTTCTCAACTCTGTTTCCCTCCCCAATAAGCTAATGGAGTAGTGGTGTGAGATGTGAACTTATATAGTTGCAGGGAAGACTAAATAGTAGTGGTATCTAGCCAAATTGGCCTTGTTTTGACAAGTGAAATATGAACTAGGCAAGCCAGCAATGCCATTGCTTAATTCGGGCCCTTGCCTAGCTTCAGACAAACTTATCTTTCCATTCATAAATAACCGTGTTGCACAATACGATCTTTCTTCCTTTCTTGTTTGCAGTCCTATCTGCAACTTTTCTCATCATTGACTTCTTTCAGCTAATTAGTTAGCTGGTTGTGTCCTTGTTAATGCACACTAGAGAGAGCAAGAGGACCCGATGCTGGCCAGACTGATAAATGGCCTATTTAAAACCATCTTTCCTTTTTTTGGGTTCTGGGGAGAGGCTCGAACGTGAGACTTTTTACAATAAGGGAGAAATGAGTAAAAGTTGAGCTACAATTTCTTGAAAAATGCTTCCATTGTGAAGTCCTAGTCAATTGAATCAAAAGTCCTGACATCCACTTATTTGCCTGCTCACTTAATAAAGGTCTACAAATTAGTTGTCTGGTGGAAGATCAATGGAGAATGCATCCACAAATTGCTGTCATATTGTATGCTAGCATCTGCCATAACCGAAGTCAACAAAATTGCTTTAAATGCTAGAGTACGATGCAGGTGGTAGTTGTTATATCGCCACACAGGAGTGCCAAAGGCAACCTAAGCACAAGACGTTTAACAAATTGCAGAGGGAAGAATTGGATAGCATAATTGAGTAAGTTAAAGAATGAATTAACTAGGATCAAAACTCAGATTCGAAATGGTTGTGTTTCAACGTGCTACATTGGATTTCCTCAGAATTACCTAATCTATTCGAAGTTTTGATTAACCTGAGACCTCATGAGGCCTTCTCTCCATCCTCTCTCGCGAGCCCTAAACTCCCATTTTGCACTAAGTTTCCTTTGTTCTTGTAGTACTTCTTCAGCTCTTTCTCTTGCCGCTTCGCAGGTATCCATTCCAAAATTGCATTTCTCTGCCTCTTTCTGGTACTGAGATGTCATTCTCTTAGCCTCCAACAGCGCCACGTCTGCACGCTGCTGTTTTTTCTGAGCTTCTTCTTCATTTAACCTCAGTTCCTCTGACAACATATCTGTAAAACTTTTCTCTATCTCATGGCTCACTTCAGGATCATGCTTCATACAATCTAAAAGATTAGAAAGACAATAACAGAAAATGTCAAAGGTCAAGAAATGATATAGCCCACTGTAGATAATAACGTTCATAGAAATGGTGAAAAAAGCAGAATCACATCAGTTTTCTTACCTTGCATCCCGAAACATTAGAACTAGCATTTTTCAGAATTACCAAGTATTATCGTGTACACTAGACATGTCGACATTGACATCCTAACAGGTCTTAGATGTCTGAATCTGACGAAACACTAATTCTTCTGTAGAAAAGCAAGGCTCTTCATTTTTCTTCCTTGCAAGATTTAATGTTGTTCTATTCTATAGGGACTAGGGAGCAGGCAGCCATGAGAGTAGATAACCAATGTTATGACTTGAAAGTATCCTGGATAAAGCTATTCATGTGTACAAGTACCAAATATCAGCCAATGAGCTACAACTCTTCGCTGGAATTAGTGTCCCCCTCCCCCCCCACGAGATCTCGAGTTTGAACCTCTCCTTTGTAACGAAAGAAAAAAAAAAGGTACAATTTATCAGTTTTAGTTTGTTCCTTAACAGCCTTTTCATTTTCTTCTACAGGTAATAACCTTAAATCTAGACTGCTAAAGCATCCCTAAATACACATCATTCGTCAAAATACAAACAGAATTTAAATTTCAGCAATTCCGTGAAAATTGATTTTCATAAAATTCTGGCTCATTATATCTTAGAAATCCCTTTCGACATGGCCTATGGGGAAGATAAACTAACCTGTAAAGGAGCTGTTGCTCAATCCTGAAACGAAACAGACAAGAAAATCATCATGAAAAGCACAGTAGGGTTGGTAGTTAGCCAGTACTGGCATCACTTAATACAACAATATCCACAACATCAAGAACAAATCCTCCAGGATCATCAGAGCAACCTAGAAAAAATACGTCAAACAAGCAGGTCATGGTCATCATCTAAAAGAAAATTAAACTTTTTCCCTGACAAGGAACTGGTATTTTAACAGGGATATGTAAGAAATTCCAAACATACTCCAGATTCATGTTTTGAAATTGTTTCAGCATTTTCACAGCTATAACAACTGAGTAACCTCCAAGTAATTGAATTGTACCATCAGATCAGACAACTTAACCCACTAAAGCCATCTACAGCCCCTAGTAATCAACATTTCCACATATAGTAGAAAACTAAAACCTTATTCTTCTCCCAATTGAAAAAAAAACTACAGAAATCAGTGATCCACAATAAACACACATAAATTAGCCAGAATTAGAATCACACAATCAATCCACTTTTAGTAGTAAATTCAATGCCCCATCAATGCATTTTGGACCCTTTTATCACCCCTTGAAAATCCAACCACAAAAACATAAGAAAATCTTGCACACATACAAGATTCATCAATTAAAAACCAAAACAAACTCAAACCAAAAAGGGAACACAATCAAACAACATGCACATCCATGCATGTATTTTTACATACCTTCAGGGAGGGTAAGGAGGGGTTGAGAAGAGCAATCACAGGAGCAAGGATGGCAACGAAGGGTAGAAGAACGAATCTTGGCCGTTAAAAATTCAGAAAGATGCCAATACAGAGGTCGGCCAACAATGTAGCCAACAAGGAAAAATCCCATGATAACCATCACCACCTTTATGGCTGCCTTTAGCTTAGGGCCTCTGCGCCTCTTGTTGTAGTAGTATTCATTCATCATTCGTTCTTTCTTACTTGGGCCAAAAAAAAAGTGTAAAAGATTTGGATTTGAGGCAGTGAAAAGATACTAAGCTATGTAATGCTTATCATCTGGTAACTGCTTTCTGTTCTATGATGATGATGATCAAGTGTTTCTTTTTATTTTTTCTTAATTATCTGAATTTTGGAATATATTTCCTTTAATTTCTCTCACTGAAATGGTAAAATTCTCCTGGAAATACGGTATTGGCGCCAAGCAAGGAACTTTAGACGTGGTGTCCTTTCTGATCGGTGGTGTCTATCACTTTTGTAGTTTTCGAGGGATTTAAAAAATGAGAAGTTAGCATGTATGCGGTTTGGTAGTCTGGTGAGTAGCAAATGAAAGTTGAAACTTCTTTTCGTCCACTGTTTTCAAATCTGAACCATCCAACGGGGTTGACTCGGGTTTTAGGTCAGATAAAATTTTAATAAAAATATAAAAAAGTTAATTTGGTATAACCAGATTAAAAATTTAGATTGATTTATGATGTAACTAATTAAAAAAATCCAAGTTAAACTCTGTTATTTTTTTAATTTTTTTAATTATTTTTAAAATAATATTAATTTTATTTTTATAAAATAAAAAAAAAATTATATCAATCCAGTTAACTCACTTGACCATAACTTGAAACTTGTCTTGAACCAATTCAGGTTGAAAAACCAAAGTTTTATCTCTATCATAATTCTATCATAATTTTAAAAATATTTACTTAATTAATTGTACATATCAATCAAGTCCACTAAAAACTCTCTGTTGAAGACTTGATTACGAGAAAGCAATAATTTATGCCTTTTCTTATATGTACTTTTTAGAACTGCAGCCACGCTAAACACGCACTGCGAGGGTTACAAGGAGAGTTTTTGTTAAAAGTGAAAAACGTTATTGTTCATGTCAGTTATGGTTCTGCCAAGAAGTTCTGGTTCGTTAGACACATGCTGGGAGAAAACTGGTTAGAGTAATTTCATGAAGCTGGCTGGTTTTGAAGGTTCTCCGACCCAGCTTCAAGTTTTCATCAACTACTTTCTTTTAGCATAATTTTCAACAGTTAAACTTCCCTTAAGAATAGTGGTGATCATCAATAGGCCCATGCTTCACACATTTATTCACAACCTTGTGTTAACAAGGTTTCTGGCATTTTGTCATCAGCTCTAGAATATCTTCAGCGATGATACCACTGAGTTCCAAAATTCATCGTAATTAATCTATATATCTGGCATTTCACAAACAAAATGCATGTAAAGTATCATGGTGGAACATTGTGAGTACCGTTTGTATAGCCATTTTGCAAGTTGATCAACAAACTGAACAAGCAACTGATGAGTATCATTCAGCTGTTCAATCTACATACAGCAGCGTGATTCACACTTATAGATTTGTCTAAGCTTTCTTGTAATCAATGCATCAAAGGTCAACGATAGATGCCATTAATTTGCCGCGTGAATATGATTGAACAAACAAGGAAGCAAATGGCACCCTGTGTTCATTTCTTTTTCGGATTCTCCCTAGGCCCAAATATGGTAGAACCAATTCTCACATTCGTACTCCCCATTTCAATCTGCAAAACAAGTTGTAGCTATTAGTTGGATAATCTTTAGACAGGATGTGTTATAATGAATCAAGGGGTGCAATTTCCACATCATTGATGATAAAAACAAAAATTATTGCTACAAGCCAATATCACTCACAGCTTGCTCAAAATCATTAGACATTCCCATTGAGAGCTCGCATTGCTCTTCTGGTATACCAAGGGCCTTGCAAACCTCGTTTCTGCAGTTTGCCAGTGCCTGATAATACAACAAGATTTGATATCAGAAAATCTAAAGCGCACACAATGCTGTGAAAAAGTAAGAGGAAAAAAGTAGGGAACCTAAAAGTGAACAAAATATGCAACTACCACCTTGAAGTTTTCTGGGGTTGAGGTATAGTCAAGCATTCCTATTGTCATTAGGCCACAAAACTGAAGGTTTGTGCAACTCTGAATAACATGTTTTGCAAGTTCCACACAACCTGAGGGCTCAACACCAGATTTTGCTGCAACAATACAACATGTATAAAACAACAGCCAAAAATAGTAGATCATTACCAACTGCTCTTAAGAGATCCTTAAACTAGTAGAATTCTACAACTAAACAGGATAAGGCAGTTGAAAGAAATTCAAGCCAAATAAGAGCAAATTGTTGTAAATCATACAATCAAAAATTGCCCCAAGAACAAATTGGCTCCCAACCATGACTCGAACGAGACGGAGACTGTTCAGCAGGTAACAGTTTTTTAGCAGAACCAGATTCCAGAGGAGGTATCCGGCTGCATGCTAAAAAAGCTACAGAGGATATTTAAGGTGACAAATTTTCATATACTAGACAACCTGTTTTAAAAGAGACTCCTAAATAATAATAGATGCATAGCTCAGAGGCAGTAGCATGAGAAGCAGCATCAGAACCTGAAAGCCACTCAAAAGTAGAACAGAAAGCAGCATCAGAACCTAAATGCCACTCAACCTACAATGTTAAGGTGTAAACACCAAGCGTAAATAACTCCTGGCTACTTTCTCGACATCAGAACAAAGTTATGAACTTTTCTTTTAAATGCAAAATCCTAGGTCATTTCATATAGAAGCCATGCTCTAAACCAAACAAAATGAAACTACGACTTTTTTCACAAGTCCACAATGAAGACAAAATTTAAGGTAAAATCATGCACTTATAGAAGCTAGAGAACAGCCATTGAATTATGAACACACTACTCAAACCTCCAAGAGGAGCAAGCATACGCTAGTCAATATCATGTTATCTAAACACAAAATATAGAACAGAACTAATTAAGACATGTAATGGTGCTGCCTTGGAACTAATGTCAAATAAAATTACTCAGTTATCCCAAGTCAGCAATATTAATTAAGGCCATCAGCAATAAACCTACATATTTAATTCACTCACATTCTTCACCACTGGTATTCACTTGGACTAAGACCTTCAGGGGCTTCCTTCCCAAGTTCCCAACTGCTCGATCAAGATGATTGGCAATCTGCAAATAACATAAATTAAGCTTTCATAAATTCATAACAGAAAATATAAACTAACAAGCTTGAACAGTTAGAAAGGCCCTCAAGCAGAGCTTCATAAATCAATAAAATGCAAGTGTTCATAAAAAAAAGTCATTACCTTTTCATCATCCACACTCTCTACCATATCAAGGTTTGGTACACTAGCTGCACAACACACAATCACCCATAAGAAAACACAATAAAACACCACAAACCCAGAATTTCAAAACCAACAAAGACAACAAATGAACCATACCCAGTAAAGGTTTCACTTTATTACTCTGCAAATTCCCAATGAAATGCCACTCTATATCCTCTGGCAACTGCATTATTTAATCACCAGATTCAACCAAGAAAATTTCACATCTTTAATCAATCATCATTACCATAATTATTTAGCACAAATTAATACAAAAAGATTCAAACTCTAAGAACCTGAGGTGCCTTTTCTATGAATTCTTGAGCATAGTTTTCACCAAAACAACGGTGACCCACATCGTATACTTGTTTGATTAGAGAGACTGGTTTGGTCTTACTAACAGCCACCACTCTGATCTGCTGGGATCCACGACCTGCCTTCTCTGCTGCTTGAGAGACACGCTGAAGCACTGATCGGAGCGCCGCCGCTGCGACTTTGTCCATAGCTACAGGTATTGCTGACATATCAGAGACTTGCTCTTGTTCTTGTTTTGTG
Organism: Populus tomentosa; assembly: GCA_018804465.1. Lineage (NCBI taxonomy): Eukaryota > Viridiplantae > Streptophyta > Magnoliopsida > Malpighiales > Salicaceae > Populus > Populus tomentosa. The sequence continues at coordinate 304,877 of CM031975.1, forward strand.
GTACAGTTCTTATCTGTGGTGCTGGATGATTCTTCTTCTTGTCTGTTCATTTTTTTTGTGGTCTCTCTCTCTCTAAAATCCTTTGATATTTGGTTGGTAATTGCTAGCTAGATTATTGGTATGAAACGTTGCGTTTTAGAATATTTCCTTACAATATTTTATTCATTTTTCAAGGTTTTTTGTTTTTTCCTTGTTACAACTTGTAAATTAACACGTTACTGAAATTTCTCTAGTTTAAACCAGTGGTATTGTAGAAAATGCCCTTTGTAATATTTTTTTACTAACAATTTTCATCTAAAATTTTCTTCAATGAACTAAGATTTTATTCAAATAATTATACACACACACACACTCACACTGTACTGATATTTTCATGGTGCCAAGGGAAAATTTTATATATATAAAAGTACCCGTGGCATCTCAATAATTATTTTTCAAGTCCACTTAAAAACAATATAAGTAAAAAAAATTATAAAGAAAAATATTAGGTTGGTATAAGTCTTTTTTATATTTTTTTTAAATAAATATAGAAAATAACTATTAAAAATTAACTAGTTACTCTACAACGATGATAATTTTTTCAAAAGAAAAAACTTGACTTCCGAGCTTCAAGGTTAATATGAATAGTGAATGTCTAAAAAAATTGTTAGTTTTACTTTTTATATAAACATTTACCTTTTTTTATATCAATTCACCTCCCATTTGTTTTCATTTCTCTTTATTTTTTTAATTTTATTTTTAAAGAACTTTATAATTAAACTTTTCTTAATAATAATCAGGTTAATTTTGAATGGATTAAATTAATTGTCACATCAAAAAAAATTTTATATAGTTTTATTTTAAATTCTAGCTAAACAAGAAATCGGATCAAGAGGTTCGATCAATTTTATCTTTGAATAATATATATCAGTCAATCGAGTTTATTTTTAGATTAATCAATCAATTAAATCATGTAAGGACAACTCCCATATAATTTAGTTTTAATTTGAATCGTGACAAGTTTAAATATAAAGTTTTACATGTATAAACTGTTATTTTATATAAAAAAAAATGTTATTTTGTTTTTTTGAAAAAAAAACAGTGCAAATTTTTTTTTTTTTAAAAAAAAAACCCTTTAATTTTGATATTCAAGTTCAGGGATGGCTTATGACCATTCATGAATGATCCGAAATGTATATTTAGTAGAAGACATGTTAAATGTAAATTATAGAAGATACTTCTAACAGGTAAATGAGAGATAATTAACAGGGTGAATTGAGATATATTCCTGGGTCCTTGGCAGGACAGTTTATATATGAGATTGTTCTAGTTGAAATTTTCCCAGTAATGAACAGATTCAGTAAAATTCAAGTGGAAATATTAGGATTGATGTCCAACGCCATCTACCGGTGAATTCTAGGCATGACAAATCGAAGAATCTCCAGCACTAGAGCACTAAATGATAAAAATGAAAGTATTCCTACATAAATCCATTTCCATTTCTCAGCATGGTCTTTATGTTCAATCCCTTGAAATATGTTTGCTACAATCATGGAAATCAATAGATATCCTAGGATTTTATGGTATATCTTCCACCACCTCCTGCATCCATTCTCTCTCTTCGGTTGCAAGTAGAGAGCAAGCATCTGCATCCCAAAAACAATGGCGTCGGAGATCAATAAAGCAAGATTGCTCAAAACAAGTAGAGGGACTGCAAGTCCAGGCTCACCTGTGCAGTTGCAAATGTGAAAATAACGATGCCAAGAATCCTGTGTGCTCTCAAGCTGTATTGCTTCGAGGAATTCCCAAGCCACATCCCAAAGCTCCATCCCACTGCACCAATAATATATCCCAAAGTTTGACACAGAACGTGAAGTTTGTACCATTCCTCACATTTCAATGGAAATTTCCTGAAGGATCTTGCAGCAATCGCCCCCACTGGCAAGAGTGTTCCCCATCCGATGATGTTTAGAACCCCATGAGTCTGTTTCATGTAGATCGATCACATTAGAAATAGCAAGACAAGTTCATCGAGGAAAAATGAAAACAAAAATAAGAGTTAAAGCACATGGAACTCTTTATTTTTCTGCAAATTCTGTAGATGTAACTTTCCTTACATTCCTAAGATGGCGTCTGTGACGCAAAGCAATTTGACCACTCCATGATCTTAGGTTCGTCGTCTCTGCATTCTCAGTACCTCGAAGAGAAGTATGATCATCCCTTTGTGGTTTGATGTTTTCCACACTGGAGCTGACCTGCCACTCATGAGTTCTTCTCACTGTTGCCACAAAAGAACCCTCGCTGCATGAAGAGCTTTGGACACAAAGGATTAAACAGAGGATTACAAGACAATGAGAGCTCATAATCTCTCACTGCCTCGACAATGAAATTGAAGGATTTCATTGTGCTGCAACATATAAAACTGTGTAAAAAGTTCATGTCGCCATAGACGTGTTGCAGAATTGATGTAATGACATCAATCATTCCTTGATGTACTTCCTGTGACTTGTCAGAATATGTGCTTTTCTTAACAACATAAAGAATCCTGTCTGCCTTGAACCAGTGGTGCACAGGACAAGATAGATATTATTCTGATTTGTATCAGTCCTTTTGCAATCATTGCGATTTGCTTCTCTTTCTATTATTCTAGATTAATTACGTTTGGAATATAAAATTTGAGGTGGATTGAAAATCTAAATCTAAATAAACTAGTTTTAATATATAATTTATATTATTTTTTAATAAATTTTTTTATATAAAAACTTTTTAAACTTGAAATTTGCAGATATTTATACTATTATATGCTTAATTTTTTTCAAATAAATGAAGATTGTAAGATTTAAACTCGTAATTACTTGATTATCAAAACTCTAATACTATATTAAAAAACCAATTCAACTTAACAGGAGATTATAGGATATGATCTATATTATTTTCTAACACTATTATGATTAATTAATTGATTTAAACTAAAAACAAAAATTAAAAGAAATGTTAGGAAGAGAGCTCGAGAGAAATCCTAGATGTTAAGGGATAATCTTCCATGTAAGTGAAAAATATAACAATCTCTTTATTCATTTATCAAATTATAAAATTCTACTTAAAAATAAATTAAAAAAATTCTATTTATACTAATCATAAGTCTAAACCTCAATTCTTAAAAAAAATCTTATAAATAATTATATAGTCAATATAGAATCCACCTAACATTAAAATCATGATGCATATAGTTTTGATTAGTCAATTGCAGATCTGACACAATAATACCGTGCATATTGTTTAACATAGTTATTTATTGACCAATGAAAAGAGGTAGTGATTATGCAAAATGATCGATTTTGACAAAAAGACTCATAACTTTCGATCTAAAAGTTAGTTTGTGCTTAAATTTAGTTAAAAGGTGTTCCAACTCGATGTCGTGATGTGTTTAAAAAAAAAAAGAGCAAAAAATATATCTGACATCTTATTCTTAGAAAGGAAATATTTTATTTAACGAGTTACCACCTAATATTATAGTTACCAAGAACCATAACCGGTCAATAAAGATTTTATAATATGAGACTAGTTATATTAAAGGAAAAATACTATCACCTCTAAAACATTCTACTTAACTTAGAATGCATTGCATATTATGTCTTAACTTGTTAATGGTTTGTTGTGCTACTCTATCATGGTTTGCCTATAATATTGATGACTCTGACATCAATAAATATTCAATTAAAAATACTTCCAACTCTGGCATTGATAAACATTACATATTACTTTAGCATTAATGAATATTAAGGTAAAAGTTATTTCTAATTCTAGTGCTAATATTCCTAATTCTGGTGTTAATGAATATTAAAAGTTTTTTCAATTCTAACATGGATGAATATAAATATTTCTAACTCAAATATCACTAAATATTAAGATAATATTTGCAATTTTGGTATTAGAGGATATTAATCTAAGTTGATATTATTGATTCTGATACTGGTGAATAAAAAAAATTATTTGTATTAAAAATTTTTATTTTTCTTAAAAATTCAAGGTGGTGGCTCGCAATGAGTCCATTTATCTTAAACATGGGTAACAAATAATTTTTATTTACAAAAACAAAATTGATGGTTTAACATTTTGAAAATTCCAGTATGTCACTCCAATGAGCCTTTTAATTTTAGACAAGTCCTCATTAGTTTAATAAACTTCTTATTAAGTTCAAATATACATGCAAAATATTGTTATTTTTTTTTATAAAAATGTTTTAATTTTTTTTTAATAAATGTTAAAATATGCAAAATTATTTTTTGACTTTTATCTTTTTGTGAAAAAAGCTAATATAAACCCGAATAGATGCAAAAACATTTTTAGCATTTTGTTTTCCTTTACCATGAAAAAAAAAAACTTTGATGAATAACTCTAATTAATTAATCTATGTTTTTAAATAAAAGGGAAATTGACAAATACCATGCAAATGATTACCAAACATTACACACGAGTCATAATTCTAAGCATGCAAAAATTAAAGAGGACTGAAACAATACATCTTAGTTTGTAATTAAAGACCTATTTGTATTTCTTTTATCTCTAGCTTGTAATTAGAAGTAAGAAGTAATTGGCTATAAAGCAAAGGTCCAAACATTATATTAAATCCCATAAACTCATTAGCTCAAATATTCCACTTAGAATCTGATTAATATTTTGATAATGGTTATTTTTTAAAATAGTTTTTATTTAAAAATATATTAAAATAATTTTTTTTATTATTTTTTATAATTTATTTTTAACAAAAAAAAAAAAAGTAGTCCATAAACTCAAACCATGATTATTGTATTATAACATCAGCCCATCAAACAAAAAGTAAGAAAACCCAAATCCACAAACACTTTAAAATTAAATCACAGGATGATGAAAGGATTGCAACAAAAAATTCAAGCCGGATTACAGGACCTTCGGTGTCCAATACCCAGTACGCGTATCAAACACAGAAATATGAACCTCAAGCAAGACGAAAGTGACAAGCATCCTCTCATGTTTATGTTTTTCAAGTCAGTGTCATAGCTAAAAGATATTAAACAGCAGACAAAACAATTGAAGGGTGGGTAGCATGTGAATCTTTTCACCTCATGTTGTCATAACTCAAATTATTAAGCTTACTGTCATAAGAGCATTCAATTTATATAGATTTCAACCACACTAAACCACAGCTTTCTGATGCAGAGATTGGTAATCATGTGGTAAAAATCTAGATGAAAATATGCTGCTGCCATGGGAACTTAATCCAAAGCTTTTGAAGCGCGCCAAATAAAAGCCTACCGTTATTGACGTAAAGGAAATTAAGCATGATCTCATTCAGCAAAGAAAATTTATCCAGCATGTTCACATGAGAGGAAAAGAAAGCTTTCCTAGCATAACAGTAAACTCAAGCAAAAGGTACGAGGGAGAAAAAGGCTAAGGAGATCATACCTATCACAGTAGCAGTAACTTGGAGGTTTGATAATTCTGTCTCCAACAGTTTGACAGTAGGGATTAGTTCTGAAACAATGGCATAGCAGGGGAGAAAACATGAGAGGCTTGCAGTCTTGGAGTTAGGAGGGTTTGTTTAGCGGTGTCTCCTCTTCAAAAGTCTTATTGGGTTCTTGAAGATGGCTTAGAAATAGAAGTTGGCAATAATGGTTAAAAAAAAAAAACTTGAAACTCCCAGGTCATCCTTTCATAGGGTAACATTTGGATTCTATCCAAGAAACCCGTCATCTCTCCCTCATCTTTGATCTTCCTATCTCTTAAGATGGAATGAGACCTTGTGGTCCTTGTTGATGGAGATCCCAACCGCTCAAAAACGCTCCATATTTGGTGAAAGGAAAACACCCAGAGTCCTGTGATTTTCTGTACTGTTGAAGACAAGTTTTTTTCATGACAAGCGAGCATTGCAGGGGCGAAGAAAACTGAACATACCAGTGGGATTTGAAGAACGTAATATGGGCTATGATTATGATTTGGGGAAGATTTGGTGCGTTTTGGTGGGAAGGTTCAAGGCCATTTTGGTGGTTTCTTGGACAGCTTCTCTGGTTCAAAAGAGAGAAAAATAAATAGTATTTTCATGACATGTCGTTTAGGATCTTGCTTTAAAGCCAGATGACAAGTCGTTTGATAAAACAAATTAGGTTAAATTAAAATCATTTTTTAACTTTCAATTAAGTCTAAAATTGTCCTTATCTCTCGTAACCTTTTAAATATTACTCCTAGAATTTTGCAATTGAACTCTTAGATTTATGCATTCCTTACAAAATAATCATTGTTTTTAGATTTTTTCAATTTAGTCTTAAATTAACTCGTCAAACTTCTAATTCTTTCAATTTTACCCTTAATTAAGTCAATTAAAACCTTTCAAAGTTCAATTAGGTCATTGGATTTGTTCAATTTTTGCAATGTTGCTACCATATTCAAATTTCTTCTTAATTAAGCCATCATTTTTCAAAACTTGACCATCAAACTTTGCAATCTTGTCCATGCTAGTTCTTAAACTTTTAATTTGTGTAGTATTGATAAAATTTTCAATTAATTTTTCGGTAATGACCGACGGAATTACGGACGGAAATATTCCGTCGGTAATTTCGACCGAAAAATACCGATAAAAATATTCCGTCGGGGATTCCGTTGATATTTAGCGAGTTTCTGGTAGTGTTCAAATAATTTTTCAATATCTATTCAGCAAAATCCTAAATTTTGTATTGACCTAACGTTTTCAACAATTGTGTATGTATGATTGATTTGAAGTATTATCTTTTTTTCCTCTTTTTTTTGAAAGAAAAATAATTTTTTTTAAGGAGACATAAAATTAAGTTATGACAAGAAATTCCAAAACCTCAATTTTAAAGGAAACTATGCTTTCTGTAATCAATTAAGTTCTAAAAAGTCCTTAAATTATTTAGTCCTATAAAATGCTATTTAGGCTAGTTTTATTATTTTTAGATTTATCAAATACTAGAAACAATGGCGTAAAATTAAAACTATTTGCTTGGAGTAATTTTGCTATCTATTTGACCTTTTTTTGTCCTACGGAGGCCAACTTTTCTTTAAATTTAATCAACTCAATTCTTCTTTAATGATATTTAGTCATTTCTAAGCATTGTAATGAATCAAGACGACACAGAGAAAGCAAAACTTGTAAATTCAATTTCCTAATGTCAACTCTCTTACAAAAACTTGTCTATAAAAGCCTATCAAAATAATTCCCATCCAACTAATCCTTGTTTCATACTAGCTAGTAACCATGAAGATGCTAAAGCTCTTCATTGCTCTCTCAACACTAGCTAGTACCGTTGCAGCTTTGCAGTTAGACAGTTACAATGAAAATCCAAACAGGCAAAGTGAACTCTCGTTGTCCGAAATCCAAGAAGTGACTTCTTTACGAGGGGTTGGTCGCGTCCTGTCTCAACAAAACCTGATAGCCAATCTGACATGCAACAAATTCCCTCGAATTTGTCGACTGAAGACAAGTGCAGGACCAGATTGCTGCAACAAGAGATGAGTTAACGTGAAGAAGGACCGATTGAACTGCGGTATGTGTGGGCACAAGTGCAAGTACACTGAAATATGCTGCAAGGGCCAGTGTGTGAACGCGTCTTTCGATAAAAGAAATTGCGGTGGATGCAACAAGAAGTGCAACAAGGGCGAATTTTGTGTTTATGGGATGTGTAGCTATGCGTGATTGCTTCTCAAACTGTATAATTTTCTGCTGTATACATCTTCTTGTTTCTGCAAAATTGAGTCTCTTGCTTGCTCCCAAGAACATTGGGGTGCATGTGTTGGCTCATTAATGTATGTCTCATCACCACATTATTATTAAAGCATATATAGTTGTAATCTTACCACCGAGTATAAATGAGCAGAAAGTTTACAGTAGCATAACCTTTGCAATCACAAGGTCTGCGTATGTGAACGTGAACATAAATATATAGCTAGCATATTATAAGTATGATTGTCGAACACTCATCTAAATTTAAAAATTTTAACTGATAAGTGTGATTTTAAAATATAATTTATATTATTTTTTGTTATATTATTCTAAATATAAACTTTTTAAATTTAAATTTGCATATATTTACATATTAAAGAGGCATTGCTATCATATTTAAAAATAATTTTGCTAAATTTTTTTTAAAAATTCTCAATATAATTTATATTATTTTTTAATATTTATAATCTTCCATACAATGTATTGCTAAACCAAGTGTTGAATACCAATGAAATCCATAAATATTAATGAGAGAAATTAGAGTTTTAAGCACAAAGATGAATAATAATAGCAAATTGAAATTAGACAGTGTTTGATATTGTAGTAATAGTTGTTTTTTAAAGAGTTTTTTTATTTAGAAATGAATCACAATAATATTTTTTTTAATTTATTTTTGACATTAACATATCAAAACGATAAAAAAAACATAAAAAATAACTAATTTGAAGCAAAAAAATTAAAATCTTTTAGAAGCGTGGCTAAGCTGCCAAAAAAAAATAAAATAACACCTTAAAATATTTTTTTTATCTATATATAGTTATAGAAAAGAAAAGAAAAATGCAATGATCTTTTTTTTTTTTTTTTGATTTTATTGTGAGTCTCAACAAGCCTTTAACTACCTTTCCTTGTTGAAAATTAAACTTGATTTTTGATTTTTCTAAAGAACAGAGAAACTGATTCATAGGTTGAGAACTGGTCGATCAATTGGATTAAATAAAGCGGTTGACCAATTGAAAAATCATCGATCAATTCAGTCGGCATAATATAATTCATATTGAGATTAATATTTTCTTGTATTAATTTATTTTTGATTGTCTAGGGTTTTAAACCTATAAAAAATTTGTAATTCATCATTATTAAGTAGTATAAAAGAGAGAATAACTAAAAGAATTTAGAGAGAAACACTTAATTAAAAATATACTTTCTTTTTTTAAAAAAATTTTGTTCTTGAGTTTTTTACTTTGTATTATTTTTTTAATCTTATATCACATCCAGCTTTCTTCCAACACTTCTAAGATTTGAACATGAGATCCATCGATGGAAATCACAAATTTTTACCATTAGACTATCCCTTTGAGGACATGATATTCCCACTTTGTTCTATAATTTTATGTGGGAAACAGTTGTAAAGTTCAAATAAAGAAAGAGAAAAGTGATACTTAATCAATCATTTGCTTCAATGGTTTTAGCATATGATCAGGCATTTGCTTCAACTCTAAGAAAAACCGCAAGCATCGGTCAAACTAAGCATGTGCATAGGGAAGGTGCACAGTATCAAGCAGTTTCTTGTTGATGCAAGTTCATAAGAAAGGAAGTAATGGCTGCACATATATAGTTTAGTTGCCTACAAAAGTAAGGCTTCATTTACATTTGTCACGGATTATTGGCAACTATCAGAGGAGAAGTTGACGGAGGACTAAAGAGAAGAGAATAAAATATTGTTTGCAAGTCTGCAACACATGCTTTGGACCTGCGAATGTTCTTGGTCATTGCATGTTGCAAGGTAGCCGAACTCTGGAGAAATAAATATCTATGATTTGGAAATAATGAAAAGTCAAAACTTGAAGCAAAATCCCAACCGTTATCTTCTGTAAAGGAAATTGTGAGATGCCTTCACGCGATTGCCGAGGTAAAGGAAAGAAAGTGCTTCTATAACTGGCATGAGAAATTCAGAAATCAAACGCTGGAAAAAGCAAAATGAAAATTGCTGGAGGTTATTGGTAATGTGGGCTGCAGATTGTGGGCTTTGAATTGGTCATTAACTGTGAAGAAAGTCTGCTTCCCTCTCTTTTGACAACTCATATTTGCCACAGTAATTCTCATTGTTTTGCTAGGCGTTCACTGTGTAGCCAATTGATTAAAGGGGCAGCTGATTGTAACTTTGTATTTTAGCCTGATGTTCTTAAAAGTGTTTTATAATTTAAAATATATTAAAATTATTCAAAAATATTTTAAAAAATATTAATTTGATTTTTTAAAAATAAAAAATAATTTTAAAAGCAGATAATTAAGACGCAAAACGTATAAACAATCACTTAAACATGATGCATGTTTAAGCATTTTTTTTTAACCTTCTCTAACTTTTCTTTGAACATTTTTTTTTTTTTCAAATAGATAAGATATAATGAGTAATTACATAATCAACAAGTTAATTTTAGTAATTATTGTTTAACAAGGTACAAAAAATCATATGACAACGAAGAGAGACTCAAATATTAGCCTGACAAAAGACATTTTACATGTGCTCTTACAGCCTTGGTTGGGGCCATATGAGCCCAACACATATCTGAGGTATCAATGTTCAGGAAGTTTCTGCACGGGCACCTATAGATTGATCAACATGCTTTTCTATCCTCCATGTTTTAGGTTCTTCTCCTCTTCCCAATTTCCTATTTTTCCCATTTTAGGCACGAAAAAAATAAATACTTGGCCACTGAAGAAAAGGACCTCCACCATTATGGAAAAAAAAATGGAAATTTTTTCCCTAATAGCTTGCTATAAATACCTTCACAGTATCCTTCCTCCCTTCACCGAAAGCTAGCATCATTATTTATAATTACCTCACAAACTCTCAAAAGGTCCCTTGTCATGAAGTCATCAACAATTTTGTTTACCTTGCTAGTGCTTATAGCCTTGGCCAACATTCAATCAGCAACACCAATGGTTAAACAATCCCATGTTAGCGTAGAAAAACATAGCACCAATGACCTTCCCTTGCAAAGAGACGAGGAACAGCCACATCTCCTTAGAAGTGGTCGTTTCCTTGCTAGTAAAGTGACCACGACATGTGACAAATACCCTCCAATTTGTCGTGCCAAAGGAAGTGCTGGGCCTGACTGCTGCAGAAAACAGTGTGTTAATGTGATGACCGACAAGCTTAATTGTGGTAAGTGTGGCAAAAAATGCAAGTATTCAGAGATGTGCTGTCAAGGGAAGTGTGTTAACCCTTCTGTTGATGAGAAACACTGTGGCAAGTGTAACCAAAAGTGCAAAAAGGGAAGCTCTTGTTTGTATGGACTGTGTAGCTATGCTAATTAATTAGATTTTGCATGGGAAATGGAATTCATGGACCTTTAGCGACATCAGATGGGTTAGTCATGTCATGCATGGTCAATAGGATTGTGCTGTGTGTTACTAATAAAGGCGAGCAATCGATTTGGGGTGGGCTAGCTTTTGCCTGGATTTTATGTTGTTGATTTTCAAGTTTATGTAATCATTACTTCTATAAATTTTAATCCAAAATTATGTTTTATACTTCTCTCTTGTGCTCTCCATCTGTCTAGAGTTTCTAACCATCGATCCGAAGATACCATTTACGAGATTAAGTGCCTGTTTGTCTTAACTTACTTTTCTTCTTGATTTTTAACTAGCTAGTAAAATAATAATAAAGTTTTTGATTCTTCAAATAAATTGGAAAGCAAAATGGACCCCAAAGCTTGAATTGGTAATTACATTTAAGATCCAAACATCAATCTCAAGTTCCTCAATACCATGCATCACACACAAATCCATGTCAGAAAAACTCAAAATCAATCAAACAATAAAACAAAGAGAATTCTCCAAAATTGTCATAACATTAATTAATTCTTTCTTTAAAATAGATCCTTTTTTGACATTTAAATTCAATCACCCAATTTACTGCCAAGTTTTTTTTTTTTTTTTTCATCTAGATCTATACAGAGTGAGGACTTTATAGTCCCGTATGTCAACATGAAAGCTCCTGGTATGTTGCTTCAAATTTTTGTTTTTGATTGTACGAGAGTGTGTTTCCACTTGTGTTTGGGTATGCTTCAAAAGTGTATTTGTCTTGAAAAAAATATTTAATCGATATTTTTTAGTGTTTTTTGATGATTCTAGTGTAATGATGTTAAAATAAAAAAATTATTTTAATATATTTCTAAACAAAAATCACTTTTAAAAAGCATCTTTCATCACAATACTAAAAGTACACTAAGAATATTTGTGTCCAACATTAAGCACTCGGATATGGATATGTGGACACTTCAGTTATGTGAAAACAAATAAAGAATTTTAAAATATAGCCATGTAACATACGTATACATGTTGACACAAATCTGTGCTAGATATAAGATCTAAAATTTTAAAAAGTTTGAGCAACATAGAGCTAAGGTGTTGTGGTGGGAAGGTTTGCATTGTTTACAACACTTTTGTTACCAAAATGGACTGCTATTTATTCCATTATCAATAACAATAATGCAATATCATCTTTGTTGAAGTAAAACTGTTGTTTCAAACAACTTGAGCATTTGAAACATCCTTAGGCGCAAACCCAAAGATGTTGAGTTTAGTAGCTTACTAGACCCATGTCTGTTTGGGTTCAACATATAGCTAAACTTAAGAATGTGAGGTATATTAGCTTGTTAGATTTATGTTTGCTTGGACTCAATGCTCAGCTGAACCTAGAAATATTAGGCTTGGAAGCAAGCTATACCTATATTATCCAGGCTTGACATTCTAAGTATCCTACGTATGTTAGGTTTATCACCCTATCTTTAACCTTTTTAGATATGATCTTAATTAAAATTTAAAAATACTTTGATACATCAAACAACTAATGTTGTAACCTATTTTTGGATCCCCACAAAAAAAAAAAAATAGCCAAAGACGGTTAGAAAAATAACAGGAGGCAGAAGCGCTCAGAAAATGATCGGAAAGTTGGTCAAGGAGGTTAAAAAATACAAAGATTTGATTTTTGACAGTATATTCTTGAAGGATGAGAGCCCTGTTGAGAAGAAAAATTTGAATTTTTAGGAGAAAAGCCCCAAGTTTGGATGTTTATGGACTTAATTGGATTTTTAATTGATTTTATAGGGGATTTGATTGCAAGAAAAATTGATTTTTAAGTCAATTTGGGCTTTATTTGAAAGAAATTTAAGTTCTGGGGCCAAAATATATTTTTTAGGAATTTTTTAGGTCAAATCAGGGGCTTAATTACATAAATATTGAAGTTTAATGGCCAATTAGGGACTTAATTAAGAAAATCCGAAACCAGGGACCAAATTGGAAGAGGAGCGTAAATGGAGGGGCTGCAATTATTCGGTTCAGGGGCCTAATTGAAGAAATTGAAAGTTTATTAATCAATTGAGGGCTCAATTGCATAAATCAGAGGCCAAGGACTAAAGTGAAAAACGTGGCCAACAGGAGGGGCGGAGACCGAATTTGGCAGGGATACAATTGAAATGAACAAGAAATGATGGAGGGCTGATTTGAAATTTGGCTCATTTAAATGAAATGGCGCGTTTTCTCCAAAACAACATCGTTTCATATATATATATATATATATATATATAAAAGAGACCAGAACGGTGTTGTTTTGAACTACACAGTTCATCTTTCTTCTTCCCCCCCGAATGAGCAGCAGCAGGAGAAGAAAACCGTTTGTTTTCAAACCTTCCCGCCTCTCTCTCCTTGCCCCCCACCGAAGCCCCACACCTTTAGACCACCGAACGAGTCACTGGCCGACCAGCCGTTGCGTGATTTGCTCCCAAGGCGCACTAGCAAAAGGCGCACCGTCTCTTTTTCCCCTATAAGTAGAGGGTTAAACCGGAGGAGAGAAGGAGAAGAGAAATAACGAACGAAAAAGAGGGGAGAGCAGGAACAAACCAAAAACAAAGAAACCGAAACCGAAAACAAAAAAAAAACCGAGGAGGAGAAAGCCACTGAGAACAAAAAAAACAGGGGAAAGGGGAGGAGGAAGAAATTTCTCGCTGCCGTTAGGAACAACAGCAACACAGCCCGGAGCCGCCGTCCGCGAGCCACGCCACCGCAGCACCACCAGCGACCGCCTCCTCCACGTCAGGTACATTTTCTTATTCCCCCTTGCTTTCGTTTTCATTGCAGGCGATACCTCCTGCATGTAGAGTTCTGCATGCAGGAGGCAGGGGGAAGAAAATTAATTCTTCCCCCTCGCTGGGCCATAGCTTGCTGGGCCAGCCCAATGCTAGCCCAGCCTTGTAGTCTGGGCCGGTCCTGGCCCAGACTATAGAAGTTTTTTTGGGCTGAGACCGGCCCAATTTCATTTTGGGTTGAGGTCGGCCCGCCCTTTTTTTTCTGGGCTGAGCCTGGCCCATTTCCTTGGGCCGGCCCAGCCCCATAATATAATATATTATATATTATAAATTATAATATATTACAATATATGTGTGTGTATATATAAAAAAATATATTAATAAAAAAAAATTTGAAAAATCTTTGAAAAATATTGTTGATTTTCCTGCATATTTTTGTCAAAATGGCTTAATGTTGGTTTGTATTTTTATACCGTAAAGATACAAAACCACTGTTAAAAATACCCGGTTTTCGTCAAAACATCAAATATTTTCAGAATAAAAAATGTTTTTGCTTTCAAAAAATTTTTTATAAAAAGTCCCTAAAAATATTGTTGATTTTTTCTGCATATTTTTATTAAAGTGGATTAATATTAGGTTGTATTTTTATACCGTAAGGATACAAACCCAGTATTAAAATACCCGATTTGCGTCAAAGCATAAAAAAAAAAAAAAAAATTTAAAAAAATTGTTTTTGTTTTAAAATACGGCCTAGTCTCTCAAATATATATATATATAAATATTATAACATCGTATTTTCACACAACAAAGGAAATTTTTCAAAATAATATATATATATTAGCATGCATTTTGGTTTTAATAACCAGTTTATTCAAGCCATGAGAACTAGGCCAATATTTCAAAAATTCTAAAAAATCTTTTTGTTTTCTTTTAGTATTTGTAATTATGAATTTATACGTAAAACGTATTCCTAAATATTATTAATAAAGTTTTGGTATAGACGTTAGAACGGTTAGGATTTTACCCGATAAGATAAAGATCTTCTTACCGAGGAGGATTTTTTCTTGAACCATAGACAGACCAACAACTAGAAGTCCAATAACACCTTAGTTTTTATCAGACAATAAAACAATGCAGCTTACCATAGGTATGATGTATTTGGGGTGCTAATACCTTCCCTTTACGCAACCAGTCCCCGTACCCGATCTCTGAGACCGGTTAGGGTTCCTAGTGACCAAAATACTAGGTGGCGACTCCTATTCCATTTTTCTACCAATAAAAGACAAGAATTTTCTTGTCTTCCCAATATCTGCCACATAGAAATAGATTTACATTTTTATTAAAATGGAAACACGAGATTTTTGCCGCGACTCCGCACACGTGCGACAACTAACATGCATGGTTTCTCAATGGAAGAACCATCAACTAATTCGTAGTTACTTTAAGTTAATTGAAACCTAAACATTGTTAGTATTGGTCCATCTTATAAGTAAATTTGATCATATATATATTGAAAAAGCTCATCAATAAACTTAATCCAGCAAGCTACTACATGCAAGATTAAAGAGAACACAGTCCCAATCTCGTGAAAAAATGTTGAATATCAAGTTATTTCTAGCCAGCTAAAAAGACCATAGAGTTGAGTAAAAAATTAGATACTAAAGTTTGCGTTGCAATTGACCCTACTAAAAAAAATTCCATTGATAACAAAATCATCAATCAAGCCTAAAATCACCCAAACAAAACCATATTCTAATAACAGAATCTTGTGTTTCATTGCTAAACAGACATCAAATATTATAGTCAAAGATACAAATACTCTTGTAGTCACTTCAAGTTACTATATAAAAAAAAAATCCATAATATTGTTGAAACTGGACTCAAAATAAGCATTCATTTCTATTGTATCCTCACCATACTTATTTCTTATGAGATAAGTTTTTTAGATACTTATTATATGAGATACTCATGTCTTATATCCTATCCAATGAGTTTTGGTATTCATTATATTCTAAGAATTATTTATTATTCAACATTAAATAATACATACACACACACAAAAAAAACTAAAAAAAATAATAATATTATTAGCAAGTAGATAAAACTAAAATCTATTTCTAATAAAGATTAGCAATATAATCAACATTTTTTTTTTGAGTTTCAATGATCTTTTAGTCAATTCTTTTTTAAAATTCACCTCTTAATATTTTAATTTGATAATGAAGAAGTCTTGCAACACTAAGGAGTATATATATAGTCGGTTATGGAGAAACTTAAGGGTATTTGGAAGGAATGTGAATATGTGATATTAAGTTTGATGGAGGATTTTAATTAGTTAAAAAGCTAGCATTTATG
This sequence comes from Populus tomentosa, assembly GCA_018804465.1. Taxonomy (NCBI): domain Eukaryota; kingdom Viridiplantae; phylum Streptophyta; class Magnoliopsida; order Malpighiales; family Salicaceae; genus Populus; species Populus tomentosa. The sequence goes on from CM031975.1 coordinate 321,017, forward strand.
GCTATAAAATTTGGAGCATACAAGAGTTTGACAATCAAGACTCAAAACTAATATAGCTTCAGCTTGAAATTCAAACTATTAAGAATATAACGGAGGATAGGCAGCTTAGAAATGATGAATGTTCTAAGCTGTAAACATTATGATCCAAGCAGTGAGACATAAGTAAGTGTGTAAGATCAATCTGGCGTCAAAAATCATGACAGACCTCGTGCAAGCTTGGGGATAAGAACACAAAATTCTTGCACGTGACAACTAATACTCGAAGAGGCATAAACTTTATCAATCAAATCAAATATAATGATAAACTATATACCTCTCCAATAAACATTAAGGAAGCGGTAACTTTTTACTTTTTAAGTTTGTTCACTAATGACACTACTAGAAAAGTTATAATAGGACCACTTGGGTTCACCAAACTCTCCACACAATGGGTTCACGTTCACCTTCTACAAGATAATATGGCATATGATATGGCCTGTCATTTTTGATATAGTATATGAATCTTTCAAGCTTGAGAAATTACCAAAGAGGGTTAATGTCTCTCATCTAGTTTTTGTCCGAAAACAAAATTGCCTATTAAATTTTCAAAGTATTGGTTGATAAATTCAATGTATGGCTTGTCCAAAATTGTTGGAACATTGGTATCCAACAGATTGAGACAGGTTATGCCTAGCATTATTAGTGCTAACAAGACAACTTTCATCTCTAGTAGGCAAATCTTAGATGGCTTCATGATAGCAAATGAAATTATACACAATGTAAAGAAAAGTGGGCATCATGATTTTGTTATGAAAGTGTACTTCCATAAGGCTTTTGACTTAGTTATTTGCTTGTATCTAGAGGAAGTGATGTCATACATGGGCTTTGGAAAGAGGTGGATTTCTCTTATTCATTAATGCATTACAGGATCTAATTATCAATTCTTATTAATAGCTCTCCAAGCATAGAGTTTAGAGTCCACCGTGGTCTATGTCAAGGCGAGCTACTATCTTCTTCTTCTTACATAGTTGTGGACGGGCTATCAGTTCTATTCAATAAAGCTTCAAATTATGATTTATTTAAAGGAATTAATTGCAAAAATAGCATGCATCTAAGTCATCTGCAATATACATATGATACCTTAGTATTTAGTCCTAATGACTTCCATTCGATATCAACTGCTAAAAGAATTTTGAGGTGATTTAAGCTGGCTTCAAGTCTGAAGGTTAACTTTCATAAAAGTTAATTGGTTGGAATCAACCTAGATTATGAATATACGACAAGAATGGTAAATGCAATAAATTGCAAATGAGACTAGATCCCAATCCAATACTTAAGACTTCTCTTGAGAGCAAATCCAAAATGGCTCTCCACTTGGAAACTTGGTTTATGGAAAGGATGTTTATTGAGCATGGTAGAAAAAAATATGTCTTATTAAAATTATGTTGTCCTCCCTCCTCTTATATTACATGTATGTGTTTCTTATGCTAGGTCATCACTTCAATTAAAAGGAGATTCTTATGGCGTGGGGATTTAAAAGATAAAAAATTTTATAAAGTTACATAGCAGATACTGGTTGGGAAAAGAATAAAGAAGGTCTAGACGTTGCTTCACTAGAAGGCAAGAACAAGGATTTGCTATTTAAATGGCTATGAAGGTTATGAGACAATAATCTTGGAGGACAATAAGAGCACATCAGTAAAGAGTATTAAATTTCTTTCACTAAAGGCCTACCAAATACTTCATCCACTTATTCTAGAAACATGGCAATCCATAAATTCTCTCATCAGCATAGACTTCGCAATTAGAGAGGCTTTGAAGAATAATTGTTGGTATCGGGTTGGCAATGACAGACACATCCACTTCTAGACAAATAAATGGTTATCTTATGGGATGTTAAAAGATCTCTATCCACGCCTATTTTTCTTGTCCACAACACCTTCATCATGCTTGCTAGATATGGGGGAGTACATCTCAGCTTAGTGGAAGTGGAGGCCATATTAGAAAAGATGCATATGACCATTAAAAGAGGAGCAATTACAGAGTATGACTCAACTGCTAGTAGGTGTAACTTTGCATAAAAACAGAGCTGATACAAGAATGTGGGAAGGAGAAGCAACTGGTGTTTATATTAACTAGTCCGAAAGTGATTTAATTGATAACATCTATTATTCAGGAAACTTCCCTTACTCTTCCCTCTTGTGGAAAAGGATTTTCCGCACCGAAGATCAAAATGTTCATATGACTGTTATTGCATGGCAGAGTGTGTGCTAGAGCCTTCCTAACATATCATCATTTGATACATCCCAGCCAAGAAATATATCCCTTTTGTGAACATGAAACAAAACATGATAATCATCTTTCCTTCATTGCTACCACACGGGGAGACTGTGGTAACAATTTCAGATTGGTTTGGCATCTCTGGGTGCATGCTGAATAGAATAGATCAAATTATTAGTTAATGGTTGGACATGACAAAAGACAAGTTCTAGTGAAGTGCCTTAATGATGTTATTGTATAGCATTTCAGGGGGGTATTTGGACTGCAAGAAACAAGCTGATCTTCGAGGATAAAATGTTAGATTGGAATTCACAGTTTCAGCTCATTCTCCATCTTCTTACACTTTGATTAAAGGTTTGGAACAATAACTTTACATACACAGGGAATGATTCAATTAGAGGCCTTGACGGTATTTTATTATGGACCAATAAGTGAAGTGTTCTTGATTTAGAAACTTATCAAAACTTCTTTTTTGTATATCCTTTAATGTTTTGAATTCTCACTCCTCTCTTTTATTTGCATCTCACTCACATATTTTTTAAGTTTCAAACAGTGGTTGATCATCTATGCGTGCTCAATTTCTCGTGTGTGGATCTAATGCAACCCAAAATATTGAAATATTCAATTAAGGTTTTTACATTTCAGGTGCTTGTTGATCTCTAGTTTTTGACGAAAGCAATCGAACCACTTGGTCATACTGGTGAGCTAGAAACTTAGGATACAAATTAAAATAATGTTGTCTAACAATCCTGATGAAGGTCAACGAGAGGCTATGTGGAAGTGCTCCCGTAACGGTTTTTAAAGTTCGTCAAACACGCAGGGTGCCTTGTACGATTTGCTTGAGAAAAATGAAACGAGAAAAGTCAGCTAAAGATGCTTGCTGAAAAAAGACTCTAATAATCTGTGTTGACATGTAATTATGGTAGCAAGAAGTTACAATTATCCTTGCCTTTTCCTATTTTATATCAATTATCATGCATATACTTGACAACAACACACAGTGAGTGCCAAACGAAATCAATTGCTAATTATTTTAACACTCCATCCAGCTCGGTGAATTGACTCGCTGATCCAAAATCTATAACAGCTTAAATTAGAAGAAAAAAAATATCTAGTTAATTTGATAATATTATTGTTTCAATCAAATTTAATTAGAATATAATTATCAATTCGCAGACTTTATTTTTAATTTTTTTTAAAAAAATAATATTATTTTAATTATGTTTTTTTAATTAACTTGGTGATCAAGGTATTGCCCCAGTCAAACATCTGATGGAGTTTTAAAACTATGCCAATTATAATGAATGCTTACGTGTGAAAAAAAAAAAAAACGATAACCAGTAACCAGGAGGTGACTCACCTACCTAATCCAAGACCTAATTTTGGATATATTATTCTTTCAAAGCCTAACTTGGTTTGCTACTTGATTTCGACATTAACTTGGAAAAAAAAAGTTGAATAAGACCACTCCACTACTAGCACACAACATGAGAAACCATGCAATTTCCTTTCAAATTCGAATTGTTTTCATACGATGAGGAACCCTTTATAAATACCTCATCAAAGCCTTCATTCTTCTCCATTAAATCATCCATATCTTAACCCCTCTCAATCTCTCCTCCATCAATACTTCAATATCTTCTTGAGGTATACACATTTTACTTGCCTAGCTCGATTAATTTCTAATACACGCAACATGAAGTATCTTAAGATATTCTTTTTGCTAGCCATGCTCATGTCTTTAGCCATTATTCTTTCTGCTACACCGTCTGAGGAAGAATCATTCCTTGACTTTGATAACGAAGATGAGGAAAACTCTGATCTTCCACAGCCTGAGAACCAAGAAACAACTTCATCTTTACGAGGGGCAAACCGCTTTCTGGCCCAGACTCGGGGTGTCATGACATGTGACAGGTACCCTAGGGTTTGTCGTGTCAAGGGCAGCCCTGGTCCAGATTGCTGCAAGAAGAAGTGTGTGAATGTGATGACAGACAGGCTCAACTGCGGCATGTGTGGTAAGAAGTGCAAGTATTCGGAGATTTGCTGCAAGGGTCAGTGTGTGAATCCGATGTCTGACAAGAAAAACTGTGGGGGTTGCGGCAACAAGTGCAAGAAAGGGAGTAAATGTCAGTATGGAATGTGCAGCTATGCATAGAAATCCATGGCTCCATGCATGCACGTATATATCTACTTGATCTCGGACCAAACAAGTAGAGATTTGCAGCTTAAATTGAATTTGATTGTAGTAGAAACAGCTACATCTATACACATGTAGTTAGTAGCATAGTCGTTTGGGCAAGGAAAGAAGCCGAAAACGATCTTCCAATCATCGGCTTCGCTAGCTGGGGTTTTATTTATTCTTTCAATTCAATGCCTTATTGTAAGAATGGATATATATATCCTTGATTCTTCATGAATTGTTTCAAGTTAATTCTTCTATATAAGGTTTATAGTTAATATTTTTCGTTTTTTCATTTTTCTACTATTTATTATATTTATTTTGGATTAATATCTTGGATTCGGATTATCTAACGATATTCAAATTTGGGGTCTCTACATATATACTTGACCCTAAAAGTAAAATATTGAGTTTAAACGGGTAATTCAAGTCTATTCATAGGTTGAATTTTCATTTTTTTAATAAAGAGAAGTCAAATATTTTTATAGGATTAACATTTACACACATATATATGATATTTGAAGAAATACTTACAAATGAATTTACCTAAAAATATATGTCTATGTGCTTGTATTTTATATATATATATTCATGATTTAAGATTTAATAAAAGAAAGGCGATTTAGCACAACAACAAGATAAATAAAATATTAGTGGAAACGACGTTGCTACTATAATTAATGTTTTCATTCCCTTCTCTATTTACTTCTTGTTTTCAAATAAGAAAAAAAAGAAAAAAAAACAATTTGTCTGTCTTCCTTTTTTACTTTTATCTCAAATCTTCTTCCCTCATTTGTTTCATTTTTAATTGCTTGCACTTTTTTAAGTTCATCATCCTCCAAATTAAAAAATAATATAAATTATATTATATAACATCATCTAATAGTTATAAGTTAAAATAATAATCTTGTATTATATTAGAACTTTAATAACAAAACAATCAAGAGAATAAATTTTAATTTTTGCTTCGACTATTGATTTTGGTGAGCTAAAAGCTTAAGTTACGAAGATAATGTTGTCTAGCAATCGATCCTGATCAACGTCAAAAGAAAGACTCTGAGAAAGTGCTCCTATAACGGTATTTCAAGTTTGTCAAACGGGCAGCGTTCTAGTTTGTACGATTTGCTTGAGAAAAATGGAACAAGAAACGTGGGCTAAAGATGTGTTGCCAAAATGGAGTCAAATAATTTGTGTTGACACATCATAGCGCCCGGCAAGTTCTAATAACCATTTATTTAAGATAAGATGTATTACTTTTTTGCTTGTGATTGCTATTATAATTCATTTTTGCTTCCCCATATAAACAAAAATATATATAAAAATTAAAAAATATTGGAAGAAAATAAATATATATATATATCATTTAAAAAAGCATACCAGAACATCCAGGAAATTGTCAAAAATTAGCTAAGAAGATTAAAATATACAAGATTAAAAAAATCTGACAGTATATTTTTGTTTACTAATGAAAGTTTTATTGGCAAAGAAAAATTTAATTTGAGAAGAAAAATTTAAAATTAAATGTTTAAGGATTTAATTGGAATTTTTCAAGGTTTAATTGAATTTATTAAAAGTTTAATTGCAAGACAAATGATTTTTTAAGTCAATTTAAATTTTAATTAAAAAATTATAATCTAGAGTTTTTTTTATAATGTCTTTTGAGATAGTGTGCAATGGAATGGCTAATGCTTTAAGTAATTCCTTCATCCCCTGTGTTTTTGTTGCGCACACACTCAATTTATATTATAATTTTTTTGGTTTGAGGGCAAAGCAAACCAAACTCAATTATTTGATTTCAAGAATTAATCTATACCATTAATTTAATTTTTTGTTGCTTTGTAGGAATATCTTGGAGGTAAAAAAAAGAAAAAGAATTATGGATTCTTGGATTCATCAGAATATTAATTATGGACCATTTAATTAAAAATTGAGTTGTTTAGTAAGAGAATTAATTTTTAGTTTTTAAATTGGTTTTCACCGTTCCACAATTATAATTATATCACTAAAAAATATATTTTTTTATTTATTTTTAAAACACAAAAATGATTATGAAATGACGTAAATTGGCCAAATTATGTCTAAAAATTTTTAATTTTGATTTTTTTTATTTTTAAAAGAGATTTTTGAGTTAAAAAATGTGGCATGACAAATGATAGCAAGTATATTTCTCCTGTGACGTGAAAGAAATTGATAACTAGCTAGTATGAAGAGAAGACTTGCCTACCATCGTCTGATTTCTCTTCCAATTTATACCTAATTTAACGTATAATATTCTTTAAAAACCTAACTTGGTTTACCCTGGGAGAGTTTGATGAAAACAATTCTCCTGAGGCCGTTGAATAAGACCACTCCAATAATAGCACACAATTTGAGACACCATACAATTTTCTATAACCAAAGAGCCTCCTGTGATTTCTCTATAAATACCTTCGAGTTCTCCTTTCTTCTCCATCCGAAGCATACTATATCTTCACCACTCTCCTTGATCCATATTTTTCATCGCTTTCAACTACATTTTACTTGCGTGGTCACCATAACACACACAACATGAAGCTTCTTAAGATATTCCTTTTACTAGCAATGGTACTCGGGTGTTTAGCCATTTCTCTTACTGCTACACCGTCTGAGGAAGATCAATCGTCTCTTGACTTCATTAATAATGATGACGAGGGAAATTCTGATCTTCCCTGGCCTGAGAGCGAAGAAACAACTTCATCTTTGCGAGGGGCAAACCGGTTTCTAGCTCAGAAAAGCCGGGCTGTCATGACATGTGACAAGTACCCTAGGGTTTGTCGTGCTAAGGGCAGTCCCGGGCCGGATTGCTGCAAGAAGAAGTGTGTGAACGTGACGACAGACAGGCTCAACTGTGGAATGTGTGGTAAGAAGTGCAAGTATCCGGAGATTTGCTGCAACGGGCAGTGTGTGAACCCGATGTCTAACAAGAAGAACTGTGGAGGCTGCGGCAACAAGTGCAAGAAAGGGAGTAAATGTCAGTATGGAATGTGCAGCTATGCATAGAAACGCAGGGTGCTGTGCTTATATATCCATATCTGATAATGGACCCAAACAAGAATGAACAAGTAGATATCTGTAGCTTAAATTCATTTGCGTCGATATTGGAGCTTCGTATATCTTTTTTGGGGTTTATAATTTATTCTTTCGATTCAACACCATAATGTAAGAAGGGATGTGTCCTTCACTATTGATTCATTTCAAGATATATAGTTTTTCCTCATTATAAAGTGTATTTGCTGCCATATATGTTTTCTTAATTTTGTGTGTTTCCATTATTTTTGTTTTCTAAGTGTGAGTAATATAACATCAGAAAGGGGAATTAATGATAATAATTTTAATTTTTTTAAAAAAATCCATTTTCCAGCACGAGAAAAGAAGCACATGATCAGTTTCTTTTTTATTAATAGTTGGGGAAAATTTATTTCACCAAGGAATGTGAAATCTAAGTGATGTTTATTTCACTTAACATATATTTCAAACCATAAAAAAGATCTTTTATATATATATATTACTTAGATATATAAAAGATCTTTTTTATGGTTTGAAATATATGTTGTCAAAGCTGAGCTGAGAGCTGTTGTCAAAGCTATTGAGCTTTCAGCCTCAAAGTGTTTCCTTCATCATAAGCATATAATTATTGAATCTGATTCTGCCAATGTAATCAGCTGGATGCATAATCCTCACAACAGGCCATGGATGCATAGAGACCTCTTCTCCACAGTTCAGAAATTGACTAGTCTGTTTGGTTCAATTACTTTTTCTCATGTGTACCGTGAGAGCAATAGTCTGGCAGATTGTATGGCTAAGCAAGGAGTGCACAGATCCAGTGATTTCATTGCTTGGTTATGATTCATCTCTCAGATTATGTCTATCAGACTATATGTGTATCTCTTCAGAGGTTTACATTCTCGTGAAAATTAAATTGGAGACTCTTGGGCGCTTCTCTTGGTTTTGCAGTAATGGTTTTCTTGTGTTGATTATATTGTTGCTTTCTTAGTCTATTTCTGATGTTTTGTCCTCTTTGTTTGGACTTTGCTTTGATTGGCATTTCCTGCAAAATTGATATGCGGCAGGCTTTGTAATTTTTTGTCTAGCCAGGCTATGGCGTTTAATGAAACCATATACTTCTCAAAAAAAATATATATTACTTAGATGAGGAAAAGTGACCTAATCTTGCTAATATTTATATTATTTACCAGTTGAGAGGCAAGAAAGAACGAGAGGTTGTATGTTTGTGAAGCGACAATAAAAGATAAAAATATATTTGATTGGATTGATAAAAATAAGTTTTTTAAAAAATAAATTAAAATTGAATTTTTATCATTAAAAAAAAAGAATAATATATCTTATTTATTTTTATTGTTTTCATCTCTTTTGTTTTGAGATAATAAAATAAAAATTATCTAAACGTATCTATAGCTTTGTATATTTTCTTTGTTAGAAAGGTGAGAGGGAACATAATAAAATGAAAAGGGGATGGAAAAAAAATCTCTCTTTAGATCCAAAAAGAAAATAATCTAATTTGGAGAGAAAAATTACAGAAATATTAATTTAAATTAATTTTAAAAAAATTATAAATTATTCATTTTGAATTTAAATCCAACATCTAAAACTAAACTAAAGGAATATTGAATAAATATATTCTCATTTTTAAAATAAGGAAAAACATTTGTTCTTTATTTTCATAATCTTTTCAATTTTAATCCCTAAAAAATTTTATATCTTCCTTTATTCCCTTTCTATATATGTTCTTTGTTTTAGATTTTTCTCTTAATTTAAGATAATATTTGATTACTACGAGAACTAAGATGACATCTCCCATTATCCCTTTTTATTTTTTGAAATGGTACCGATTCATTTTAAAACTATTATAAAAATAAATTTATTTTATATCTATATCTCTATTTCTTCAATAAAATATTTTCTTATATTTTTTATATTGATTCATCTCTATTATTATTATCATTACACACTAAACAAATACAGTATAAATAACATTTTTAAAGTTTAAAATAGTTAAACATGGTTTAGCTATCCATACTTGGTTCAATTCAACTTAAAATTCCAAATCCTAAATTAAATTTAAGTCACCTTAGGTTTTTTATTAAAAATATTAAACTCACAGTTTTATTTTTATGAGCTGGTTTCATATAAGATATACAGAAAAATATAATTTGGGGTTATTTTTTTACAAAAACAAATTAACATGCTTAAAATTGAGCCGAAGTCAATCCAAAAGAATTGAACCAAATTGCCACGTGGTTGGGCTAGAAGCTTAAGATATGAAAAGAAAGTAGTCTAAGAATCTTGAACAAGGCCGAAAGAAAGACTATGAGAAAGTGCCCCCATAACGGTTTTTCAAGCTTGTCAAAGACGCGGCGGGGTTCCTTGTACGGTTTTACAATTAGCTGTAACCCACCATCTCTCTCCACAGTAGCCCCTCCCTAGGAGTTGAAAATATTTTGAACCAATAAGAAGGCTCATGCATTCAATTTTGCTATGGTTATTATATTTTCTTCTTTCTTTTTGTTTTTTGTTTTAAATATATTTTTTTATATCAATTTACACCTAATTTAATTAATTTCACATATTCTAAAATTAATAATTATATAAATCTCTTATAATTATTATATCAATAATTATAAAATTCAAACTTAAAACAAAAAAAATAAATTTTTTAATTTCAAGTTTTCATGAATAAACTATCTACTAGATAAATGGTTATAGTTATTATATTTTAAAAGGAGATGTGATGAGATGAGCAACAAATTAAAAATCTTAATGAAACCAAATTAAAGGATATATATATATATATATACTTTAAAATAGATCTAAGAAATAATTACTTATACTTGTTATCCAAATAAACACCGAAAAGTTTTCTATAGTTTTTTGAATAAATTAACGAATCAGTCGGGAGTTCTTGTGGTATTATATCTATGTGTTCATAACGATAAACAAGATAGATCTTGCTACCTATCGTCATCGTCATTGTGGTCATAATTATATATCCTTAATTGCTTTTTTCCATCAATTTTACATCATGCATGACTTGTCATTTGTCAAGAACTAAGGAACAACATTGTATATAATATAGTGTTTGCTTGCAAATATATTTCGGCTATGTGAAAGAAATTGATAACTTGAAATATATGTATATATGAAGAGGAGACTTGCCTACCTCATCTTAGTCGTATAATTTCTCATCCAATTGAGACCTAATTTAACATATAATATTCTTTAAAAGCCTAACTTGGCTTACCTTGAGTTTGACAAGAACTATTAAGGCCGACGTTGAATAAGACCACTCCACTAATAGCATATAAACCATTTGTGATGAGAAACCATCCAATTGCCTATAACCAAAGAGGAGCCTAGCTAGCTCCTTGATCGGTTTCTTCTCTATAAATACCTCTGCAATTCTCCATTCTTCTACATCCAAAGCATTTATATCTACACCATTCTTCTTAATCAACACCTCTTCACCATATATTTCAAGCTATATTTTGCTGCGTACACATTACATAACACACACACACACACCATGAAGTTTCTTAAGATATTCCTTTTACTAGCAATGGTACTCGGGTGTTTAGCCATTACCCTTTCTGCTACACCATCTGAGGAAGATCAATCGTCTCTTGACTTCATTAATAATGATGACGAGGGAAATTCTGATCTTTCCTGGCCTGAGAGCGAAGAAACAACTTCATCTTTGCGAGGGGCAAACCGGTTTCTAGCTCAGAAAAGCCGGGCTGTCATGACATGTGACAAGTACCCTAGGGTTTGTCGTGCTAAGGGCAGTCCCGGGCCGGATTGCTGCAAGAAGAAGTGTGTGAATGTGACGACAGACAGGCTCAACTGTGGAATGTGTGGTAAGAAGTGCAAGTATCCTGAGATTTGCTGCAACGGGCAGTGTGTGAACCCCATGTCTAACAAGAAAAACTGTGGGGGCTGCGGCAACAAGTGCAAGAAAGGGAGTAAATGTCAGTATGGAATGTGCAGCTATGCATAGAAATTGTTCCATGAGATTTGTTTATTATTTAAATATGTAAGAGGGATACCCTTAATTCTTGATTTATTTGATGTTGATCGTATTCACTTGCTTGTGTAAGTAAGTTTAGTTTAATGATTCTGTTTTCGGTATTTTTCTTTAATAAATGAATTAAGATTTGAGTTATGTAGTTATAAAATAATATTTAAGAAAGAGATATTCTTATTGTATAGTCCAAAACTCAGTGAAGCTCTTACTATATTAAAACTAAAGATTTCTCCAGCTACTAAGTATGACTATGGCATGAAAAATTACTATTATTAAGTGGTTGATGTTTTTATGTCAAAGGGATCTTCCTTGACTCTTTCGGAGAAACCTTAAATTAAATTTAATCATATTACCTAATTGAGGGGAAAAAAACCAGAATATTTATCAATTGGGTCTCACATTTTTCTGATATTTTCAATTAGATTGTATAATACCAATTTTTGAAAATCTCATCATCTATAGCATAAAAATATGCATACTAGACCAAATAATATTAATAATTAAACATTTAAAAAAGAACTCGATTAAGAATGATTTAAAACTTTTTAAACAGTTAAGTTTAGAGAATAATTTGCATGTGAATTTCAATAGTTGCTAATAGCTGCAACCGTTCTTTAACCATCTTTTATATTTATATCTCTAGGATTGTGTACAATACTAAAATGGAGTATACTATACATGATAATTATTAATATATAAGATATTTACATATATAAAGAATCTATTCTAATATCTTTCTATATACAGACCCAATTAAACTTTTTTGGTATTTTTTTGATAATTTTTATATATTTGAAATAAAAATATTCAGACTTCACATTAGGATAAATGTTTCTAGCTAACAAATCTGTATGTTATATTAAGAACCCTATGTATGTAACAGCCGTAAAGGAGAAAGAGATGCAAGGTAAAAAGGACCACGTCGAGAAGTAGCAAATCTATATAATATAAATATTTCTCCAAGAACATTCCTCTCATGTGATGTGACTCGAATCAAGGAATATATTGATGAAGATCCTTGATAAATTGTATATCATGATCTCCCCATAATGTATCTACATTGAAGGCTTTGGATTGGCCAGGCAATGACTTTGATCTCTTGAAACGTCCACGTTTTGTCTAGCCATCAAAATCCTAACAAACAACTTAACCAAATCGTGTTGACCACCTTCTTGTATCTTCTTTATATAATCCCCTTCGTTCTATCCATTTGTACCACCCAACCACAGACGATGGCCTCGCTAGCTCACGTCCTGTTGCTTTCATGTCTTGCAACATTCTTTGCTTCAACCTTGCAGGATGATTCACTTAACTACAAGCCTAAATCCTTATCAGGCTATCTTCCAAGAAATTATAAGAAAGTCCTGAATACCATCGACTCATGTTGGCGGACGGAGTCCGATTGGGCTACCAATCGTCGTGCTTTGGCCGATTGTGCTGTGGGATTTGGCCAGGCTGCAATCGGAGGGAAATATGGGAAAACATACGTTGTCACTACTCCGGATGATGATCCGATAAATCCGAAACCAGGCACGCTTCGGTATGGTGCTATCCGGACTGAGCCTCTTTGGATCATTTTTGCCAGAGACATGGTTCTTACACTCGAAAATGAGCTCATGATATATAGTTACAAGACTATAGATGGGAGAGGTGCTAATGTCGAGATTACAGGAGGGCCGTGCCTAAAAATTGAATATGTTAGCCATGTTATAATTAAGACATGGGATTAGCATTCATGACTGTAAGCAAGGTAAAAGGGGGCTTGTTAGGAGTAGTCCGACGCACGTTGGAGAACGCCGAGGTGCTGACGGAGATGCCATTGCCATCTCTGCGTCGTCTAATATTTGGATTGACCATTGCTATCTTGCTCGCTGCATGGATGGCCTAATTGATGTGATTCATGCTACCACTGTTGTCACTATCTCTAACAACTATTTCACCGAGCATGATAAGGTAAGAAGAAAACGTTTGCCCTCATTAGCTCTAGCTTAAAATTTCCGATCACGTTCACTAACCAATTCGGTACTAACAGGTGATGCTACTAGGACACAACGATAAATACACTGAGGATCAAGTTATGAAAGTAACAGTTGTCTTCAATCATTTTGGCCCTGAACTGAATCAAAGAATGCCAAGGTGAGTTGATTTATATATATATTATTAAAATCCCATGACATTTATCGCTTCAAATCTAATGCAAAAATTGTGTTCAAAATTAAACGCAGAGTAAGGTTTGGTTATGCCCACGTTGCCAACAACAGATATGATAAATGGTAAATGTATGCCATTGGCGGCAGTGCTGGTTCAACCATATTCAGTGAAGGGAACTACTTCATTGCTCCTGACATTTCATATGCCAAAGAGGTGTGCATATTTTTTTTTAATAAGAGAATTTATTACATGGACTTGCTTCGTTGTTTTTGTTCAATGCACCAACCAATTACAGACTGTAAGGTTCATTGCTTCGACAAGCTAAAGCTATTCTATTCCAAAGTACTAGATTCATGTAAAAATTTTGTTGTCTTTTATTAGCAAGTAGCACTTACTAAGAAAGAAATGTATTATGCCTGTAGGTTACCAAGAGAGAGGTTCATGGTGGTTGGAAGAATTGGAAGTGGAGGTCATCCAAGGATGTATTTATGAACGATGCTTATTTTGTCCAATCTGGATATGGAAGGTGTGCACCACGTTATTCCAAAGCTCAGTCCTTCACAGTTTCTCCAGGAGCTATGGCTCCTGCTTTGACTTCTGATGCAGGCCCTTTAAGCTGTGTTGTTGGTGAAGCATGTTGACACAAGGGACAAGCCATTTTCTAGGCCAGTATAGCCTACCAGTTCTTTACAATATTTCTGTAGATTTCTTTTATTGTAATGAGCATTTTCCATTGTTTTTTTATGGGTTAATTGTAATAGAAATTTGAATCCTTTGTTCTTTAAACAGATAGTAATTTGTATCATGGTCCTCCTAACATCTATAATTAGAGAAATGAAAGTTTCTATGTTGGAGTCCAAACAGATTGGAGGGCAAAATCCAATATTAAAATTAGAACCCAGATATAATTAAAGATCCATATAGTATGATAGAGATCATTGTATATAAACTTATTATACCTTATTGCCACAATAAGAGATCAGACAAAAATTATTCTCTATCTTGCATTAATTCTTGCCATATCCAATGCACTCTTGGAATGATTTAGTAGATTTTCCAAGCTTTATTTATAATTTCAGAGTAGACTTGCTATGTCATTGAGGTTTTTTTTTTCTTTGGGATAAACAAGTCAACCTGCCTGAGCTCGTGCAACCACGTTTTGTCTAGCACCAAATTCTTACCAAGCAACTTAACCTTAAATACAAATCAAGTTCGTTAGCCTCTAGATTGTGACCCTCCTTCTCTTGTTCTTTAAAATTTTCTTCTTTTATCCATTTTCTTGAATCATCAAGCACTCTAGCCATGGCCTCGCTATGAAAGTAACCATGGCTTTCAACCGTTTTAGCTCTTGACTTGTTAAGAGGATGCCAAAGGTAGGACACTACCAGAAAATCGCTAAATACCAACGGACATACCGACGGAATTTTTTCTGTCGGTATTTTTCGGCCGAAATCACCGACGGAAAATATTCGTCGGTAATTAGGTCGGTAATTACCGACGGACTATGTCCGTCGGATAGTCCGTCGGTACTTACCGACCGAATTACCGACCGAAAATTCAGAATGAATGAAAAAAGGGCGGGCAGTGGCGCGGAGGTTTTGGCGGGTGATTTTTCCGACGGAATCACCGACGGAATTAAAAACTGGGGCCCGTACGCGTGATGGGACCTATTCACCGTCAAAAAATACCGACGGAATCACCGACGGATTTGAAATGCAAGATCCGTACCGGTGACGTGACGGGTGCACCGTTAAAAATACCGACGGAATCACCGAGGGATTTGAATAGCAGGTCCGTGCGGTGACGTGTCGATTGCCCGTCAGAATTGCCGACGGTTTTGCCGATGGATTCACCGACGGAATACATACCGTCGGTAAGTCCGTCGGCAAAAGTGAATATATGTCCCCTCTGCCGACACTCTCCTCCCCCATTTCTCCTTCTTCTTCCTAATCCTAACCCTCCCCATCTGCAAAATAACCAGCCCCCCCTCGCCCCAAAACAAAAATCTTTCTCATCTCAGCACAACAAGTTGTATTTGTTTTGTGGTCACAGCATCCGTGTTCTGATTTACCGACGGATTTTATCATTTTTTATAAGTAATTCTATCTTTTAAAATTTTAACATTTAAATGTTAATTTTATTGTTTTTTTAGTATAAGTATTATTTTTTTTTAGTAGATGTACATGTTTTATTGTTATTTCTCAAACAAACTTGTAGTATATGAATGTTTAATTTTATACTTGTTATGGTTTGTTTTAGATTTTGTAAGATTGTATTTGTTTGAAAATTGTTAAAACTTAATTTGTAGAATTACCGAATTACATGTTGTGTTTTGAAATAATTAAGAGCTTGCTTAATTAATGGGTCCTTTTTATAGAGGTTCGATAGAAGTCATGGATGATCGTTCATGGATGTATCTAGATTCACCACAAGGATTGCAGAGGATGGATTATTGTAACGGGGTTCAGGGTTTTATTAATTTCACAACATCTATTCCCAGAAATTTTACTGGAGGCGGTATTAGGTGTCCATGCAAGAAGTGTCAAAATAAAAAGTATCTGCATCCAGATGTTGTAATGATGCATCTTCTACACAAAGGGTTTGTGGAGGATTACGAGTGTTGGTATGCACATGGAGAGGTATTTGTTAGTAATAGGAGAATGGGAGAAACGGTGGTTGGGTCAACTTCTAGTGCTAGCAACGTGCATGAAGTGGCAAATGACAACACTAATCCTTACAGAAACATGGTTATGGATGCAATGAGAATGAATCAAGATAATGTCAATCAATGTCCAATCGTAGAAGAAGAACCTAATGCAGAGGCAGCTAGGTTTTTTGATTTGTTGAAAGATTCTGACGAACCATTATGGGATGGCTGCACAAACCACAGTAAATTATCGGCTGTGGCACAGGTGTTCACCATCAAGTCAGATCACGGGTTGAGTGAGGCCGGGTATGACAAAATTATTGATTGGGCAAGAAGCATTTTACCAGAAGGGAACAGGCTCAAAGAGAACTTCTATGCTGCGAAGTCCATGATGAAACCCCTCGGTTTAGGATACCAGAAAATTGACATGTGCCCTAACTTCTGCATGTTATACTACCTTGAAAATGCTGTGATGACCGAGTGCATGACATGCGGGCATTCCCGTTACAAACCCAGAACTGGCAGGGGAAAGACTCTAGTGGTATATAAAAAACTTAGATATTTCCCGATCACACCTAGACTGCAGAGGTTATTTATGTCACCAAGGACTGCTGAGCACATGACATGGCACCAAACACACGATGTCGTTGATGGTGTGATGGTGCATCCTTCTGACGGCGAAGCGTGGAAACGCTTTAACAGTGTTCATCCTGACTTTTCTGCTGAATCAAGGAATGTTCGACTTGGGTTGTGTACAGACGGGTTCAACCCATTTGGGTCATTTGCTGCTCTTTATTCTTGTTGGCCGGTCATTCTCACAGTTTATAACTTGCCACCGGGAATGTGTATGAGGCCGGAGTTCATGTTTCTATCTACTGTCATACCCGGTCCAAGCAGCCCGGGGCGGAATATAGATGTTTGTCTTCGACCGTTGATAGATGAGCTGGCGCAGTTGTGGTCCTCCGGATCTCTGACTTATGATATATCTAAGAAACAAAATTTCCTTATGAGGGCGGCTTTGATGTGGACTATCAGTGATTTTCCAGCTTATGGAATGCTTTCTGGTTGGAGCACGCATGGGAAACTCGCATGTCCATACTGCATGGAAAACAACAAGGCATTCACGCTAGCAAACGGAGGTAAAGCTTCTTTTTTTGACTGTCACCGTCGCTTCTTGCCACTTAATCACAGGTTCAGAAAGAACAGAAAAGATTTCTTTATTGGTAGAGTTGAAAAAGATGTTGCATCCCCGCGTCTTTCTGGTGAAGAATTGCATCATGTTGTATCAGAGTACGGTGACATTGTGTTTGGCCTTCAATCAGGTAAGCAAAAGTTTCCTGGTTTTGGTTTGACCCATAATTGGGTAAAGCGAAGTATCTTTTGGGAGCTTCCGTATTGGAAGACTAATCTTCTCCGCCATAACCTTGACGTCATGCACATCGAAAAGAACGTGTTTGAGAATATTTTCAACACCGTCATGGATGTGAAGGGAAAGACAAAGCGAAGTATCTTTTTTTTTTTTTTTTGCTCAAAATTTTTGGATCCTTTAGATTTTTCTTCAGGCCCCCTAGCTTTGTATAGGCACCTTTGATGATTGGGAATTTTCTTTTATGCCCCCCAGTATTGTTTGGGCACTTTCATCGTTGAAGAATTTTTCATTTCCCTAAGAGTTATTTGGGCACTTTCAATCATTATGGATTTTTTTGGCACTTGCCCTCCAGTGTAGGGTGTGATCCTAGCCAAGGTTATTTTTCAAGAAAAATTTATTAGGCTCAAAAGGGGACTGCAAATGATATATTTCAGCCTTGTGAAAAGATTATCAAAGATGGCCTTTCTTCATCTCAAATGCATGCATTTAGGATCGGTAAGCCTTGCTTACATGCGAGTATGCAGAGTGATTTCTCATTATTCATGCAATCAAAACTCAGCTTTGGAGTCACTTCATGATTTTTTTTTGTTTTCTAGGTGTATGGTTATCTCTCTAAGGAATCACCTTAATTCTCAGAACTTGTTTGTTTCGGACAAACATCAAAATGATTTCTGTTTTTTGTACTAAACTTTGAATTCCCAAAAATCCTTATGAAAACATGCATAGTTTTGGAAGAAAGGGGAAACACGCCCAAAGATTCTTGGCGCAATGGTTTCATGCTTAAAGGTTGTGCTCAATGTGTTATTTGCATGAAACAACAACAAAAATGAAGGCATGTAATGAACCCAGGAAAACACATGATCTTATGGCTCAGTGGACAGGGAAAGTCTTATGGAATTTTGAGCCAAATTACCAACAAAAACTGGAATAGGTTGAAACAAAAAATCAAGTTTTTGGAGGCATGATCAAACAGAGGTAGTTATTTTTTTAGGCAGAACAAGAACAGGCTCCATTCTGCAACGGTGATGCAATTCCCCTTCAGATTGTGTTGAGGCTCTTGATCATGTGGGCCCCTAATTTCTTCGGGTTGAGTTTTTTTTGTTGGGGCTTGAACAAAAATGATAGGTCAATTGGAAGGAATTTCCTTAGAGATATTTTTCAATATTTACTCGAGTAAGCTAGAGGTGAGTCAAGCTTTTGTTTAGAGACTCCAACTCTTCTTGAAAATGGATGCTGCGGCGAGCACGCTCTTTATCTCCAATGTTTTTTCCACTCAAAATCAGGTGTTGTAGACTCGGAGGGGACCTACTTTTTATTCTGGTGCATGCATGACAAATGTATGAACATGATGTCTATATGATGAACTCGCCCTTCGAAGGGTGACAACATGGTCGTAACTCTTGTATGATGGAACAAGAATCGTGATTTTTGCCCAAACTCTACAATGAAAATTTTCCGAGTGACGACCAATGTGTCACCCACAAATCTTGAGTTCAAGATGCTTCAAGAAGGGTTCATCCCGATGCAAATAAATGATAGCACATACAACCTAAGGACAGGTTCTATTCATTATGTGAACATGGGTAGGTTTTCTACCTGGTCTCAAAAGGGTCTATGAGCTGCCCAGTGACTACCTTACGTGAAGGCAGTATAAGGGTTTACAAGGAATGGTTGGGGCATCGTGTGACCGCCATTACCGAGTAAACACTCAGCTCATAGTTGGATGTTTCACAAATCTGAACCCCGACTGAAAGTCATGAGGTAGACTGCTACTCCCCACCTAGCTTAGAAGCTTGTGTGTGCTTTCAAAAATAAATACGTGATGCATGAAACAATTCTATAAAATGCATGCATAATAAGACAAAAATGGCAAAACTTAAACACATCAAATACACAAAGCTTAGTCCAAAATTGTCAAAAACAGTACCTCCCCAGTGGAGTCGCCATTCTGTCGCACGTCAGAAAATCCCGCGCGCGGCATCGGCTAGCGATTCATGTCTCGTTGTTGTGTTGCTTGAATTGATTCGTTAGGAGTCGCCACCTAGTATTTATTGGGGTTACTAGGAAACCGGATTTACTGGTCTTGTCAGAGATTCCTGGGTAAGGGACTGATTGTGGTTAGGGAAGGTATTAGCACCCCTAACACACCCTACCTGAGGTAAGCTGCTTCGCGGACTTGATATGTTAAAGAAGTTTTAAAAATTTTATCTTTTCATCGGATTTTAGAAATACAACTTTCATACAAGTTTGTACTTCTACACCTTTGATCCGATCAAAATATTAAATCCTTCTTTATTCTTTGCTGTCTCATCAAAAATAAAATTCATAAACAAAATACACACACCACATTCAAGCTTCGTGAGCTTGATGTAATTTTTAAAATAGAATTTTAGCCCACTTCTAAAGCTACGATACATCAGTTATTAATTCCCAGAATATATGTAGAAACATGTTCTTACATTTTCATGGAAAATACAACATGATTTTATCCATCCTTAGAATTTGTGCATTAAAATATTAAAAACATTTTTCTTTTTATTCTTTTTTATTTTTTTATAATTCAATAACATAAAATAACAAAAGAACACCAACACACACACTCTTTTTTATTATTATTTTCTTTTCTTCTTTTTTCTTTTACATTCACACTTACAAAAATGCAAATTCAAAAACTAAACAAAAACTACATTAAATAACTTAAAATTTACAAAATAATCCCCCAACACTCCAGGAATTGCAGGGAAGGACTTCTGGGGGCTGCATGAACAGTGCCGGCGCGTGGATCCACGCACCACCGTCACTGGCGGCGCGTGGGTTCACGCGCCGCTGCTGGAAACCAGAAAAAACAGAGGCGCCTGGAGCGGCTTCTTCTCCTCTTCAATTTTCAGCCGGCGGTGAGGGTCCGGTTACCTGCAAACACACAAAAAAAACGCAAACAAAGCAGTTGATTTTAGTTTTTTTGTTTCAGATCTGTTTTTTTAATTTTTTTTCTTCTGCCCGTTTCGGATCTGCTCATTTCTGTTTTCTCTCCTCCTCCGGTGCTAGATCTGGAAGTTGGTGGATCTGTGGCCGGGCATGGAGATCGGAGGGGAAGGGAAGTGTTGGGCGGTTGGAAGGAGATGAAGAAGACGGCGGGGCCGTCGCTGCGTTTGGTGGAGGAGCTGGAGACGGCGCCGAAGGAGATGACGAAGACTGCTGGAGGCAGTGGGCTGGGTGTGGCTGGAAATGGCTGGGACTATGGAGGCAACAACCAACCTCTGTTTCTGGGAGAACCGAGAGAGGGAGGCTGTGTATTGGTGGAGGCCGGTATGCAGGGGAGGCCTTGCTGATGGAAACCGGCGTTAATGGAGAGACGATGGGGAAGTAAAAGGGAGGCTGGCTCGCAGGAAAGGAGAGGGATGTGTGGGGTTCAGCCGATTTTGGCTTTTTGGCCGAGAGGAAGACTAAGGAGATGGGGCTCCGGTGATGGTTTTGAGGAAGAGAATCAGGGGCTGCCTTATGAGGGGAGCTGGAGATGAGAGTATGCGGCTGCTTGGTGAGAGTTGAGGGAAAGATTGAGGTCGATTTGTGAGGTGAGAAGGAAGGAAAAATTGGCTGAAGAGAGGTGCCTCTGTTTTTCAAAGAGAGGGGGTCAGTTCCTGGCTCGCGTGGGAGATGCCGAAATGGTCATGGGAGCAAAAATCTCCAGAGCTCCTGTTCGGGTCAGGGAGCTCTGGTTCTCTCTTTTCAAAAGAGACTCTGCAAAGGCAGCTCAACAGGGAATAGAGGCTTGATCGGCGGCTCCAGCAAAAGAAAATCAAAATGGAGGGGCCTCCTTGTTTTTTTGTCGAGGAGAAGGGTGGCGGCTGTAGTTGGAGAAGAAGGAAAAAGTCTGATCAAGGGGGCGGCGGCTCCGGGTTCAGGAGAAGGAAGAGTTTAGGGTTTTTCCTTTTTGTTTTTTTATCAAAATTGCCTTTTTTTACAAAATAACCCCCCTTTTTGTGTGTTAAAAGCTGGTATTTATAGGCAAAATATTTTTCAGGCTTTCAAATTGGTCCCTCAATTTTTCAATCAATTCACTTGGTAAAAATTAAATTTGGTCTTAAAATTTCAATCTTTTCAATTAAGTCCAAATTAGGCTCCCAAACTTAATTTTTTACCAATTAAGCCCCCCAAATTAATTTGACCCATTTAAAGTATAATTAAGTCCTTGCACTTAATTAAATCCTTCAATTGGACCTAAATTAATTCTTAAACATAATTAAAATTTAATTTGGCCCATGATTAAATCAAATTGGCCCATTAAAAATTTAATTATGTCATTGGACTTAATTTTTATGCAAATTCATCCAATAATCATTTAATTTGACCTTCGAATATGCATTTAATTTGACCTTTGATTTTTGCCTATTTTTGCAGTCTTTTTTATCGGCTTTCTCCACATTGCCAACCTTTATTTTATTTTTTGATTTTTTATTTTAAAAAAAAGTGAAATTTGGGGAATAACCCAAAATTGGGTTATGACAGCCTATATTGTTGAAGAGATATCAACATTTATCTCGTACTATTTCGAACCTCATCTGAGAACAAGAATCAATCGCGTTCCACGGCATGACGATGGCGGTGAAGTGCCTTCCAGTGGGAACTTGTCAATATTCTCCAATACTGGACTACCCACACCTAAAAATGCCGTAAGAGGAAGATATTTGTCGGAAATAGAATTCAAACAAGCACACAACTATGTTCTATTTAACTGTGATGAGCTGAGACCATTTATTCAGTAAGTCTATATATGTGTAATAGTAATTAAACTTTGTCAGTAATATACTGTTAATTATATATTGTAATATCATACACTCATTATCACTTGCAGGCAACATCAACAATATTTGCTCTCCAATAACTCGCAGCTGACCGAATCCCAGATCTTTCAATTACAAGATGAACAATTTGCCACATGGTTCAGAACACATGTAAGCACTATCACAAACTCATTCTAACGTATGCATGTCATTACGAGATTCTCGTTCATTTACCTTGTATTGATGTACATTTAATTACATATATTTACAAGGTTTATCAAATGGGAAGAAGTGCGCCCAAGTCATTGTCTTCACTAAGCCTCGGCCCTGAAAGAAAAGTTAAGTGCTACAACGGGTATTTTGTCAATGGATATGTTTTCCATACTGAAGAATACGGGCAAGGAAGAAAGACATACAACTGCGGTGTTTGTGTTAAGGGATCCACAAGTAGCCAGTTAGAAGTTGACTACTATGGTAGATTAGAAGAGGTCGTCGAACTGCAATATCATAGCGAGCAGAATAAAGTGTTTTTATTCAAATGCTATTGGTATGACACGACGGACAGAGGAATCAGAGTTGATCCGCACCATGGTCTGGTCGAAATCAACTCAAAAGCTAGACTCCGCAACATAAACGATGTCTTTGTTTTCGCAAAGCAATGTCAACAAGTTTATTACACATACACCCCTTCATTTAGAAAGGATCGTTCAAGAGTTGATTGGTTGTCCGTTTTAAAAACGAAACCACGGGGTCGTGTCGAGGTTGTTCAGGATGAGAACGAAGACACAATTGTGCGAGATGAAGTCTTTCAAGTTTGTGAGTTGGTTGAACCATATCGAGTTGCTCCTTCGATTGAATTGGAAGAAAATTTAAATTTTCGAGTTCTCGATGATAGTCTTGTTGATATTGACGGAGAGGAGTTGAATGTTGTTCTCAGCTCTAGCGGACAACCAAATGTCGATGAAGAAGATGATATCCATATTGAAGATTGCGATGAAGATGATGACAATTCAATTGATGAGGAAGAAGAAGAAAATTCCGACTAATTATAAAAATGAAGCCCTATGTAAAAACATTTGTCTCATGTAATTTAGATTATTGATGATGTATTTTGTAAAACAAAATATTTATTGTTTAAGCAATGTGGTTATTGTTTTATGTGATAGACAGTTTATCAATTAAGTTATTGCAAGAAGGTAAACAGGCAATACAAAGACAACCTTTCCTGCAAAATGCCACAATCACCGACGGCCATACCGACGAATAACCATCCGTCGGTATCTCACAGAGAGTTCGAAAATATTTACAACAAAATACCACAATCACCGACGGCCATACCGACGGATAACCATCCGTCGGTATCTCACAGTAAGCTCGAAAACATAACGCCACCATCGACGGGATTACCGACGGCGTAAGTCCGTCGGTAATTTGTCGGTTACACATATTACCGACAGAATTACCAACGGACCGCGTGTTTTCCAAAGTGCGTTAATTAATGCGCCTCTAAACTTGTCAGATTACCGATGGAATCACCGACGGACTGCGTAAATTTTGGAGGGCTTTTAAAAATTCAGGGCGAAATTCGAAAAATACCGACGGAATTTTGACCTGTTACCAACGGATTTAATTCCGTCGGTGATGCCGTCGGTAAAATTGACCTATAAGTTCCAGCCCCGCCGCTTCGCCTCATTTTTTCTTCTTCTCCCCGCCGCTTCTTCGCTTCTCCTCCGTTTTTCACCTTAGATTTTTCATTTTTCCCCCCTCAATCCTTAAACACTTTCACCTTTAATCTCTAGCAAGATTTGGTGTTGTAAATCTTCATTATATTAAAAGGTATGTGTTTTTTTTCTAATTTATTTTATTTTATTTTATTTTTAGTTGTTTTTATTTTTGTTGTGTTGGTGTTTTTTGTTGCAATGTAGATAAAGTTTTGAATTTGACACATTATTAAGGTATGTATTTTTCGTTCCTTTTTTCTTTGAATTTTTTGAATATTTTTTGAATTTGTTGAATATTTGTTAATTTAATTGTTGAATAATTGAATTTAATTGTTGAATTTATTGAATATTTTTTGTTGTTGTGTTGTTAGAATTGTTATTAGTTAATTTAACTTAGAATTAGTTAAAGTTGAATTTTTTGAATATTTTTTGAATTTTTTGAATTTGTTGAATATTTGTTAATTTAATTGTTGAATAATTGAATTTAATTGTTGAATTTATTGAATATTTTTTGTTGTTGTGTTGTTAGAATTGTTATTAGTTAATTTAACTTAGAATTAGTTAAAGTTGAATATTTGAATTTTTTTGAATTTTTTGAATTTGTTGAATATTTGTTAATTTAATTGTTGAATAATTGAATTTAATTGTTGAATTTATTGAATATTTTTTGTTGTTGTGTTGTTAGAATTGTTATTAGTTAATTTAACTTAGAATTAGTTAAAGTTGAATATTTGAATTTTTTTGAATTTTTTGAATTTGTTGAATATTTGTTAATTTAATTGTTGAATAATGAATTTAATTGTTGAATTTATTGAATATTTTTTGTTGTTGTGTTGTTAGAATTGTTATTAGTTAATTTAACTTAGAATTAGTTAAAGTTGAATATTTGAATTTTTTTGAATTTTTTGAATTTGTTGAATTATAATTGTTAATGTTGAATTGTAATTGTTAATTTGTTGAAGTATAATTTGTTGAATTTATTGAATTTATTGAATTTATTTTTTGTTATATTTTTTATTGTTTTGAATATAATTATTGATTAATTTGTGAATTGTAATTGTTAACGTTGAATTTATCTTAGGATTAATAGTTGAATATGTTGGAATAATTAGTATAGATTGGTTCGATTGGTTGTGGCTATTGTTAATATTTGCAGGTTTGTGGATTTGAGTAGTATCCAGTATAGGGGAGGTGCTGCCGATTTTTTTTTAACTTTTGAATTTTATTTTATAATTATTAATATAAAATTGTTTAGATGCGCAAATTGAAAACCAGAACTTGTCGTCCAGTCGAATCAAGTTCGTCTAGCAGCGATGATGATGTTTCCTTAGGTGCCTCTCAAGAAGAGGCACCTACACCACCTGCGCCGTCAACCGATGCTGCCTCTTCCAGCGATGTTTCACATCGCAGACGCGGCATGCCTTCGAAGCGGAATCAATTTACCCGCCAGTTCGAGGCACAGTGGAAGGACGATCTTTCAATGTAAGTTTGTTAAGGTTTTAGTTTTTTTTATATAAAAAAAAACAAATTTAAAACATAATTTATGAAGTAATCACAAATTAATTTCATTTCTTTTCAGGTTCACAAACATTGAGGCCGCCCGAGTAATATCATCGGCGTTTAAAGCGTCGATGGAGATTCCATTGTTTCAATGGAGTCAGATATCCAGACATCCTGAATGGATGCCTCAAATCAATGCATGGTTTCATAGATTTGAGGTTCGTCTTAATATATAATTTTCAGCTTATTTCTAATAAATTCAAGTTATAATTGTAAATAAATTATTAACATTTTAAAAAATTATTTTTTTATATACAGCATCGATTCTGCTGGGACGATGAACATGACAGTGTTGTGAGGAGAGTGTGGGAAAATCACGCGGCAATTAGGTAACATCGAAAACAATACGACTTTTTTTTACATAATTATTTATGTTTTGAAATGTAATTTTTTCGTGCGTGAATTAGATTGCGTGATTTTTGGTATGACGCCCAGAAAAAAGCAAAAAAAACAGCGAGGGATAAGGGGTTACAAGGCTGGAACAATGTTGCGGTTTGGAGGGATTTCAAACCAATATACATCCCGGAAGATATATGGCCGCACTATCTTCAGCACGTGACGTCTGAGCGGTTCACTCGACGCTCACAGTCCGGTGCCGGCAACCGGAATCGGCAAATTCATGGCTCGGTTACAACGCACACCGGCGGCTCCGTTCCGTTTGCTGCACATGTGAAACGGATGGTAAGATTAATTTAAATGAAATATATCGTTCAATTAATTTGTTGTTAATACATTTTTTTCATTATATATAGGCTACGTCTCTTGGACGTGAGCCGAGCCCTATGGAGCTGTTTGTGGAGACGCACGTGCGGAGTCATGACCGCCAAAAGGGGACGCAACAGTTCGTTGACAACCGTGCTCAACAGTTTGTGGTGTGTTTGTTCAACCATTTTATTTTGTAAGTTATTATTATGTTTATTGAATTGAATATGATTTTTTTTTTCAGGAGACCTATAATAATCGGTTGAGGGAGAGATACGGGGATGATCCTTCGACCCATCCGGAATTCGATCCGGATTTGTGGATGGAGGCTGGATCGTCAGGTGGACCCGATAAAAATCGGGTTTACGGGCTCTCCAACACTACCGCTGCCAAGTTGCGGTCGACCGGTACTGCTTCAACCGGTGGGAGCTCCCAATCTGTATCGAGCTCCCAATCTAAGGAGTTTGTGGCCTTGCAGCAAAGGTGCGACCACCTATCAGAGGCGTACACACAACTCAAAGAAGAGCAAAGATTGGCAAACGAACAACACAGATTGGCGGACGAACAACGCAGAGCAGAGTCTGAACAACAAAGAGCGGCCTACGAAGAGCTTCGTCAAATGGTCATGAACATGACACAAGGCGGAACATGTGCGCCTAATCCTTTTTGGCCGCCTAACCCCCACCCTCCTCCTCCTCCTCCTCCTCCTCCACCTTTATATTAATTGTTTTTTTTTTTAACACATTCATTTTGTAATGAATATTATTTAACTTTGAGTTTTTGTTGCTTAATACAAATTTTATTTGCATAATTGGTTTGTATTACTATTAATTTATATTATTTTTTCTAAATAATTAAAAAAAAAATTACACAGGGATTTACCGACGGAATAAATCCGTCGGCATTGGACAGTGTCTGAGGTATGCCATCCCATCACCGACATACTCACCGACGGAAATAATCCGTCGGTATAAACATACCGACATATTCACCGACGGAAATAATCCGTCGGTATAAAAATACCGACGAATTTACAGACGGATTTATTCGGTCGGTATGAAATATCACAGACACTTTTGCCGACGGAGGAGTCCGTCGGTCTTTACATAACACCGACGGAATATATTCCGTCGGTATATTCCAAGCGGGAAACTTTTTTTTTTGGCGCGCACGGGCCGTCGGTAAAACCGTCGGTAAATGTTTTTTTTATTACCGACCGATATAGCGACGGAATGTGGAATCACCGACAAAAGGTATTCCGACGGGCGTATTCCGTCGGTAATATAGTCGGTAAATACTTTACCGACGAACGTTCTGTCACACACCGACGGAATATTTCCGTCGGTAAAACTGTGAAATCTTGTAGTGGGAGAAACAATACATTTAGAGAAATAGAAAAACGAGACATTGTTTTGTGATATATAGTTATAACTGGATATCAATCATAATTTTATTTTGTCTGTCAAATCTAAGATAAGTTTTGGGGCATCATGTTGCAGGGTAAGGTTTGGCCATGCCCATGTTGCAAAGAATAGATATGACGAATGGAAAAAGTATGCAACTAGTGGGGAAGTGCTAATCCAACCATTCTTTAGTGAAAGGAACTACTTCAAATCTCCTCGAGATGATTCCACGCAGGTACAACTAATTAATTATTCTTAATAATATCCCATGACCATCATGCATAGATCAAGATATTCTTAATTATACCCTATATATGTACAAAGAACTTGTCTTTAATTCATACGGAGAATGTTTCTTACATGACAGGTTACAAAGACATGGCTTCTTGGAAAGCGTGTATAATAAATTTAGCACTTTGATGGAATTGTATAGGGACCATGCATGTCTGCCAACACAGATTTTTAAGAGGCAGTGTAAAGCAAGATGAAATCCACCAAAACTTGATGCTCCAGTTAAAGCAAGTTTGTGATCATTATAATGGTCATCATAATTTCTTCACTTTTGTTTGGTTCATAGTCTTTTTTATTTTTAATTACTTTTATTCAAGGTGTGAGCAGGATCAACCTAAAATCATGTTGCTTGAAACAGTGTGATCAAGTGACAATGCCAATTAAGCTCTAGCTCTGACCAAAAAGGGGGGGAAAGGAGGAAAGTTGACAGAAATTGTGAACCCAAAAGCAAAAAATATCTTATATTACTGTATAAACAGTTCAGGATAAACTTGGAAACGAAGAGAACAGGTTCATGTAGTGGCTTGTTAAAGTGCTAAAGGCAACTCAAAAAATAGGAAAAGAAGAAAAGAGAAAGTGATGGGCATTCACTTTTGTTGATTTGTTTTTAAAAGAGCCTATTCTCATTGCTTTGAACCCCACATGTTACTGGTGCTGTGGCTCTCACTTTCTTCCAATACCATAGACCAGCACCAATCCCTACGGCCCCAGCAGCCGAAACTCCAGTTACAGTCCCTGCAAATCACAATAAGAAACATCAAAATAAATAAGCCTGATCTTTCAGTTCAATATCCAAAACATTCCCAGAAAGTTTTACAACTATATATCAAATCTTAATACTCCACCTGCAATGACTCCTGCCTTGCTATGGCTAGTAGTACTGCTGTGATCTGCAGACAGATATAAACAACTGTTGGTTTGTGACATTTTCTTTTAAGAATGTAGATGAAAAGGCTTGAATACTAACATACCATTGCAATAAGTTGTGACATTTGATCTCTGATTGCATAGACATAAGAAACTCTGTGATTGTGTATCAAATCCACACGATCCACCTCCTTTCTTCATGTCTTGACATTGAAGGCAATCTGTAGTCACTGGAATATCAAAATCAACTCTAATACCATACTCAGGTACTTGATCATCAGGAGCATTTACACCAGTCCTCCAATAAATACTAGCATAACTAGCACAATACTTCAACATCAGCCTCAACGATTCAGTCGCTTTCGGTAAGTAAGAGCAGCAAGAACTACCACCCAATGCAGGAGCACATCCTGGCAAGTGCCTGCAAAGATAACTAGCACTATCACATGTTGAGTCGCACCGATCAGGAAACCTCTCACAGAAGATAGGCTTTGGCTGAACAATCACCCTCTCTTCGCTACAATTGAAGAAGAGATAGTCATTTTGAGAGGAGAGTGTTAAATGTGTGCTTGTGTCAAGGCTAAATGGCCTAGTTGCACGAAAGTGATGACCATCTTGACAACTCCACATGAATGGATCAGTGACTATCATGTGAGGATCCGAGTAGCTTATGCTACGAACTTGGTATCTCCCGGAAGGCGTTCGAAGCTCAAGAAAGCCCGAATCGGAGCACACAAGTATGTGTCTGTAATATGGACTGCCACAGCCATCATCAATGCCAAAAGGGTAGCTAATCGGAATAGTTCCACATGAGGTTCTGCAATGGCCTGCAGCTTGAGCTTTTGTGAGGAAGAAATATGGAAAACTGAATATAATGAACAGGAGACAAAAAGAATGATGAAAACAAGAACATGAAGAAGGGTTATAAGCCATTAGAAATGTGATGGAAGTTTTGAGTGTTTGATGGTTAATATCGAGTTTGTATGGTTTTAAGATAGCGATGAGATGAATAAAGGGAAGGCTAAATGAGAGTCGCAAGAATATATCTCGGAAGTGTTCTTTTTCTTTTTCTTTTTACTTTTGTTTGCTTTTTATGCTTGTTACTTTGTTTTCACTTGTTCTTTGCTTTAGGGTCTTAGCAGAGAATCTAGAGACAAGAGAATGATCGATGGAAGAGCATGTGTTCTTGATCTGTTCCTTGATTTGGAAGAGCATCAAGATGCATGGAAGTGACAGCACCATGGGCAATGGGGAAACTAAGAGGCTAACCAACAGGGCTCATGAAACTCTGGATTCTTTCATCTTTGGTCCAGAGGCTGTGGTCTGTGGACTATGTGGAAAGCATGAGATTACCATATTCAAGCCCAATGTAAAGACATTCAGTGGAGGTACATCGCTGTGGACCAACACTTCTCACATAAGGAAAGAGTTAAGCTCGTTGAGAGTGTTAAATGTGTGCTTGTGTCAAGGCTAAATCTTGGTTAAAGAAAATATTATAATTCATAATTTTTTAAATTTTATTTTATTAAATTATAATCATAAAAGTTACCAGAATATCAAATATACTCCAAGCCAACAATTCTTACTAACCTAATTTGATATCTAGATAACCTTAATTGAAAGAACTAAGACAAATCCAATTAGCTAAGTTAATAACTAAAAATTCTTTTTACTTCAAAAAATACTGACAAAAGAGGAAAGAAAATGAAATAATGAAAAAGAAGTGTTTGATTCTAAATTTATGCACATAATCACTTTTATTTGTTGTATTGAATATTACTTTTTTATGAAATTATAAATAAAGAAAATAAAGATTGATGCAGTCGAGTTTCTTAAGTAAAATTGTATCATTCTTGAAGTGATTCCAGCCGTAATAACTTCAAAGTAAAGGTAGCAAACGACACATATATTTCAAGTTAATTTTTAATACCTTATTAATTGTCCAATATAGTTTTTCTAATGTATTCTATTAAGTATCTCTAGAAAATGTAAAATTGAAATAATAATGAAGTTTCTTAATTACAATCAAGTCATTACAAAATTTAATCTTTTTAATACTATTTTCTTGAAATTAAAAAAAAATCATTAAAGTACAAATATATATATATATATAACAACATTAAATATAAATATTCTTATATGACTCAAATATAAAAATTAATCTCATAACAAAAAAATTCAACCGCTTGACCTAGTGAAAATATATTGTAACTTACCATTATTGTTTTATGGTTTCCTAGTATTAAAATATCATACAACATTTATTTAGTCTGATTTTTTCTTTAATTGTAGTGACCTACCTGTTCAATCGTCTGACTTGGTGGTTGAACCAGTATCTTCTAACCCGCTTTCATTTAGTTAGCTATAAATTAGATATATTAATTAAACCAAATCGTTTAAAAAACATCTACTTGGAGGAAAGTACATTAGCTGCAACAAAATAAACACATCAATTTAAAAAAAAAAAATACAATGACATGGTTTTCTAAATTAGGTAGTGTTTGGGTATGTTGGACAATGATAGACTGAACATGAAAAGTTTTTGTAAAATTATTCGGTGCATCTTTGAATAGTATAAAAATTAATTTGTATATTCTTCAATTTGTATATTCTTCAATGTTATTTTAGTAGAGAAATTTTTGTCTTAGTAAAATGAGTGGGAAAAGCTTGTCAACTTCTTTGTACATGAATTAATTTAATTGAACCATGTTAATATAAAAATAAAAACAATTATTATTATAGTTTTAAAACTTAACTAGGAGTCGACATGGGCAATATAACGGTCACGAGTCGAGTTAACTATTGACTTAGGTCAACATTAAAATAAAATGGTTATTATCATAGTTTTAAAACTCAACTCGAAAGTTGACTCGGGTATAGGTTGAGTTGACCATTGACCTGGGTTATAGATTAGGTTGACCATTAACCTGGATCACACATGAGGATAAAAATGGTCATTATTGTAATTTTAAAAATCAACTTAAGGGCCATCCTAGAGCCAGGACCAGGTTACAAACTAGGCTGACCATTGATCCGGATCAACATAAAGATAAAAATAGTTATTATCATAGTTTTAAAATTCAACTCGGGAGTCAGCTCGAGTCATGGTTTGGGTTGATCATTGACCCGAGTTAATTTAATGATAAAAATAATTATTATCATAGTTTTAAAAATCGACTTAAGGGTCAACCAAAGACAGAATATGGATCACAAATCAAGTTGAATATCAACTCGAGTCATTTTAAGGATAAAAATGGTTATTATTATAATTTTTAAACTTGACTCGGGGTCGACCCAAGGCTAGATCCAAGTCATAAGTCAGGTCGTTCATTGACTCGGGTCAACGTAAGGATAAAAATAATTATTATCATAGTTTTTAAAATTTAACTTGGGAATCAACCAAGGTCCAGACCCAAGTCACTAGCCGGGTTAATCATTGACCAAGTCAACATAAGGATAATAATAATTATTATTATTATAGATTTAAAATCTTACTTAGAGGTCGACTCAAGGGCAGACTCGAGTCATGGGTCGGATTGGCCATTGACCCGAGTTAATAAAGATAAAAATAATTATTATCATAGTTTTAAAATTCAAATAAAAAATCAACCCAGGACAAGGTTCAAGTTATGGGTCAGGAAGATCAACTGGGGATTGATCTAAAGTAATATAATAATAAAAATAATTATTATTATAGTTTTAAAAACTAATTTAAAAATTCAATCCAAGATAAAAATTAAATCACGAATTAGGAGAGTACATCCAAATATATACAAATTAAAAATAAAAATTGAAGCAACCTTCTTTTTTTTTTTTCCTTGCCTTTCCTTTCCGCTGGATTCGTGCTCTGCATAGGGTCATTACCTACCATTTTACGTAACAAGAAAGGCGGTAAGGAAATTCTAATCCAACGTGAGCTGTGGTGGTAGCAGCAGTCAGCAGCCTCGTTGTCTGCGGCCTCATCAATTAATGCAGCAAATTGAAAAGGCCTTCGGTCACGTAAACCAAACTAAAAGAGTAACCACAAGCTCATTCAAACGGTCAAAAAAACTAATAAATATGGACGCCACTGTTTTTTTAATCACTTCAAAAGACCGGAGGGGGCTTCAAGATGCATGTATGTGGCTGATAATTATGTGGGTCACGGGTGGGTTGACATGGGGTCATGGCTCAATATATATGTTACTGTTCACATGGTCTCTAGCTGCTCGGCCTGTCCACGACTGCTACTTTCTTATTGTGTGTTTGTTACACATTGAAAAAACTGCCTGCATACTTTGGGTTAAAAATCAAAGAACGTGACCAAAATCAAATCAAAAGGAGGTCCTCAGTTTCAGACCAAATCCCATGAAATAGTATGAAAGGTACCATGAATCTGCTAGCTAGCTAGGTAGTTCTTGTTTCAAAGTCCACCGAAACTGCCTGGTTGTCTATGAAATTAGAGTCTCATATGGACAAATATTCTTCCATTTTGACAGCCTAATACGTACCCTTTAATGCCATACATCTTATGGGTGTTTATTTATATAATTCTGTAGAGTTTGTGCTGATAGTTATATCTAATATCATTTTTTATATTTTATAAATTATAAATCAAATTCACTTAATTTTTTTGGATTAGAACGGGGTGGATATATCTGGTTTAGCTAAAAAAATTTAATTATAAATATTATAAATACCTACAAGTTAAACGTATATATATCGCTAAAGTTTCTTAGCTTGGTTTAATTAGAACAACGAATTGAACTCAATAAATTAGCCTATGAAAAGATGAATTTAGTTGTAATAAATAATGAGTTATGTAGTTATGGCTTGAGTCAGGTTGATTATATGTTAAAAATCTGTACCCTTCACTCAACTCTTGATATTCATATTTTAAATTTATTTATTTATTATTATTTATAATTTTTACGTTACATATTGATTTTTTTTAAAACCACAGCTGGTACGTCTAAGTTACAACTTCTTGGTTGATTTTAGATGGCCAATAATTAAGAGAGGCCACATCATAGCCGACCTTAATTTCTTTTCCTTTTAGCTCATGTTGAATGAAAAGGATTTTCAACTCATCAAAGAACAACTTAGCATCGTTTAGTACTTTCTCTAAAGAAGGAGCGTTGTAGGGACCTTGGAGCCTCAGAATTCCATACTCAATCAAATCACGAGATCATTGGAAACTTGCCTTTAAATTACCTTTAATTTTAATTATATATTTACCATATTTAAACTTCTTATTTTCCACATAGATCTTTATGTATTCATAAAATATATGCCTCTTTCATTAAAAAAAATTAATAATTAATAATTGGCCAGTATTTTCTCCTCTCTCCCCTTTATACCATATACTTGGTAAAAATTTCATGCAATAAATCAAAAACCAGTGTAAATTTATTTTTGTTTTTTTAATCATGATTTAAGAATTTACCTATATTTCAGTAAAATTTTCTTCACATCAGGAGATTTGAAGTTATCAACTAAACATATTATATTTCTATAAACAATCAATTCAGATTCAACTTATTATTCAATTTTTTTAGACTTGTCACATCACAATTTCTCCCATCACATCAATTATATTTTGTATCATACATTTAACTACTACATAAATTAAACTAAGATTCATCTACAAAATAATTGGAATATGACAACATATAATTTGACTACTATGTTCAAAATTAATACAAACATTATCAAGGAAAAATTATACAGTAGGTAATCATGGATTTAACTAATATATAAATCCAACATCTCATAAAAATTCCTAGCATAATAATGATTACATTAAAATAATTAAAATATATGTTATCATCCCCAAAATTACACAAAGTATATATATAATCTAGTAATCCTAACGAAAGTGCAAGGACCCTGAAGTTATTTTAAACCATAATTAATTAATATAACATAGTTTTTTTTTTCAATACAATTTATTGAATTTATTGAGTAACTAAAGCATATACTTCCATTAACCATTAAGTTAATAAATAATTTAATTCATCTTCTTATTAATTACATCAATCCCTCAAACATTTAAAAGATTTACTCCTTAACCCGGACTCGAGTAATAAACCTCATTCAAGATATCTAGTATCATAGTTTAGAATAAGATACTAATCCTCAAACCAAAAAACTAATTATTCAACTCAAAACAGGAAATTGATTATTTAGCTAGAACAAAGCACTAATCCTTAAACCAATAAACTAATTATCCAGCTAATACCAAGGCACTAGTTCTTAAAATCAAGAACTAATCATCCAACCCATAAAAAGACAACAATCTTATATCGGATATTAATATAATATAATAGTAATGAATCTACTTTGATAGTTGTACTAATTTTAAATAAAGCCAAATTAATAAGATGTCGTACACCTATATAACATCTAAGCTCTATATGTGAGAACTTGTCTTGGTACACCATTTATAATCTCTCCTGCAGTTTTAACAATTCAATGTTAAATGTCTTATATCTTTGTATTAGCTTCATTTTACACAACAAGTCAATACATAAACAATTATTACAACAATAACATTCATTTATCTTTGGTCTACAACACCGGAAAAAAAAAAGAATATGTTTTCTAATTAAAATTCTCAAAAAACAGTTACCAATAATTAATCATCCCATGATTAATTCATTGTAAGTTTTACCTTTTTTAAACATCAATTTATTCTAACAATCCACACCTCTTAATTTCTTTAGCCTACCTCGGTATGTTTTCCTTCCTATTAACCACTATTTTCTCATCTAATCAACAATCAACTCTTAACCACATCACTATAAGTATTACATAAATAAAATTCACTTTAATTTCATTAATTTCTCAAAAAAATTAAATTCCTAAAACATTGAAATTCACATTTATCAAGTAAAATTAAAGAAATTCATAGTTTATTGGTCAATTGAGGGTCAAAGTGCACAAATTCAAAACCAAGAATCAAAATGAAAAAGACGGTCAACTTTAGAGCTAACATTTGAGCTTGGCAAGGATGATATTGAATTGATTCTTAAAATCAAAATCTTAATTAAAGACCCAATTGAATAAATTAAAAATTAAGGACCGATTTAGAGACAGATTTCTAAGGCTATTTTGTTTTTAAATGCCAAAATGACACTGTTTCATTTAAATATCAATATAAAAATAAAATAAAAAACTATTTTTTTATTTAATATCGGAAATACATCTTATGTATAAGTTTATAATTTCAGATACTAAAAAAAGACAATATGTTTTTTTTTTTTGTATCTGAGATTATGCATTTATATGCAAGACATATTTTTTTATATTAAATAAAAAGATTTTTTTTATATTGATATTACAACAATTAAGTTTTTAATCTGATAAGATAAATATCTCTTTATTGGGAAGGATTTTTCTTTGACTATAGACATACCAATAATTAGAAAACATGATAATACCTTCATGAAAAAAATTATGAATCCTAATAAAAAAAAATCAATTTAAAAAGGGCCTAAAAAATAAATAGAGTCAATTTGGGTCAACTTACTTCAATCACAAACCAAGTCATGATATTTGGATAACTTCATAGACAAAAATAAAAAAATAATTATGAAACCCAATTTCTAACTAACTAAATGTTGTGGGATGAAATAAAATAAAATTAATTACAAAAGGTAGAAAAAAAAACCTGGGTCAAATCATTTTAATCTATTAAACTTGTGACTTGGATAATAAGTTATGATAAATTCATAGAAAGTATTAAAAAAATAGAAAATCTCATTTTCAATAGATATAATGTTGAAAGTTGAAAAAAAAAGAATTTAAATCCATAAGACTAATAAATAACCTAATAGAATTTTTTTATAAAGTATAATTTTCAAAACAATCTAATATTGAAGTATAAAATTGAAAAAAAAAAAACAAAACACAATTCCAATAAATACTATTGTATGGGTGTGACTAAATAATTTAACCACACCCTTTAGTGTATTTAGTGTATTGTTAATAAAAAAAAAATAAAAAATCTCACTTTCAATAGATCTAATGTTAAAGATTAAAAAAAAAAATCTAAATCTATGAGATTGGTACGTAACCCAACAAAAAAAAATATTATGAAATACAATTTTTAAAATAACTTAATATTGAATAATAAAATTAAAATAATAAGAATAAAATAAAAGATTGAGTTGGTGAATGATGAAATTTAAAAAACAAATTCCTATTAATAGTGTTTTAGTGTGTGTGACTATAGAGATTAGCCACACTTTTAAATGTTTTTTTTTTTAATATACCTCCTTATGGGCTATTACTCACAGATATTAATATTAAATTTGGTGTTTAACCCGGTGATCTGTCAACCCGAGATCTAACATGGACTAGGTTTAAAAAAAAATTAGGTAAAAGTTAACTTGGTCAACCTGAGACCTAACTTGAACTAGGTTTCAAAATAAATAAATTAGGTAGAAATTGACCCAATCGACCTGAAAAGTTAACTTGCAAAGACTGTTTGTTTTTGGGTTTCAAAAGCGTTTTTGAGAAAAGTTGAATTTTTTTTTATTTTTTTATTAACTTCAAATTAATATATTTTTAATGTTTTCAAATCATTTTGATATGCTGATATCAAAAATAATTTTTTTTTAAAAAAAATTATTGATATATATTTTAGCACGAAAAGTTATTTGAAAAACAATCATAATTACATTGTCAAATAAATTTTTAAGCTGATCAACTTTTAAAAAATTTAAGAAGAAACATCATTTTAACTGTGTGTGTTTTGAAATGATATTATGAATGAAATTAGGATGGGTATAATAACTTTGCTATTACATCCACATTAGAAAGTGGGGGATCAACATGTCTAGGAGCTTCCTACAACAAATTGTTGGGCACCCATGTAAATGACACCCATCATTTACAAAAGATTGATTGTTGTAGCTAATAATGATACTATGTTCGATGAGCCAATCAATTCAGAATTTTTGGGCTACATATATAACTGGATTTATTTCACAATAATATTTAGGATCCGAATTATTTCTTTTTCCTCGCAGCAACTATGTGATGAAAGCTGCTTCTAATTTGGCAAAACATACAGTTAATTTTTTTTTCTTTAAAAAACCAAAAAACTAATCATGAGGAACACATCCTTTTCCACAATTGCGCATCAAATATGAAGAAAAAATGTCCACTTCCAATGATCTAGTCAAATTGTTTCGAACAAATATTTGTCCTTTCTTCGCATACTATACGATGATGTTCCTTCACGTATTAATATTATTATTTTATCTTTCGATGGTATTACAAACCCTTAAAACTCCTTCAAATTGATTAATTTTAATCATGTTTTGGCAGCTAGTTCATATATAGCATCCTTAATTTATTCCTCAAGAGAGAATCACACCGATGTGGTGACAAATTTTCTCGCCTAGATCGTGCCCACTAGCCAGCTAGCTAGCAAGTAACTGATCATTTAAAAAAACCCATGCCACCATCCCTTAATACGAATCCAATCTCAAGACAATGCAAGCATGCATGAGACATCAAAATAGTTAGGTATCAAAAACCTCGGGCCTTGTCATTTCCCCCCCTTAATGTATATAAAAATGTATGGGAAAGACAACAAGAACAGGACCAAAATGAGGACAAGTTTGGTGTTTATTTGACATGAGTGATGGGCTCCTTTCCGTCTTTCAATTATATAAAAGAGAGCACCAGCAAATTGGTAGGGTGATGAATTGTCAAAATACTCGTGTCATCCTTTTTGTCGGTCTTAAAGGGGTTTGAAAATAAGAGGAATGTGCGTATTTGAACCAAGTAAAGAAACAAAAGAAAGTTAAAAGCAGAACAAAGGGAAGATCTTGAAAAGGTAAAAAAAAAAAAACGTCGATTGAATATTTTATGTTTGTTTTTATGTTTTAAAATTATTTTTAAAAAAATTTAAATTTTTATTTTGTTTTTTATTAACTTTAAATTAATATATTTTTAATGTTTTCAAATTATTTTAACAATTTGATATTAAAAATAATTTTTAAAAAATATAAAAATATTATTGATATACTTTTTGGTATGAAAAATTATTTAAAAAATAATTACAATTAAACTCCCAAGCAAGCAAGAAATGTTGAGGTTATTACTCAGCAAAACTACCATGCTTTTTTGTTTGGTAAGAAGAAAAATTAGCATTCTTCTCTGTAAGAAAAAAAATTGCCTTCATAAGCTAGACTTGAAGATTTCAAAACCAATATTCTAGCTTGACATTTCTCGGTGATGTATCCATGTGTTGCCATTAGTGTCAAGAACTTTTCATGCACACCCACACATGCATTCAAAGACATGTGATTATGATGTTTGGAATTTTGTTTCAAATGGAGTTTTTTGAAAATTTGAATTTTTTTTGTTTAAAATTTATATATATATATATATATATATATATATATATATATATATATCTCACAAAAAACAAAAGCGTATGAAGTTTGATTAATTGGCATTTTGATCCATAAGGATTATATTATTAAAGTTAATTTTGTTCCTTATAATAAATTAATATAAGTTACATTGACAAATTAATTCACATTTTCTTTTTCTTTTTATATAGTTGGAGGTGTATTCCTACACAGACAATTCATTACGCCAACACAAGTAACAACACTCACTTGTTAAAAATAATATATATATATATATATATATATATATATATATATAATTATTTTTTAGATCTGAATTATCAAATTAAATTTTTAAATTGAATGATTATTTCATTCTAATCGAGCATTTCTCTTACAGGATATTTGTATTCTAAATATTCATATATTATTATTAAATCCATAAGTATCGGATTCAATCAAAAAAAGAAGAAGCAAGTCTTCAAATTCCCAATGTTTGAGATGTATTTTTTGGGAAATGAAAACAATAAATAAATAAATAACACAATAAATATTACATGCTATAATTGTAAAACTATTCGGAGTAATGGGATGACAGGTTGAATCTAAAACAAAGTTTTATTTTAAAAAAATTAAAATGATATTATTTTTTTTAAAAAAATAAAAAACAATTAATGAATTGATGGTGGGTTTTAACCGACTCAAGTTTATAAAAATTAATTTAATTTTTTTAATTAAAACAATTAATATTTTTTTTTATTTTTTAACCTAAATAAATTCAAATCTCGAATCAATCATGTCTTGAACTGATCCATAGAATAATAATGGCAAGTCAAATGAGGAGCAAGGTATGGTGAGAAAAGTATCTTACATAGGGATTGCTTTGCTACGTACGTAGCTAGTGGCAATACCCAAACCTATTGTCTGAACGAGTGAATGCCGTTTCTCTTATGGCTCTTAACTGGTCTGTGTTTTATTTTCAATAATCCAAGCTGTCAAAACCTAACCACTCACCAAATTTCTACGTCATGTAAGGAAACCACGTGAGGCAGGATCAACATGGTCAACGTAAATCCCAGTCAACTATTGTCATTTTTCTTCTCTGTTGATTTTGTTTCCTTGAGAGATTGAAATTCTCTGTAATTGTTTTAATTAGAAGGAGGTGTTGGCATTATTCATATTAATTAATTCGTTTCCTTACTTGCTTCGTTGCTTCATCTAATTAACTATCTTTTGTTTATTCCCATGACCTACGTAGCTTCCTATATATATATATATATATATATATATATATATATATATATATTATAATTTAATTTATCCAGTAATTATTGGGACATTTTTCAAACATTGCGGTAATTAAGTCATCCCAGCCATGGTTATCTATTAAGCCCGCATGACCAGAGATGAAGTTTGGATTATAAGTTAGGGAGGTTCACCCAAATAATTAAAAAAGAAAACTCAAAACAATGTTATTTTAAAAAATTATTGGATTTTAATCATATCAACTAAATTAACTCCAAATAATATTTTTTAAAACCTAACTTGAGCTAGAAGATGAGTGGACCGAATCGCCATTAAAGCTGTATAGCCAGAACATATTTAATAACAATTATTCCAACAATGCTAATATTGCTAGCAATAGTCATTGCTGTATTTATTATCATCAAGACTTGTTTGAAAATCAATTACAATAATTTTGAAGTGATTGATGTACCAACTAATTAATTAATAGGAATTTAAATCTACTAATTATCTTGTTGCAATAATTAACTAAGTTGGATGTAGCAAATTTTCTTTTCTTTTCTTTTAGCTTTTGGCAAATATAAAGTAAATGAAATAGTAGAACGTGGGGGGCTAAAATTTAGCCATTAATTTGAAAGCCCACATTCATGGAAGAACACAAATGGTACCGCAAGAAAAGACTGATGAGATTATTTAATAGCTGCAATGGAAGACCGTGAAAGTCTTGGCTGTGGATGGTTGAAGAAGAACATTGTTGGTGATCATTTCAATGTAGTCTTGTTGATTAAATAATTATGAATTTAAATTTTATTATTATTATTTTATTTAATAAAAATTAAATATAAAATAATAGAAATATATACAAATTTCAAGTTTAATTTTATTTATTTAAAGAAATGTATTAAAAAATTATATAAATTATATTTTTAAACCATCCTTAATATTATAGCTTTTGGACGAGATGTGCTTGTTGACATCGTTGATATTCGAAAGAGGAGTGTAAACGTAAGAATGAGGGAAGTAATTGCCTGCAATATTGGTTGACTCCAACAAAGTATATGCCTGTCTCATGCATGTATTGACATATATATAATACATCCAATTAAAATACCAGCTAGAGATGAACAAGTAAAAGTAAAACAGTGCATCAAAATAAAGTTCAAATTAAACCAAGACAAAATTAGTTGATTAAGCTATTCAAAGATGCCTTTGCAGCTTAATTGGAGCCGCTAATCACAATAAAATTAATACTTGTACATGTATATATTTCTAATAGAATATTTATGAATTCATTAGCATGAAAGATCGATGATTTATATAGAATATTAGATATATAGGGCATGTAATGCACAATAATTAGGTATCAATATTTTAAATCAGGCTCTATTAATTATTTGTTATCCAACAAAAAACACTATATTAATTTGAAAACAAAAGAATAAAGAAAAACCCAGTCTGAAAATAAAAAGAATTGTTTTCATATTTCACTAAATTATGAAAATAATTAAATAAATTGAAAATGTTTTTTTGATGATTGGTATGTACGTACTTGTACATGTATTTCTCTAATATCTAGACTGGGATTCCTCCAATCCTGCCTTCTCCAATAGCCTTTAATGGTCAATATATATGATTTCTTGAATATTATCCTTCAAATTAAGATATTTTGGTCTATTTAAAAAGTCATCAATCGAAAATTCATATACGTTGACAATTATACGTTGGATTGTAAGTCAATCTGTATACAAAGACACTTCAATTTTTTTATATTTAGAATTCTAATTAGAACAAATTCGAAAAATAATAGCAAGGCAATATTCAATAAAGTGCTCGATAAACGAAACACTGAAAGCCCAAAATAAGAGGAAGAAAAATATTAATGATTTTACACTAGGCAGAATCAGAACAAATGTTAAAAAGACTCAAAATTAAAGGAAAACAAATTACAAAAAAAGAAAAAAGACGACGAGGCCTCCATGTCATTTCGAGTTCTCTAGAGGTTGTCTTTTCATTATTTTGAATCATCCTTGACTATTTTACTCCAAGCAAGTGGACAGGTCGATATGGTCGGCATTTCCCTCATGCTCGTTTGTACGTACGTAGTTAGGCACTGTATTTCAATCTTGGTTCACACACACACGCATATACACACGCATACACATATCCCTCCTCCTCCACAAGACAGATGCCTTCTATTCTTTGTCTGACAATAAAGCTTGATCGAACTTAATTATACGAACCAAGCCCCAACTTTTCTCGATGTCTTTGAATAGAATCTCTCTTCTTTTTGGTGGCCCCTTTCCTCTTTTTCTTTGGGCGCAACCACAATTTTCTACCTAAATCAATGTCCTCGTTACATGCATGCAATCAGGATAAAGTGTAATCTCCACTATTCAATGGATTTCCATTCCAAGTCCAATTCACGAGTTTGGTAAAAAGGGAAGCTTTGGAGAGCAATATGTATACGTTTTTTAGAGATCGATGATAACCAAGGGGTCAATTGGTGGCCACCGTTTTCCCATGTTAATTAGTAATGTTTTAAAAGTGACATTGAAGTTTCTTTTCTCTTGAAAACTCTAGTTAGTCAAGGCGAAGAATGGTAGATATTTAGGGTTTAGGATGTATACGTGCCACGTAAGCCAGCCGTTGGCCATCATCGTGTTTGTCTTGTCTTGAACCTCACGAGCAAGATTTTCAAAAGGTACCATAAGTGAAGGAGAAAGTGGAGTAAAGCAATTGAACGTCATTAGATGTTGAAAACCCGTGTGCAATAAAAAGAAGAGAAAGCTTGGGTTAAGTCTTAAGTCAAGAAATATGGCCAAGAGATGCATACATCTAACAATGCAATGAAAGCAAACACGTATCTCCAAAAAAAAAAGAGCTGTTAGCAAAGCTTTCAATAGATGCAGAAATTTGTACACAAATTCTTCCATGGTCAAAACTTGAGGCTAGAACAAACAATAGCGAGATCTTAACAGATTTACCATTAGTAATTGTGATATACGATGCAAGTGTTTGTTTTTGTGTTATAATTTTTTTTGTTTTAAAAAAATTTTAATTTAATATTTTTTAATAATTTTTATGTATTGATGTTAAAAATAAAATATTATTTTAATATATTTTTTAATTTAAAAATATTTTTTAAAAAAACATGAATGTAAAAATTGAAAAAGTTGGGATGTCAAAACATGGAGATAGCTAGGTAATAGTAACTCGATCAAGTTACTCTCATTTAAACATAATTTTTTAAATAACATTTGATTACTATTTCCAAAAAAAAATGAAAAAAGATGAAAACAAAAAAAAAAACTTTCTTATATTTTTTATTTTAAAAATACATAAATTTACTTTAAAACTAAATATTTTTTTCCAGTAGAAAATCTTAAATTTTCATTATAACATCTACCTATTTTTTTTTTATTTAAAAAAAACTATAATAGGATAAACATGGTGGAGACTTGAGAGGTGTCAAAAGAGAAGCTAGAAAGAGAGAGAACTAGAAAGCCAAAGCAAGTGACTCGGTCCCACCGGTAAACAAAGAACATAGTTACCGGGGAGCAGATCTAAAACGTGGGTGACTTCATGTAAGAATGGGACCCACCATTAGACTAGGCAACTGTCCAACCCGGTCTCCAGT
Source organism: Populus tomentosa (assembly GCA_018804465.1). Classification (NCBI taxonomy): domain Eukaryota; kingdom Viridiplantae; phylum Streptophyta; class Magnoliopsida; order Malpighiales; family Salicaceae; genus Populus; species Populus tomentosa. Next base: position 365,235 of record CM031975.1, read on the forward strand.
CATAACCAAGCCTGGCCGTCAATCTCGTTGACTAGGCTTCTCCTGCTCTTACTTAATAAATAAAATATACAATATTTTAATTGGCTCATTGAATTTCATCACGTGGAATACGCCGCACAATAAGGGGCGGTGGGATTCAGAAATATTTTTTTTTCCCTTTTTCTTTTGATTTATGAGAAAGAGTCAAAAGTCTTTCTTGATGAAATGTAGACGAAACCTCACTATACAAATCTCGTCAACATTTTATAAATTTTGCTTCCATTCAACCCATGCCCAATTTCCATACCCGGATCCATATTTTAATTTATAATTTTTAATTTTTTTAGTCATCATTAATTATTCGTATTTGAATTTTTTTGGGAGAATCTTAAAATAATATTTATCAATAAACGGGTAGAAAACATCTTAACAAATGAAATTTGCCGACATATAAGTTTACTACAAATTCAGGGAGGTTGAAAAGTCAATCTGTGCTCCATCTCTTTTATTGTAGAATGGAATGAGAGGGAGATGGAGACCAAAAAAACGTATAAATCATGATGGTATCTCTAAAACCCACTTGAGGAGACTTATTAGAGATATTTAAAAATAAAAAAAAAATTATAGTTTTTTCATAATCAATATTTTAAGAAAATTTTCAACGAAATTTAGATAAAACTCTAATATATATTAATTAATAAAATATTTTTAAAATTATAATTAAACTAAAATACAATTTCAAAAACATCAATTGCAAAGGGGTGTGTGCCAAATGTTATTCTCATGATCTCACCAATATTTAACAAATGCATGCAATTTTTTTTAAAAATAACAAAAAAAATCATAAATACACAACGTATGTATCATATATGGATACCAATCAGATTTTAACACTTGCTTCCTAATAATTTTATACCCGTGATATCTAATCTTTTCTTATTTTTTAGTTAAATTTTGCCATTAAAATAAAAAAAATTATAGTATTCAAAATATAAAATTTATAGTATAAATATCATAAAATCTCTCGCTAGAATATATTTTTAACACTATAATTTTTATTTTTATTTTTTCAAATATTAGCATCAAGATATTATTAGAGGTCATGGCAAAGATGGATTATCCACTTAATCTATATGGGTATCCATTAACAAACCACTTCTTGCCAAGTCACTAAAAGTCCAAACATCCTGCGGCAAGGCTACCATAAGAATATGCCATTACTGCCAGCTGGAGAAGTCCTGACGCACCACCTGACGCAACCAATAAAAAAACCTATCAATTTCTAAATAAATCAAATTTCAATCCAGAAATAAAAAATAAAATAAACTAATTTTTTTTTTTGAAAAAAAACAAATCTCTCTCTCTTTGGTCCACCCTTCCAACCCTTTTTATAGCCGAGCTCATTGCACCGGTAAAAGACTTCAAAGACTTTGCCCACAAAACACACACACAGACAGACACCTCTCTCTTTCTCTCAAGAAAATCTCTCTTCTTTTCTTGCGTTTCTTCTTGTTACCTATTTTTTCACTCTTTCTTGCCTTCATTTATGGACAAAGGATGGGGTCTTACTCTTGCTTCTGATCCCGTTTCTGTCTTCTCTAGCAACAGCAGCAACAACAGCCCGGTTGGCTCTTTTTTGAAGGTCAAAAGGGACTTCAGTTCTGATCATAACATGGCAGATTCTAGGCATATTAATAATAGTATGTTTCAGTTTCCGGTTAGTCTTTCTGCCGGAAAGGAAGAGGTATCATCTGCTGCTGCTCATGAAGTAGACTTCTTTAAGGAGAAGATCAATAGGGTTGATATTGGCCATGATTCTAAATCCACAAGTGTTATTGTTAAGAAGGAGAATTCTCTTGCTGAAGTTGCTCCAAGGTCCAGTGCTGCTCTTGATGTAAATGTAAGAGAAATATATATTTACCTTTTGAATTATGGCTTAATTATAGTTTTTCTACAAATAGAGATATTGATTATTATCTTTTTTTGGTTTCTAAATATAGACTGGATTGCACCTTCTAACTGCTAACGCTAGAAGTGATCAATCAACTGTGGATGATGGAGTTTCATCTGACGGTGATGATAAGAGATCAAAGAATGTTGAGGTAATAATTAATTAAAAAGATTAAAAAGAGGATCGATTTTGATTTATTTTTTATTATTTGAAGACTTCCCACTTAAGGATTTTTTTTTGTATATGCTGCAGCTAGCACAATTGCAAGTGGAACTTCAAAAAATGAACGCAGAAAATCAAAGGTTGAAAGACATGCTTAGTCAAGTAACCAACAATTACAGTGCCTTACAGATGCATTTTGTAGCTTTGATACAACAACAACAACGGAACCATGGAGTTGAAAGCGATAAAAAACAGGAGGTGATTAATTTTCTGCAATTATTACAATTCCAAGCGTGTGTTCTTGACGTGATGATTGTATTACACACTATGCTGGTCCGAATAGCTTAAATTATTTGTTTTTGATGTGTTCAGACTGTGGATGCAAAATCTTCCGAGGAAAAGAAACATGAGATGGTGCCTAGACAATTCATGGATCTAGGACCTTCAGCTGAGACTGATGAGATATCCAATTCATCGTCCGAAGAGAGGACTCGTTCTGTAACACCTCAAAATCATTTCGAGGTAGCTTCGACGAAAAACAATGGTAAACTTGAGATGGTTCAACATGATCAAGAGAATTCTAGTTTCCGAGGTGGAAAGAGAATTGGCGGAGACGAGAGTCCTGAATCAGAATCACAAGGCTGGAATCCTAACAAGGTTCAAAAGTTGAATCCTGCTACTTCTGCCAACAAGGCTATTGAACAATCAGCCGAGGCAACCATGAGAAAAGCCCGTGTCTCGGTTCGTGCACGATCGGAGGCTCCCATGGTATGTAATTAATAGCTAGACTTGTTCAAGATTTTCATTGAATTTTGAAATATTAGTGTGGAACTAATTAAAGTTTGATCAATTCCAGATTTCTGATGGCTGCCAATGGCGAAAATACGGTCAGAAGATGGCGAAAGGAAATCCATGTCCGAGAGCTTATTATCGGTGCACCATGGCAGTTGGTTGTCCAGTTCGCAAACAAGTATGTTTCAGTCCATTTCTTGATTCTCACTCGAAATGATTTTGTCTATATTTCAAGAGAAATCATGGCTAGAACTAATGTGATTTAATTTGATGATCAATTGCAGGTTCAACGTTGCGCGGAGGATAAGACAATCTTGATCACAACTTATGAAGGCAATCACAACCACCCTCTACCTCCAGCTGCAATGACAATGGCGTCAACAACAACAGCAGCTGCAACTATGTTACTTTCAGGATCAATGTCAAGTGCAGATGGAATGATGAACCCAAATTTGCTAGCAAGAGCAATACTCCCAGGTTGCTCATCAAGTATGGCAACGATTTCAGCTTCAGCTCCGTTCCCGACCGTAACATTAGACCTCACTCAAAATACAAACCCTCTACAATTCCAAAGACCTCCGACACAATTCCAAGTCCCTTTCCCAGGCCAACCCCAGAATTTTGCCCTAGTCACAGCTCCACAATTGCCTCAGGTTTTTGGTCAAGCCCTATACAACCAATCAAAATTCTCCGGTCTCCAATTGTCTCAAGATATAGGGTCATCGCAATTAGGCCACCAAGCTCAACCCCAAATATTTCACTCAGGACATCAACCTTCCCTGTCTCATGACACATTGAGTGCTGCCACTGCCGCCATCACCGCTGATCCTAATTTCACTGCAGCACTTGCAGCTGCCATCAGCTCCATCATTGGCGGTGCTAACAGCAACTCCACCACCACAACCAACAACAACAACAACAGCAATAGCAATGCCACCAACACAAGCAACAGAAATTAATTAGACATGTCTTATTAATTTTTTTGTTTCTTATGAACAGTTAATTAATTTCTTTCTTTTCTTTTTTAATCCCTTTCTTTTTAAGGGATGAGAATGAGGTTCAGATGTTCATATTTTTCTCTTTTTTTTTTTCTTGGTCTTTGTTGTGGGGGAGGGGTAGAAATCAAGTAAAAACACAAAGCTTCATTCTTTTTGTCATTTCATGTTCAATAATCTGTTTCAGATTTTTCAGTGAAGAAGATGATCATCAATACACAAAAAAATGATCAGCATATAAATTTCCCATCTTCCATTAATGATCAATGTCTTATCCATTAATTGCTCCCTTAATTTCTTTCTTGTTTTCATACCCCAATGACTTGTTTATTCATCAACCTTGAAAACAATGTGCGCAAGAAAACAAAAACAATAAACTACAAGTCAAGAAACCAACGAATAAGGTTTGAAGGGGAGCAATATGCTGATCTAAGCAGTCAAGAACTACGGCTAGACCAAGAACAACTGTTTGACACGTAAAATGTTTGTGTTGTAAGACAGGAGGAAGGCTTAGCTAGGCTGCAAGAGTGGACTTTGAGGAGACTTCTAGGCAACCACAACATGTGGGGGGTGATGAATGAATGTATCAAAGTTGGATTGCGAAAGCTATCTTCCAGGGTCAAATTTGGACCAATGAAGAAAAGAAATAATGGGGGGATTTGGTAAGTTTCGTGGAGAGTGGTGAAGAGGGACTAATTTAATTGGACAAACTAGGATACGATTGCTGACTTTCCATGCAAAGTATCCCTCTTGATTGGTTTCACTGACATCATGGCGTGGTCATGTTGATTCAATCATGTGAATATATATTATATAAGATTTTTACTTGTCCTTGGATAATTGAACGTGGAGCTTGGTGGGTCACAACCGTACCTCTTCAATCTATCCACCGTACATGGAAGGGCCTTTTACTCTCCTTAACTTTACCAACGGTTTTCGCACATGCTTTCATGTGATCCGAGGACTTGCGCAATACCCATTATTTCTGATTTTCACACCATTTTAGTTTTTATTATTTCGATGGATGATGATGAAACACCCCCCCCCTCTCTACATGAAATTGTCCTGTTTAATCATCCTTTGCAAAACTCTCAATTTTCCTCTAGAGGGAAGATAAGAAGAGAGAAGTATTAAGAAAATACTTTCAGCTATGATTTTGACAAATTAATGAAATGAACCTAGAGGTTTCGGTGTGGACTTGCTTGATAGTGTTGCTGATGGGGTTTTTGAGATGATTTTTCATGATCTCTGGCTTTGAAAATCACTATCGACAAATTTGAACCTATAAGAATTTACGTGCATGATTTTTTTGAGGTTTGAAACCATTTTTCTTTTTATCTCTTTTCAAAGCTGGATATTTTTTGTGAGGTAGATCGAGCATGATGTGCGTGAATATAGATATTACATTAAACAACTTGACAATCAACTTGTCCATACAAGAAACAAAAGATGATAGAGCTGAGAGCTTCATTCTGAAGCAAATACGACCAGAAACAGAGGATGACTCCATGATGTAAGCCTGCTCTTGGCATAATCCTAGCCTTGTCAAAAGTTGCTGTCGATACCGTACTGCATGGATTCTCAGTCCATGTCAATTGGATTTGAAGGACTAATTCCTTGGCCCAATAGCCACGGCCCAAAAAAAGGGTCTTCTTCTTCGTTTGGGCTTTCAATTGGGTGAGTAACTAAATTGGGTTGAGTGCAGTATCAAGTGGGGTTTTAGTGGTATTTAACATTGTGATCCATCCCCACATTAAAAGTTTTTTTTGATATTTTTTTTAAATTATTTTTTATATATATTTTTAGATTATTTTGATATATATACTAATATAAAAAATAAATTTATTTTAAAAATAAATTATTTTAATATATTTTTAAATAAAAAAAAACCTTAAAAACAATAATTTACTCCATTATCCAGCATGCACAAGTTATAAATATGCTATGTGAAAAGGTATTCACTTTCCATATTCATACACAGACATACCTGATTTATATCGGATTAATGTTTATTATACCCATGCATGTAGATAAACATTTTTGTATATAGAAATATAATCTCCTCAATCTCAAGAAATCAATGAAGAAATTTAATTTTGAAACTTCTAAACTACATGAATCTCCTTTGGTTAATTAGGATGCCCCAAAAACGAAACATCTGTAGCAGCAAAGTTTCTGCCAAACCCTGCTTCTGCTTCTTGTGAACCCAGCAGAAAAACATGAAAAAAGCCATATTTCACTGATTCTACACGTGATTTCTACCACTCTTTCTGTTTTTAACAATCAAAATGGGAAAACAAAATGAAAGAAATGCTTCTCCTTTGCTTGTAAGATTTTCTTTCTCCTATTTCTTTCTCATTTTTGTGTTTATCTCTCTCCTTTGCTTGTAAGTATGCAGTAGTAGCAGTTACAACATCAACATCATAAATTAATTCAAAAAATTCTATTTTTAAAATTATGAAATAACAAGATTATATATATTTAGGATGCAATAATTAAGCATAAATACTTATGTATTAAAATTTCTCCATTTATAAATATCTTTTTATAATTTAAACAACATATTTCTTCTCTATGGTGACAAGAAAGTTTTTATTGAAAATGTACTTGATTGTTCATAATTAATTATCACAATATATAAATATATTTAACTGTTTATAATCACTTGCTTATTACGAATTAAGAAGTAAATAGTATTTATTTTATTTTTGAAGGTCATTAATAATATACTTTGAATCGTAATAATTAAACAGAAATTATTACGACTCAGAAATTAATTATTAAAAAAAGAAGATGACACACCATTTTCATCACAATGTAGCGTGTAGTAGCAGAAGAGGCAACCAAATCCCATGCTTCGCTGACACGTCAGCTTTTCATCTATAGCGACACAGATGATCCATCATCCTGCGTCACGACAGCACGATCTACCACATTAAACGACATCCCAACTTTCTCGTCCCCTTAGTCACCGTTCATTTTAAGATCAACGACCTGAAATGGATTGTGCTAAACTTCCTAACTAAGTACGGAATCCCTTTTTGTATGCTTTATTTTTGCTTATTTTGAATCCTTGAAATAAGGGTAAGAACGGGAATGTTTCCTGTGTTTTGTTAATAAAATTTATTTATTTTGTAATATTAAATAATTTTGATATATGATATTAAAAATAAATTTTTAAAAAATAAAAAATATAATTTCTTGATGTATTTTAAAAAAACAATATTTTAAAAATAACTATTATCATAATGTCAAACAATATAGTTTGAAAATAAATAAAAAAAATTAAAAAAATATCAAAATAAATTACAATGAGTAACTCAAAAAATAAATATGTATATAGGTTGCGCTTGATTACTTTCATAATATAAATAAAAGAGACAAAAACATGTTTGGATGTGGTGACAAAGAAAAAACAATAGATATGATTTTAAAATAATTTTAAAGTGAATTTATATACTATTTATTTAAAATAAAAAAAAGGATATGTCTCTTTTGTTTTTGTTTTTTTATTTTAAAATAATAAATAAATACTATTATAAAAATATTAAATAATGATAATAATGATGATAATAATAATAATAATAATAATCTCTCATATTAAACGCTACAATATCTTTTTTTAGATGAAAGATGCCCATTGTTCTTACACTAGAAAGTTTAAGGACTTAAGTGGAACATATCATATTATAGGGTTGAACATGAAAAATTACCCACCAACAAACACCGAAAAGGGGTCATGACTAATTGGACCTATCCAATATCAATGGCTCAAACCTTAAAGAATCTACACCTTCAACAGCCTAGATTAAAAGTTACCCTTCCAAAGATACCAAGTAGCTTTGCTTGGTCTATTGTGGGTCTTTACAAGTTGACAGGTAACTTCTCTCCCTTGTTTTCTATATATTCTCTTCTCTGCACCATTTCTCGCTCCGTGACTCTCTCCTTTCTCCTTTTGCTTCTCAAAAATCAAAATCCGTGAGTAGCTTTATATTTTTTTTTGTTGTTTTATAACCCTTTTTTTGTTAATGTGTTTTTGTGATTATTTTTCGTAAAAAGTGGGTTTCTTTTTGTGTGATCAGTGTTTTTTTTTATAGTTTTTGTGGTGGTTAGATTAATGCTGGTTAGATTTTGTGATAATTAGAGTTGAATTGCGTCAGCTTGTTTGTTTTATTGTGTGCTGAACTGGGTTTCAATAAAGTTTCTTTCATTATTTTGAAATGAAGAGCTAGGTGCAGGTTATTTTCTGTTTTGTTGGTGTAGTTGAGGACTTGAAGGGAAATAAAGGATTTGAAAGTTTTGATCTTTTTCTATATTACTTCGTTGAAATGTAAAGATTGACTAAAGAAATGAGCTTTGCTTGAGCCAAGGACATTGCATACAGTAGACTACTTATTGTTTGAGTTAAATTTCATGACTTTATGTTAGATTTTTTATTTATGATTATTGAACATGATATTAGCTTTCTTCTTGATAACGGGTGTTAATCACTTTGGATTAATCTGATTGATTATATTGGTTATTGTGTTTCCTGAATTGGGCTTGATTTTTTATTTCTTAATATCAATTTATAGGTGTAAACATGGGAGTGAACTTGAAAGCAATTGTGGGGTTTGTGTTTCTTTCATTTCTGTTGTTTGCTGTTGTGTCATCCGCGTCGAATGATGGTTTGGTTAGAATAGGATTAAAAAAGGTGAAACTTGATAAGAACAACCGAATTGCTGCACGGCTTGATTCCAAAGAGACCTTGAGAGCTTCTATTAGGAAATATAATCTTTGCAGTAATCTTGGAGAATCCGAGGATACTGATATTGTTGCATTGAAGAATTATCTGGATTCTCAGTACTATGGCGAGATTGGTGTTGGCTCTCCTCCTCAGAAGTTCACTGTGATCTTTGACACTGGTAGCTCCAATTTGTGGGTGCCATCATCTAAGTGCTATTTATCGGTGAGTTTATGTGCCCTTAATGTTGACGAGTGCATACCAAATGAAGATTTTTTATTGTTTAAGAAGGAGATTAGGAATTGATTGTTGGAAATTTATTAATGGTTTAACTTTGCTATACAGGTTGCTTGTTACTTCCATTCCAAGTATGACTCTGGAAAATCAAGTACCTACAAGAAGAATGGTTTGTTTTTCCTTGCTAATATCAACAATTTCTTAACTGCATTTTGTTATTCAATCCATGAGAAGACAGTTTAGCTTGTTAATTTGTATGTGGTACATTGGACGTTTATCTAGAATGTTTAGGTCCAAGTAAATATGAAAATGCTGCATATTAATTTCTTTGTTGATTAGGTATGTGGTTGCCATGATGAGCTATAATCTCTATAGATACCAGCATTAGTTAGGAACTAATGATACCTTCACTGTAATCTTAAACCACACAATGCATCACTAGCTATGATTATTTAGTCTGAACTGCTCGTCATTGCAGTTGCATGAGCTGTATGACAGAGAAACTATCATATGGGTTTTTTTCTTTCTCTCTTTTTCAGGAAAAAGTGCTGAAATTCGCTATGGCAGTGGATCTATTTCTGGTTTCTTCAGCAATGACGCTATTGAAGTTGGTGGCCTGGTTGTGAAAGATCAGGTAATGTTGTCTTTCAACTTATTTGCATGTTATTACATGGTGTGATTAGCCAGTCTGTTCTCACTGCTGTTTTTGAATTTTAAGGAATTTATTGAGGCAACTAAGGAGCCTAGTATCACATTTTTGGTGGCCAAGTTTGATGGTATATTGGGACTTGGGTTCAAAGAAATTTCAGTGGGAGATGCTGTGCCTGTCTGGTATTTGTCTTATCTTTTAGTTCTCACTGACCATTTAAACGTTTTTTATGGTTTGTGTTTGAGTGACACACGTGCTTTTTGAACAGGGACAACATGATTAAACATGGTCTTATCAAGGAACCAGTATTTTCTTTCTGGCTTAACCGCAATGCAGAGGATGAAGAAGGGGGCGAAATTGTATTTGGTGGGATGGACCCGAAACATTACAAGGGCAAGCACACTTTTGTTCCTGTGACAAGGAAAGGCTATTGGCAGGTTGGTTGGCTGTACCCTTTTCTTTTCTTAAGAGTTCTCAATAAATGTTTTATCTATATTTTTCAATTATTTTTCTCATTTTGTTTTACTGTAATTCTTGCTCATAGTTCAACATGGGTGATGTCCATATTGGTGATAAACCAACCGGTAAGTTCTCTCTTATTACCTTTACTTCTTAAATAGAAACTCAAATATACAAGTAGAGCAAAGCTCTGTAGTAAGACATATTGTATGTAGCATGTATCCATGTGTCTTTATCTATATGTGCTATCTTGCATATGATTCTACACTACCTGTCATCATATCGTCTAATCACCTAAGGATGCTTCTATTCAGGGTATTGTGCCAGCGGTTGTGCAGCAATTGCAGATTCTGGAACTTCCTTGTTGGCAGGTCCAACGGTATGAACAAAACACAAGAATGCTTCAGCTTGTTGGATGAATAATTGTAGATATCTTATTCAGTACACTTTGCTAGCTAACTGTTTAGCTATCCTATTTATTGACCTTGAGTTGAAGCTGTATGGATTGACTAGAACAAAAAGGATGAAAAAGTAAAAAGCTGCTGATATTTTTCTTCTGTGGTTTGAGGATATAAAGATGAGTTCATTCTCGTGTTTTGTTGCCCCTGTCTGGATACAATTATCTGATATGGATTCTGACTTTGAATTGCATATGGTAGCTTTTAATTTGATTTTTTTGTAACCGTTTTATGTCTTCAACCTAACAGTGTAATAGACTTCTAGACTGACCTTGTCATTGGCTTTGAAATAAATTTTTTTGATATAAATCATTTAGAGGAAAAATTAGAATCTTCTATGATGCAGATCCGTAGTTCAGTTGTCAATTTGCGTATGCTTAAATATTTGTTTGTTTCTCTCTCTCTTTCTTCCAGACTATAATTACCATGATAAATCAAGCCATTGGAGCCTCTGGAGTTGTTAGCCAGCAATGCAAGGCTGTTGTTTCACAATATGGGGAAGCCATAATGGATTTGCTACTCTCTGAGGTGAAAACTAGCCTTACTTTTATTTCAGTGTTCTCTATTAACCATGGCTGATAAAAAATTTTCCCGAGACAATGGTTGTGGTCAGCATTTAGGGATTTATTTGTGTTCCTGCCTATGTTTTTACAGGCACAGCCAAAGAGGATTTGCTCTCAAATTGGACTTTGCACATTTGATGGAACCCGTGGCATAAGGTTGGGGTCTAAAGTGTTCTCTTTTCATGCTTAGGCTTTCACAATTTTACTTGGATGCATTATTTTTTCTCCTCTATACTGGCCCGCTTTTTGTTTACAGGCCAAAGAAAAGTCATTAAAGTACACCTCTTCTTTCTCTATATTACCCCTTTTCATGGAAGCAAATTCTTGCTGCCATGCATGCTACTGCTTTTGTCAGTAGAAAGTTTTACCTTGTGCTGTGGATAGGGAGTTAACTTAGTGGTTTGTAATTTTGCTTAGCATTAGCATTCAGAGCGTGGTAGATGAGGGCAATGACAAGTCATCTGGTGTTCTTGGTGATGCTATGTGCTCTGCTTGTGAAATGGCAGTTGTCTGGATGCGAAGCCAGCTGAAGCAGAACCAGACACAAGATCGTATATTGGACTATGCGAGTCAGGTGAATCAAATGCATTAGTACTTTATATATTAATCAATGAGGTGATAATACATGCATTATTCCTTAATAATTTCTTGGGCCTTTGCGATATGCTTCTCTTGCTGATACCCACGATACTTTTGCAGCTTTGTGAAAGAATGCCAAACCCGATGGGAGAATCAGCTGTTGACTGTGAAAGTGTTCCTTCCATGCCCAGGGTTGCCTTCACAATTGGAGGCAAAGAGTTTGAGCTCGCTCCAGAGGAGGTATTGTATCTGAACTCAAGTCTTACCATTGATTCCCCCCCCCCCCCACCAAACTGTTTATTGGATTTGTTGCAATGCACAAGTTGGTTATGCAACCAGCTAATCATCTTAATAATGAGGTGTCAGTGACATTTATTTGTTTGCTCTAAGAGTTACAAATCTAAGCACTGATTTTAGTCTTGTCATATGTTTGGATGCATAGCTGTAGTCAAAATTTGTATCTCTAGTAGTAATATAGTCCATAGTCTGACAATAGGCTCGTAAGGAACTTGGACATGGCCTAACTTTTCCTCCGTTTACACATGAAGTGCTCCTATTGAATATGCTACACAACTTGCTATTGCATGAAACAGTACCCCTTTAACGACACAACTTACTATTGCATGAAACATACCCCTTTAACGTACTACATCAAGCATGCATATTAATTCATAGAACTAATGCCTTTTTCCTGGTTTGTGATCAGTACATTCTCAAGGTTGGCCAGGGTTCAGCTGCCCAGTGCATCAGTGGCTTTACTGCTATGGATATACCTCCTCCTCGTGGACCTCTCTGGTACATCATATTCTCAACAAACCTTTTTAATGATCCTAAAAACATGTTTCACTTGTTTTATAACCTTCATCCCATGGTCATAGATGGTCATTTGTTCCTTTGAGTCTTACCTATTGAACTTGGGCAATTCAGGATACTGGGAGATATTTTCATGGGTCGTTACCACACTGTCTTTGATTCTGGAAAGCTAAGAGTTGGATTTGCTGAGGCAGCTTAAAGGATATTGTTCGAGGCCTGTCTCATATTTCCCCCTCGTATCAACTAATATGTAATGTACTTTTCAAAAGGTGATGGGAGTCACTGGTGAAAAATATGAAGGTTCTGGCCCCTACTTAAATTAAACAGATGTTATTGTAAATATTCTTTTGCTTGCTTGCTTCTTATCAATTACAGGTTGATACAGTATAAAATGCCATATGAATTGAATGCTGTGTAAGTGCTTTATGGCCATTTTTTCCCTTGATGCATGCAGTTCTTATCCAAACTCTTGTCCAGGTTATTTCCTATCTATCCTTAGAAAAGAGGGAGCCAAAGAGTGTTAGGTTGTGTTAGGTTACATTAATACATTTTCACCAGGTTCATGAAATGACTACTGCTCTTCAGGCATATAATTAATAATTGTCATTTACAGGTCCACAGATTGGAAAGATTTTAATCTGTTAGGTTTATGCTGTTATCAAACCTTACCTTCCTTTTAACTTCACCACCAGGATAATTGTTTCTAGTCGCTTTTTATTTAGTTAGTTTCACTAAAGATTTCAGGCTCAAATATAGCTTTGTGGGGGCATGGAAAGTGGTAGTCTAGCTTACATGGAATCTAGTACTGGGCAGCGTTTGGTATATGACTTGACCAGTGCATTTGCATGTGATTGGTGTGCGTTTTGGATTAGCTAGAAATTTGTTTTCTACTCTTCCTCCACCACCTCATGTAGTCATGTCCAGGCTTATCTACTCACCCACATCTAGTTGTCTAGTCTTATTTACTCGCCAATGTTTCTGTGCATCGTTATGCAATATAGTCTAATTTGCTCACTAACGTTCACTCAGTCCCTGTCAAAGAAAAGTCTCTAGTGTCTTGCTTTATGCTTGACATGAGTCGGCCACCTTCATTTGCATATATTCTTTTGGTCACCAAACAACTGAGTGCCTGCACTCGTGCTTCCTCCTCAACCGCCAACTTTGGTGGCTCTTTTCATGGTAGTTGAGAAATTGGCCGGTGAAGACGGGAATGGTGCTAGGAGGGCAAAGAAAGGCCTGCGAAATGCGTTTTCTAACAGTTAATAGCACCAGCACCTCCTGTGGCCATTGAATAGTCCAAGAACGAAGAATTAAGATCATTCGCATGGAAACCACAAAAGGGCCACTTAGTTCCCGTTACTTCAAAAAAAAAAAAAAAATTCACATCACACTGCCTTTTCATGGTCAATTAAGAACAATGATGCACCATGCACGTTTAGTTTAGTTTGGTGTGTTTTTGATGGCATGTATGATGATAAGGGAAATCTTTAATTTCTTTTTAACTAAAATTAATTTTTTTCATGTTTAGAGTGAAAAAACATAAAGAAACAATGCCTTTTCATTTCAACCACAGTTTCAATGTAGACATTGCCACATAAACAAGTGGGACATTGATTTAATGATCAAAGGTCAAGTGGATCTCACTCGCATGCAAGTGGAGAACAAATTATACATGGATATTCAATTCCCTTTGGTTTGATGACAATGACATGATCAACAGCAGAAAGAGGGATGACATTGATGCAACTTTTTGAATTTTGTAATAAAAAACATGAAAGAATAACAGAAGGGATACATTAGTTAATGTAATTTTCTTGTCTAATTTGGACCGAACTTCCATTCTAAGCATGATACGTAGCAACATTGTTGGTGGCTTGATTTTCGTGAAAATTATTAGTAGCATTGCCAACTTTACATTTTCCTACCATTCCATAAAGAAATTTAAGAATTAAGTCTATTTTCTTAAATTCTATATCATAGTTTATCTTTTTCTCAGAAAATAATAATAATAATAATAATCTAAATAATAATATTATTATTAAAGATATAAAATCCATAAATTGATGATCAAGTTCTGATCGGATTAGACTCGAATTGATCAGGCCGACTTAAGTTTTTGATTAAATTATTAGATTAACTAAATATTTTTTTTATTATTTTTATTTTAACCCAAATCTTCAAAGTATATTTAAACTACTTATTTAGTTTTAGTTTGTATTTAGAAATGTGGTAATGAATACTTTTTAAAATAATTTTTTTTAATTTATATTTATTATTAACACATGAAAAAAAAATTCAAAACTATATTTTAAAAAAATAAAATTGAATCAGGCCGAAACTAGGCGAATCATCTCCTACCTCATACATTATTCTTTCGCTAGCTTTTTCACTTTTTTTTTTTCTCACCAAAAGCATGTAATGTTAAAGACGGGCACCGGCTGTCCCGCAAACTTTGTCAGCACATAAAAACTACATCTGTGTGATCTTTACTATTACCAGTTGGTAGCTCTCTATCTCACCTTCGGCAAAAACTTGCAAACAATGTAACTAACATTCTATGAGCCCATTTTAATTTCCCAATATTTGATCTAAGAAAAAACCCTAGTGAAAATGAATAATCCTTCCTGGGAAAGAAAGCAATCAAAATCTGATGTTTTTTTTCCAAGTGGGGTTTCAAAGTAGCCGCAGCAGCAGGGAGGAAGAGTCCAAAATATGTCACAGTCGTGAACAATCACAGTGTTTCTTCAAGAAATTCAAACGTATGTCCTTGTTTTTTAAGGATATTTTACTCCACTTTATGCTACTTTACACCGATTATCCATTCAACGCACCGAAGTGTTTGATCTTTACATCAGAAAGAATGGGTCCCAAGCCTTTTACCGAAAGCCAAACTGGAAGAGGTGAAAGGGAGTGAGTGAAGCCAAGGAATAGGTGGCTGGCATATGAAGAAAGCAACGTAATAGTTTGTGTTACTTGAAAGGAACGTCGTCGGATGGATAGATTCTTGGCTTTTCTTGGGAATTGGTTGCAGCTTTCTTTCATTCTTTTGCATTTGCTTTTCTTAGGTGCCTCGAACAATGCCTTGTGGATTCTTCTTGTATACTTCACCTACAATTCTAAGCTAGGAAAGCAACAAATTGCTTCGCCTAGAGTTGTAGGTTTGGCTAAGGCTATGATGCTTTAGATCATCCATTCAAATATTCTGGTGATTTCACTCAAGAGCTAGCAAGCAATTTCTTTTTCTTTGGAATCAATATGGTCATAATTAAGAATAAATTAATTGATGGAAAATAATGAATTATAACCTTGATAGAACTAGCTAAAAATTCTAAATATTGAAATATCCTATCAACCAAATTAATTAAATACATAAAATGTAAGATTTAATTTGTTACTAAACACTTCATATCAATAATTAAGAGATTTTAAACACTATTACATTTAAAAAAAAAATTAAGAGTAATGACAAAGGACTTGTAGAAAATGCCCATATTTTAATCTATCATTTTTTCCCATGAGGATCTAGTCATCGACAATGCATTTACAAGCTATCTAAGTTTCTAACATGAGTTTGACAATATACGATAATTCACTCTTGAAGTTATCTAAGTTTCTAACATGACTTTGAAAATCTACAATATATAATTTACTTTTGAACTATTAGATTGTGATATTTTAACAATTGACATAACTTATTAATTTCAACAACCACCACTTTGATCCTTAGGGGATGTTGTTTTCATAGTTCAACATGTTTTTGCTTAAAAAATATAAAATTAATGTTTTTCATGTATTTTTTAAATATTTTGATATGATAATATTAAAAAAATATAAAAAAATTATTATTATTATTTTTATAAAAATAATTTATACCACGTTACTAAACATCTCTTAATAGTAGCATTAAGTCATGCTACTATGTAATTAAAGAAGAATATTTCTTGACCTAATTAGCATTTAATCCATGAGTCGACAGTCATTATAAGTAAAGCACTAATTGACTTTTGCCTCAAAATTAATAACAAATTCCCAACTTGTTAGGTTCAAGGTATCTCAATATCATAGCATTATTAGAGGTTAATTTACCTTCACATTCATTGTCCACTACCATTAGAGACTTTCAAAAGTCAATTAGCAATGGAGATTAAACTAATCTACTCTGTATTACAAACTCTTATCCTCTAATTAACCTCTCTAAAGTATGGAATATACCAATCCATTGTATGATCCCACGCTCATAATTAACAAAAGATGTCAGCACTAAGCATGCATGTGCTCACGTGATGTCTCGTGAACAAGGCATCATTCCGTAGCTAATTAAGCTAATGAGCTCAGCGTTAAGATTAAGCAAGTGGCCTCCAAAGCCGGCCAAATTTGCTTGCAACCCACCAGCTTTCGACACCTGGAAGCTTTGCCTTTAGAGAGAGGAAGTAACGGCGGCCGGCCATTGACCACAAAATGTGTAAAAAATAAAGTTGAATGAAGAAAGCAATGTTTCTTGCTTTAAAGCCAAACGTACCAAGCCAACCACATAACTGTTTTTATAGGTGCTATATATAGAAGCTTGCAATGGCTAGCTACCATAACAAACAATTCAGCTTAATACACATCCTTTAAATCTTTTAGCCCCCCATTCTCTCCAAAATGGACTGGACTAGAGGCCAAACCATTGGCCGTGGCTCATCAGCCACCGTCTCTATGGCCAGGGCCAACCGGTCCGGTCAAGTCTTTGCGGTGAAGTCAGCTGAGCTATCAAAATCGGAGTCTCTTCAAAAGGAGCAAATTGTTCTTTCAACATTAAGGTGTCCGCAGATTGTAGCATATAAGGGGAGCGACATTACTAACGAGAATGGTAAGGTCTTGTACAATCTTTTCTTGGAGTATGCATCCGGTGGCACGCTTATCGATGCAATTCGGGAGGGCGGAGGTTGTCTTGACGAGGACATGATCCGATTGTATGCTCGGACAATTTTGCTCGGCCTCGAGTATCTTCATTGTAATGGCATAGTGCATTGTGACATCAAGGGTCACAATATTTTGGTCACTAGTGACGGGGCAAAAATTGCTGACTTGGGTTGTGCTAAGCGGGTTGATGAGGTGTCGGAAGCAGATTGGGGCTCGACGGCAACAATTGCAGGCACACCACTTTACATGGCCCCTGAAGTGGCGCGTGCTGAGCACCAAGGGTTCCCTGCTGATATATGGGCTGTTGGGTGTACCATTGTCGAGATGGCCACCGGACAGGCTCCATGGGTGAATGTCTCAGACCCCGTTTCAGCTCTTTACCAGATTGGGTTTTCCGGCAACGCGCCAGAGATTCCAAGCTTCATGTCGAAGCAAGCAAGAGACTTTTTGAGCAAGTGCTTGAAGAGGGACCCAATGGAAAGGTGGTCAGCCAGTGAATTACTTAAACATGATTTTATAATTGAAGAGCCAAATCTTATTTTAAAGGAAAACAATAGCTCAAAAGCGGACACTCCAACATGTGTTCTGGATCAAGTCTTGTGGGACTCAGTGGAGAAGTTAGAGACAACTTGGGATTCGACCCAGAATACTTCTCTGGTCTCTCCAATCGAAAGAATCAAGCAATTGACTGAAGGCAGTGGAAAAGCACACAGCTGGTCGACATGGGATGATGCTTGGGCCACGATAAGAAGCAACAAAAGTAGCGAAGAACAAGAAATGGTTTCTTGCAGTGAGGATCATAACATGGCATACGCCAATGGATCCATTGAAAATAGCGGGGCGGAGATGGCTTCGCTTTTCATGGAATATAACTTTGTCGTTCTTGACGAGCCCACAAGTATTAGTGGGAATAAGACATGTAATAACACTAGCAGTGGTGGTAGCTGTGGTGATGGCACAAGGCATAAAATACTGTTGATGCCTTGTGAAGGTAGAAAAGATGCTTTATGTAAGCAATTCGAATTTTGTCAAGGAAATAAAGTTCTGTTTTCCACATCGCAATGCTTAGCTTGCTTATCTTCATATACTGTAGCCATGGATGTTTAAAATTACATATCTGGTCATATGAAACCTGCAGAATATTAGGTCCAAACTAGTTAATCAGCCTTCTGACTGGAAGAAACCAATTGGACCAAACCTTAACTAACCAATTTGTGTTATCAGGCCACTTAACACCAGCCTCCAAAACACAGGCGCCTTTCAATTGTTATGATATAGTTTTAAACCTAACTTTATATGTCACTTAACTCAATTTTTTTAAAAAAATTAAAATAATATTATTTTAATTAAAAAATATATATTATTTTAAAAAATTAATAATTTTAGTCAAATTAATCACGTTGCAAGTCAACTTAAATTTATATATGATTGAATTAATTCATTCTCTTTTTTTTTTCTTCTTTAAACTGGATATGTTTAGGTTTTAAGTTGGTTAGATTCTAATTTAAGTTATTAAATCGATTTAAATTTTATAAATTATAATTTATAAGATATGATTTAGATGTTGGTTTAAATATATAGTAATTGAACTGTGTTTTTTTTTGAAAGGGATAACATGATGTTTTTTTTTTTTTTTTTTGAGTAAATGTACTGAACTAATTATCACATGAATTTGGGCAAGATAGAGGTAAAAAAGATATCTGCAAATCGCATGCATCCAAACCTTTATTTAGTGGACAGATCTTAAATTTCCATGAACACATGCTATGAAAGCATCTGAAGAGGTCATATATTCTACAAATGACCCCACTTCTCCATTTCCATTAGGATGTGTTTAGGCAAGAAATTCTCCCGATAACCTAATACCTAATTGACAGACTTCATTTATCACTATAGTTTAAGAGTGGTTATTCTATGAATAAATTATATCTTTCCCTAAAGCTTGCACCAATGGTGTCTCAGCAGAAGATAGAAGAACAGCACTTAGTCATTTAAGCTATCTCTTTCCCTGTCATCAGCGAATTGCAACACCATTGATACTTGTCACAACCCACCATGAAAAGCTAGCTAGATTTTATATAATTATGTTGGAATACACAAAGGGTTCTATAATCAACCTAATAATTTAAATTATTAGATATAAATTCCAAAAATAATTTTATATTATACTATCTTATATTTAATTTTATTTATTAAAATATAATTATAAAATTTAAATTTGAAACTGTTCAATCAATAAAATTCTGATATTATATTAAAAAATCATGTTTTTAAGCTAGTAATGAATGTTTCATAAATATTTTTATATTATTCACTAATAATTCTCATTTAAGGTGTTGATGTTGCGTTTCGCATTTTACTTAACCAATGTCTAGTTGCAGAGTATTAGTCCTTGGATGTGTCAAACATTCATTTTAGAGGCGATGCACCTTCATTGCTAATCCTGTAATTAAGCATGGTTGCTTCTTGGAACGACATGACATTAGTTCTCTACTTGATTCCCAACTTTCCCTACCATCGCGCGCGCGCGCGCACATATATATATATATATATATATATATATATATATATATATATATATAATTCTGTTGACGACAACCTAGCTTGATCTCAGTCATTAACCACTAGTCTTTCAAGAGTAAAAAAATCTTTTAAAAATTGGGATAATGAGACGCATAACATTTGTGTGGTGCTTGTGGAAAGGAAGCCAACGAAAAACCTTATCAAGCACTCACAACAGGATCATATGATATGACATTAATATTATGGTGGAAACTTGTTTCTTGTTTTCATTTCAGGTCTCAGTGGTCAGCTATCTATCTATTTTTATATATTTTGGAAATAACTTTTAATATATTATGGATGAAAACTTGTTTCATCATTTTTCTTTTGTGTTAGTGGTAAGACATTGTAGAGTCAACTTCCATACTTCACACTCCACGTCTCTCTAGGTTTTAAACTTGTTATTCATGTATAGAGTGGTGCATTCAAGATAATCTTTCTTTCTCATAGACTCTCTAACTGATCTGTATGAGAACTTGATCTGCCAAATAATTAAAATAAAAAACACTTGGCAATTTATTTTATGTCTTTTTTTGTTTTGTTTTTTTAACTCAATAAGTTTACATCTTTTCTATATCTACACTTTCTGTTATGGAATTCTAACCAAACTATAGGTTAGGGGATTATCCTTTTATGCTTCTTCTTTCAATTTCTGTAAACCGCCCCTCGAAACCAGAAGGATCGGCTATAAGCTTTGCGCTTGGAGCTCTCTCAATTGTGAATACTGAATAGGAAACGTTAGAAACATGAGTGGACTCCATAACCAGGAAGACTTGGGAGTTAGGAAAAGCAGGAAAAACAAAAATAAAAAATAAAAAAAAGGAAGAAGAACGATCCCTTTTCTTTAGTCAGCTGCAGCTACTCCAATAGGGATAATATATACGTCCCATTGCTTTACGGGGATTCCAATCTTGTTTAGTAATTTATACATAGTTATCACCTTGTAACCATTAACATTCTTATCAAATCTTTCTTTTTCCTACTCATCTTCAAGGTTCCAACTCAGATCACAAGTAAAAGGGTGCTCCCTTTTAATTATACTATTCTTTTAGAGCTATAGGTCGGTATTTATTCAATGCCAAAATTGTTGTTTGATAGCCACCAAGTCATGGATCCTCTGACATCTATGGTGAATACACTAGTTCAGATTTAAATAACATAGACATTTTTCTCAGGATCCTCTGACAGTTAAAGAATGAAAGGCACTTGAAGGATAATGTTAAGCACTTCCTAGTACTTATTTTAGGAGAACAGACTGTATGTTCCGAGAGTTAATTTGATTCATGGATTGGTTTCAGCCATGGAACTTTCAGGTTCGTTATTTTTTATTGCTGTACAATATCTCTGAACTCTTATGCTGGTCCTAGAAGGAACATTCTTAAAAAGAAAAGGTAGGCGATGCCAAAAATTTTATTTTGCATGTGAAGTGGTATGGTTAGAAATATTTTTATTATTTAAATCTGTTTTTCATCTTAAATTTATATTTTTTTAAAAAAATTATAATCATAAAAACTATTATAACATCAAAGACGCATGAAGTTAAATGAGGGTATTTTCCAAGATTTTTTTTTTCGTGTCAACAAGCAAAGCTATGCCCTCCACAGAATATGGGGCATGATAGCTTTTACACCTAATACATAGTTTTCCATTGATTTTTGTCTTGTCTCACACCTATTTCTCTACCTATATAAGCACCCATATAGCCTGATACTGAAATTCAGGGGTTCTTATACTCAGGCCCACTTCCTTCAATATAGATAAATGGAAGCAACAGAGATGTTCATGTTAAACCAGAAATTGAGATCAAAATCGATGCTTTGATCATCACCAGCAAAGAACAAAATGCTACCAAGCTGAAGTTGACCAGCCATCACAGTCTTCCATTTTAACTAGGACACATGCAGGCTACTTCAGGATAAGCCTGTCTTTTGGTACACAAGCCTTGCTACGGAAGGTCCTAAGTGAGCCTAATAATAATGGTTCAAAAGATGTCTGGCACGTATTTCGTATGCTTCCTTCAACTGCTTTTCTTTTGCTATGGTGGCTTGCACTTCTGATACAGAATTCCCTCTCTCTTATCCATGTTCTGAAATGTTTCTTTCACTTAAATTGGTGAAGCAAGAGTTCTTGCACCATATAGGAGTAAACTACTCGTATGCTCCTTGGATTTCATGGTTTTTGCTGCTTCATCGTCACCTATATCTGTTTCAGAAATTGTTCCCTATTTTGTTGTTTGTAGCATCTTTTCTGTTCCTATTGTGATGCTTGATATAAAACTAGGCCTGTGATAATACCATATGTATTCTGTGAGAGGGAAACTTTGCTCTCATCTAATTAATCAATCTGTATGCTGTGTATCAGACTTGTAGGCCAGCTCTTTTCAAGAAATCAATGAGAAAATTCAATGTTGCATGGTGAGCTTACTCATTCACATTAACATTCCTGGCACTCGTTTCTGTTGAGTACGCAAAAGATATTAAAGGTCATATAGCTTCAGGATTGATCGATGCTTGTGCTATCTGCACTGTCAAATCTGATTTTCCTTGGCTTGATGGTGCTTACTGCATTTAACACCTACAGGTTTCTCCACCAAAAGGACCCTGCACTGAATTTTTTCAGTAATTCAAAAACAAGAAATTCATGTTAATTTATAATCAATTGTAAGTCAAAGTCTGTATTCTTGCCAAGCAAGAGAGGAGAAAGCTCGAGTTTGAGCCTCCCTTTTGTAGATCCACCACTAATCTAAAAATTGTTGGTCCAATTCACCAGGACCTACCTTTTAATTACTCATATATTCTTAATCTTCATAGTCATTACAGGACATACGAATTTTATTTTTTTTGCCTTAACACAGGACATGGGGTTTCATGCACCACCGGGAGTGATTTTTGTAGGTTCCAAGTTATATGTTTTTTGGTTGGTGTCATCTTCTCCCTCCACACCCTCTGGGTTTCATCAAACCACTCTCAAGGATGAAACAAACTCTTATCATTGACGTAGATGAAGGAGAGAGAAGATTGATGGCCCACCAATGTAAGTCTGGCAAGTGTTCTCCATATGCTGTTCATGTGAACGGAAAAATTTGCATGTTTGAGAGGCTGCTTGATCCTGAAAGAGCTCCAAACTTTGAGCTCTTTGATGGAGTGAAGCATTCATGGCCTGAACTTCCCTAACTCCCGAAACTCCCAGCAAGATTCTTGCCCTTTATGACTAAGCGAGACCACATCGTAAACGTAGATGCATGCATGCTGTGTCTATATGGATCACATGGGCAGCCAAGATCACCACAAAACTGGATATAATCCACCTCTACCAATGATTGATTTGCCAGTTTTCTGGGGAGATAATCCTAGGTGGTGGTTAAGGAAGTACAAGAAGTTCTTTACACGTAACTTGGTTCTTGTACAACAAAGGGTTGAGTTGGCTTCTCTGTACTTGCAAGGAAGGGCATAAGTTTGGTTTAAAGGATTCGTTTTGAGTAATAAGGAGTTGGCCATTTGGAATGAGTTCACAAAAGGAACATGTATGAGGTTTGGGAGTGGGAGTAGGGAGGATGTAGTGGAAGAATTCAATAAGTTGATTCAAGAGAAATGGAGGGATACATACACAAGTTTGAAGAACTCTAGTCCTTATATGATTGCAATGAACTCTAACTTGCCTGAATCATACTACATATCAAGTTTTGTTAGTGGGTTCAAGGATGATGTAAAACCAATGCTGAATATTTTGAAGTCAGTCATCCTAATACAGGCATTTGAACAAGCCAAGAAACAAGAAGAGTCAAATCTAGCCATGATTAAAAGGAGCAGAATGACTAGTAAGATGACTATTCCAATTGGTGTGAGGAAATGGACAGGACGGCAACTTTTAAATCCCAGCAATCAAATCAAGAACGATACATTTCAAGGCCTTAAGCAACCATCTGAAACATTGTATGAGTAAAGAAGAAGGCTAGAGTGGTACTCCAATTAAATATGGTGGGAAGTACAGTCCATGCCATCAATGTAGCGTGAAGGAAATACATATGATAGAATGAGTGGAAGAGGATAGGTTCTTAGATGTGGAAGAGGCTGAAGAAGACGAGTTCAATAAGTATAGACGAGTTATTGTCAAGCCCATAGCAATCTTGGAAAGAAAGATCATGAAAAAAGAAAATAGAGCATTAGCGGCTGGATTAATTCGGTGGTCCAATTCATTTCCTGAATATGATCCATGAAAAGAAATAGACAAGATTCAGATGCAGTTCCTGTTGTTTTCTTTCGATTCTTGAGGATAATAATCCTTTCAAGGTATGGATATTGTTACGATTACTGGTACAAGGGCATGGAGTAGTTAAGAGGGGTGAAGGGTAGCAGTTACAATGGTAGAAATTCTGGTACTGTTAGTAGTTAATTAAATATAGGAAGTTAGCAATTAGGAAGGTTGTGAGAAACAGATGGAGGAAAATGAAGTTCAGTTAGTAGAGTAAGATTCATTTCATAATAATCAGATAATGAAATGAAGTAATTTTGCAGGAACTACAGAACTCTCTCCCCATCTCTTCAATCTCTCCTTTCTCTATTTTTTCCTCTCAAAATCTATCTTCTACTTTCTCAAAATCAATCTTTTTTCTATCTTGTCAAGGTGAGACCTTGACAGATTTCACTGCTGAAAATGGTGTAAAAATCCACTCCCCTGTTGCCCATGCAAACCCCACCCATACGACTTATTGCTCCATGTGTCTCCATTGATTCAATCTCAAACACAAATAGAACTGCTACCACTTCCTCGAGAGAGAGGATGAGCCACCATAAAATGCAATTGTAAGAACTGTCTTTAAGCATGATGATTCAGATACTGGCCTGTCCACTCTACCCTCGTCTACACCAGGTGCTATTCAGGTTCAGCAGCATAAAACCTTATCTATCCGCCAAGTCTCATCTTCATCATATCGTATGGCTATTTCTAATATTATGTTTAAAGGATTGATGCTTGTGCTGGCTGCACTGTCGGCACTGACTTTCCCTGGCTTGATGGTGCTTACTGCATTAGACACCGATATGTTTCTCCATCAAAATGATCCCGTACCGCATTTTTCCAGTAATTCAAATACAAGAACTTCAGGTTAAATCATAGTCCATTGTAAATACAAAGCATAGTTACAGATCGAAGTTTGTAGCCTTGCAAAATAAGAGAGGTGAGAGCTCGAGTTTGAGCATCACTTTCTTCAATCCATGGCTAAAATAAAAAAAGTTTGTCTGACTCAAAAAGAACCATTTATATTCAGAAGGGAGAGAATATCAGCAGTATGTTCTCTAATACACCAAACAATGTGAAGAAAACAACATATCAGAATTTATGCTGACAAAAGATATCCATTGTTTTTCAGCGTTAAGCTCTACATTTCACTTGTAGTGAACACAAAATGATAACCCTAATTTTACTTTCCTTTTCTGTGCGTTTCAGCTTGTCTTTTTCTCCACACTTGCAGCAATACATAGATGTCAATTAAACCCTAACCAACAATCCCATCGTGAAAATCCCCAGTGATACTATGAAAAAAAAAAAAACAACTATGAGGAGGATAAAAAGACTATTTAACAAGGGGGGCTCAGTTTCTCAAGTATTCTTCTTGCTAGTTGATCGTGAAAGTCTCGAGTCCACAGATTGCAACTGGCTCCGTAGGTTCTGGTTTTCTTCTAGCAAGCGATCATACTCAAGAAGGAACCCTTCAGATTGCTTACTTAGAGCAGCTGCATTGGCTTCTGATGTATTCACCTCCTTTGACTTGACTTCCAGCTCAGATTGCAGCTGTTTAAGTTTTTCTTGCAGTGTGGACACCTCTGTTTCTAAAGCTTTGGTCTCCTCAACCTTCCCATCCTCAAAACTTCGATTTTGTTTCTTTACAGCCTCCATGCTCTTCCTCCGCATACGAAGCTCTCTGATGTAGTGGTGCAGGCGGTCTATCATTAGTGAAAGGAAAAGGATGGAACCTGCAAAGAGTTACCTCAAGTTTATACAGGTTGAAGAGCCCATGAGGTCTCTAGAAACAAGGAATTTGCAAAAATAAATTGCCCAGTCATTCAACTCAAAAACAAAAAATTATTTCAAAAGATTCAGAAACAGACAAAACTCTCACGTTTATAAGTGCTGCTCAGAAAAGAAGACATATGCTACAAAAGAAAGCACTTCACACCATTCCTCACATATATTATATAAAGAAATTCGGTTTCCAACACTATGTTCTACAAGATCCATGAATAGGTTCACTGAAGAGCTGTTGCAAAAAATGTTAAAAAGAGATAGCATTGCATGGCATAAAAGGTATTTAAATAAAGGTAATAGCCATTCTGGAGACACATCAAACAAACAGGGGACTGTGCGGAAATTCGTTGCAGTAAATATGAAACTTTGTGAAGCAAGGTTTCTTTTGCACAATTTTACCAGTGCTAAATGATGAGAGAAGAATCAGAAGCAGGAAAGTATATATTTTCAAATATCTATGCCACCCGCCAAAGTTGTAAAAGTATAATGACAGCATATGTTCGGAAATGAAAAACACACACTTGAAGTTACAAAATCTGATGATTACCAAATTGTTGCACAGCATTTGAAGTTGCATAGCATTTTGAAATGAAGTACATATGTTTGAAAAGCAGTATGTTGAATCTTATTACAAATGAGATGTTGCCTAGCATTCTAAAATGAAGGACAAGTGTTTGAAAAACATCATGATGAATCTGATCACAGCTGAGGTGTTGTACAGCATTCTGAAAAGAAAAATAAATACTGGAAGTTATATAATCCACTTTTATCTTATTGTTATTTGAGTTTATAATTCATAACCGATGTACAATAGACAAGAGAGCATATAGCAGGGATAAAATCTTCGTGCAGCTGAAGAGAATTCCATTGGTGCAGAAAAATGCCATATTTGGAAGTAATTTTGCAAATACATGTATGATACAGGATGCTGTAAGTTTGACATCTTAAGGGAACCATAGGTCTGCAGGCACATGCATAGAAAAGCAGGCTATTATTGCTTCACTATATGGTAGTACTGTATAAGAGAAAAATCACAGCATGCATTGCTCTTTACTTGAAGTTTAGTTGTCAAAGAACGTTTTTTAATTGAAGATAGCAGCACATTTATTCACATCTAATGGCATTACCAAGCATCAAGGCAGAGTTCAATCATCTAAAAACAGGAAAAGCAGGACAACATGTGGAGACATTGATGCTGTTTGAAATGATTTTCTTACATCGAAGTAAGAATCGCGTGCTAGCTTTAAGAGCTTAAACACAAAAAAGGAGAAAGAATCATCTAATTGACACTCTCCTAAAATCCTGAACAAAGAGTTCCAACTCCAAAGTTCTCCCTTGATCTAAGACGGAAAAACGTAATATTTGGACTCTTTTGCTCAAGGTCAATCAAAATTCAGATATTGGAGTTAATCGACTCAATTTTTTTTTCCCCACAGCACTAAACATTTGGTGATCCATCTTCCATGGCGATGGATGACACAATGCTCTCTCTCTCTCTCTCTCTAAATCTTAACAAGCTACCAATAAACAGGTCCAAATCAAATGCCTCATTTCATCAAATCATTCAACACGCATGGTTAGGAGGAAAAACAAGAAAGAGAAAAAATCTCAACCTCACAATCAAAACGCACCTCTAATTTAGATATCATTCTTCAGCATTAACAATGGATCTAAGACATCTCCAATCCGGAATGAAATAGCCATTATTTCACCAAATCGTACATAAAACAGTGAAATTATCAACCCCGCCAAACCAATCACAAACATATCTATGAAAATCTAATCTTCAGCACACATTCAATCACATTACATTAACCCCACAAAGCTCATAACTTTAACAAAACAAAAGTCCAAAACAAAAACATAACTCAAGAAACAAAGAATTATTACCCATAAGAGTAGCCTCAAGAAGATGTTTAGCCATAAGAACTTGGTCTGTAGGATTAACAACACCACCAACATCGATCCCACGTTTCTGGATCTTCACCATACTATAAACACTTGAGATTAAAACCAAAAACACTGTCCCTGCAACTGTCTTAACCATGACTGGTCCACGCCCTCTTTTGAGTCGATCCAAGCTCATTATCAGAAACTTCCTTAATGGGGACTTGAAAACAAATAACAATATCATTGCCATCTCTGAAAATATCACCGTAAACAAAAGCTGAATCATGTTTAGTGTCCTTTTTGGAAAAGATTGAGACTTTTTGTGTTAGAGATTGTAAAGATGGAGTCTTTGGGTGCTCAAGATCAAGATTTTTTGTCGGTTTGAGGTACTTTTAGCAATGAGGATGGTGATCAAAGAAAAATTACAGAGATCACATAGAAGAAGGTTTTTATTGGATGGAATGGAGGCTAGTTTGGAGGCTTCCTTGAAATTTCTTTTATTGATTGATATAAGACGATAGAAATCATATATGGACCCTATATCTTTCACATTTAGTCAAATTAATCCTCTACTAGGCAACTAAACAAATTAATACTCAACTAAGCAACTAAGAAATGTTATGATGCAAAACAAAATAGACACACAATTTTTTTTTATCAATACTGATTATAGCTTGAGAACTGTAAAACGCGCGACTAGAAAAATAGGATCATGGCTCCAATATTTTCAATCCAAAATTCAAAAATAGACTGCATATACGTGCGTGTACTATCAAATGGGAAAGGAGGGTCATGGCCAAGTATAAAGTAT
Source organism: Populus tomentosa (assembly GCA_018804465.1). Classification (NCBI taxonomy): domain Eukaryota; kingdom Viridiplantae; phylum Streptophyta; class Magnoliopsida; order Malpighiales; family Salicaceae; genus Populus; species Populus tomentosa. Next base: position 393,787 of record CM031975.1, read on the forward strand.
AGATGTTGATTGGACTAAATGTTGAAACATGAGGGACTATGTGTGACTTTTGTCCTAAACATTTTAATTACATGTCTTCTTTTTCAGAACAATTCGTTTCCCCGTCAGAAAGGGAGAAAAATGCAGTAATAAATGTCTTTTTCCCTCCCTAGAAAGGTTTTTTCCTTTATATTTTTTACACCTCACAGTACTTTTTGAAGGATTCTTGTATTTAAATTAATTTAAGGATTCAATTTTTTATTTTTTCTTACACTTAGAGCATGTGCATCTCTTTGTCCGCTGTACTTTTGCCAATAAATTATTGAAATACAAGTGATCAACCTCATTATTATTATTATTATTAAAAGCTTCAACCTAATGGATCCTATATAGTATATGGTATGCTAAACTTATTTGATATTGCTGCTGATAGTGATGAATACCAGAACTCTATTTTTGTCCAAGGACTGCTTTCCAATAGCATTTCGAAAGTGGAAAGTGAAGGTTAAAATAGGCATCTACCACGATGCCTCAAATGAAAGTAAGAATAATTAAGAAGACTACATTAACAAGTTAGATTAAGATTTATAATTTAAGGATTTAGTATTTCTATTCATTTAATTATTATGATCAATGAAGTAAAATGTAAATGTATTTATAAAAAACAAAGCCTTTAAATGCTTTCCAATAACAAATCATTATAGGTTTTTTTTTTTTTTTTTAATTATATAGAATCATACTTGTTATTAAACCTAGTTTAGCTTAAATATACTCGGGACTTGAAATCTGATTTAGAACAAGTTTCTAGTTAAACTAAATAAAACTTGGTTAATTCTGTTCGACCAGGTTGAATTTTAAATAAATGAATTAATTTGATCAAATTTTATTTAAACCAACCAAGTAAAAAAATAATAATAGTAAAACATTGTTGTTTTAATAAAAATAATTAATTCAAATTAACTTAATTACCTAAAAATTGTTATAATCAAAGTTTTATTTTTAAGGAAGTGGCTGCGAGGGCTCATCCAAAAAATGGTTTCCTGGTGGCCCCTTTTGTAATTAATTCAATAAAGAAAGTTACAAATGAGCTGCATCATTCTACATCATACAATAGAGAATTAGCCTTGAATATATTACCGACAAATATATATATATGAAGTATAATTAAGCTTTGACAAAGGGGAGCACATATTTTACCGACACCAATTTTATTATAATTTCTTTTTAACAAACCCTAAATGTCAAGAAATCGACGTCAGGAAGCATAAAAGGGGTGACAAAGCATGAAAATGGACTAAGAATTAGTTTGGTTGGTGGAGGGTAGCTAGGTAGGTCCAGTAATTCCATGCTTTCTGTAAAAAGGATAATATTTGAAAGCAAAACTACCTCGTCATGGTTTTCGTTATTGATCTCATCACTCTCCTGCAGGTCCCTTCCCCGAGGCCCCAATTTCAGAAGCATTAGGCTGCCTATGCTCAATGTGTCCTTAACTTATTCTTCTCACATTTGTGCATCAAGCAGCTGTGTGTGAGGATATTGAAGGACTTGTAAATGTGATTGTGTAGAGTACTGAAGAAAATATAAATACAGAAATGACAGAAACACGTTCAACTGCAAGAACAGAGATAAAAATATAAAAATAAATTTATTTTAAAATTATTTTAAGGATAGATTTATATCTTTCAAAAAAAAAAAAAAAACATAAGATATTCATTTTGACTCTTCTGACTTTTTTTTTCCCGAGATAACAGTCAAAATGAGTGTTTTTATTAATATATTATATGCTGGTTCAAGGACAAAAGTTATATGTAAGCTACTTAATCACCAGCAACATGAATCGTCAGGGATTGTGAAATCACAGGATGCATATATAGACAGTCTTGACTCTCAAGCAACAACCCACTAGCTAGAGCATTCTTGAATTCTCTGTCTGAAAAACGATAAAATTATTGAATAATCAAATTATATTCTGTGTGGTTGAATATTACAGGATCATGTGGTAGCTCTTTCTCAAAAAGAAAGAAAAAAGAAGAAGATGATGCATGTAGCTTAAGGTGGATGAACTAATTACCTGTAATTAATTACGAAGAAAATGTGATTAACAACATCCATCATTACCTGCGCTAAAAGCTAATCACCTTTTGGGGCATGCATGTTACTGATGGACTGTTCTTGTAAGAATACTGTGAAAAAGGAAAAGATCATGGTGATCGGATGGATAAACTACTTACCAATCCGATCACTTTGCCAGCTAATGATGAAAATGGGCTGGTGCGTGTGATGTACTCTGTGATCACATGAAAATGCTAGCTACTGGCACAATGAGTTTTTATTAATTAATTCGTAGAAGTTGGCCGAATTGCAACTAATTAAATACCTCTAATTTGCTTTTGTCATTTTTCTGAATTTGAAGTGCTTAATATACCTTTATCCTCTTTTATAAGAGGTGTAATTTAACTAATAAGATTCTAAGTTTGTTTTCTAGAGATTATCAGTTTGAACTTCATAAATTTTAGGGTCATTGAAGACTTGTTTTATTGTAAACTTTAGGGGTTATGAGATTAGTTGAGATGTACGCAAGAAATGCTCATTCAACTATTTTTTTTATAAGTTATTATTTTTTTGAATTGAATTTGATGATTTTAGTTTTTATTTCCAGAAGACATATAACAACAAGTTAATGGCGAGACACTGAGATAATCCTTCAACCCACCCAGATTTTGATTCGGATTTGTGTATGAAGACGGAATCATTTGGTGGACCAAATAGAAATCGAATGTATAGATTCTCCAATACTACGACCGAGAACTTGCGAACGGCCTATAGTGTCTCAACCGTTGGGAGCTCATAATCAGTATCAAGCACCCAATATCAGGAGTTTGCGGCCTTGTAACAACATACGACTCATTTCACCTAAAAATATGAGCGACTCTTGATGGATTATGCACAACTCCATCAAATAGTCATGTATGAGATCACAGATGGGTGCTACGTGTGCATTGTCTTTTTAGTTGTATGGTCCTAGGAACGACCAGCCTCCTCCTCCTCCTCCTCCAGCATTGCCATTGTTCTAGTTTAATTTTATTTGAACATATACATTTGTAATGAATATATGGATTTTATATTATTCAAATTTATTTTATATAAATTTAATTTTTTAATTATTTTCTTTTTTTGTTCAAAAGATTTTTTTAAAATATATTTTAAAATTATTACAGATGGATGTACTGATAGGCACCATTCATCAGTATATTCCAGAGAGTTTGAAATAATTTACTCCATATGCCACTATCACCGACAAAATAATTTCGTCGGTATTTTATAGAGAGTTTGAATAAAATTACAATAAATGCCACTATGAATCACCAATGGAATAATTTTGTTGGTGTATTAAAATGGGTATTTTTTTTTGCCTGGTATTTTCTATCTGTAAAATTATCGGTGTTTTCTGTTTATCAACAGAAATGCTGACATAAATAAAATTATCGATGAATGGTTTTTGTCCGTGAATCTGTCAATAAAATTCTTGCCAACAGAATGATAGTTTAAATACTGACAAAAAATTCTATCGATAAAAATATTAAATGTGGTAATGGTTACAATATTTTTGTTCACATCATATTTAGTACTCAGCTCTAAAATTCATAATCCTTTTTAATTAAGACATACATAAAAGAGTCTGAAGCACCTACCCAACCAAATATTCATGCTTTAAAAAAAGTTGTATCTGGTTTAATAACTATATTTTTATTATTTTTAAAATTTACATGTTTATGGGTATGGCTGTAAGAATTAAAAAAAAAAAAAAAACAATTGTGATTATATTTTGTACTCAAATTAAGCATCAAAACTTTTTGGTCAACACCGCAACATACAAAGTATAGATTAATTAGGGGTTCAGAATGCTCAAGTTTAATAATGCAAGAACACAACTTGCTAGTTAAAGCGTTAAACAACCGGATTAATTAACTGATCTTGAAATGAGTAATTATGAGCACCATGATATAAAATTTTATAATAAGTTCTATCACATGTAATTTTGCAATTAAAAACAATTATTAAATCTATACTGGCTTGACAAATGAAAATTAATCTAATCAATACAATTAATTTGATTAGTTAACCTGATTAAAATTTAATTTAACTTTTAAAAAATAAAATAATATTATCTAATTATCTTATATCAATACATACAAAGTGACTTGAATCTTACGATAGGCCACGTACAGGACATGCTGAATTTAATAACTTTGAATTTAAGATGCTTATGGTGGCTCCCTCGACGATGATGACCTTAGTAATGAATGTATAAATGTTTACAGTTAACAAAAATCTAATAAGAAAAATCAATTAGACTATTTCTTGCATCAAATGCAACGTCTAAATTTGGGCGCTTTGACTGGCTGGTTTCTTTGACCTTCAGCAAGACAAAGACTCCTCCAGAGGACATGAAATTTTTTTTTCTCAATCCTAGCCCTAACAGTACTGTTATTAAACCTCTTTCCCGGCAAGTTAATACAATGATTTTGCGGCTACAATCTAATTCAAGCTAAATTTAAAATTAAATTAAATAAAAGTTAATTCGATAAATTTAAAATTGGAGGTGGATTTATTAACAGTGGCCATAACCCAAGTCATTGTAAACACTCTATCTCAAGATGATGTTTACGGCACACCAGCTTCTAATAATAAGAAAATTGTCTTTACTATATAACAATGGGATTAACCGATGATGATGATGATGATTTAATTAATTATCTTAAAAATTGTCAGCCAAGTCTACAATAATTAATTAACAAAGTAATAGACACCAAGTATAGTGAAAAAAGGAATCAAAGGCACTATTCTTACGATGAACAAAAATCATGTTAGTATATCATATACAAAAAGAATCAACAAATCATATTAACGAGGAGGTACTCGATGATTAAGCTCCCAATTAATTAGCACTAGAAAAGCTTGCTTCCAAATTCTTCTTCAGTGTCCACCCCAATATTTCTTAAAGGAGATGAAGCTGCAAGGTTTCTGAGGTCTGATAGGCTCCTGCCTAGCTGTAATGCCACCTTCATTTCATACACCTGTCCATTTTCTCTTCCCCATACATTTGTCTCGTTTATGTTTGATTCTATAGATTCTTCCATGAGCTTAAAGAAACCTGCATTGCTTCTATACATCTCAAATATCATCCCAACTTGGCCTCCATGCTCCATTGCAATCACTACGCTTGCCAAGGCACCACCAGCAACTCCTAATATCACAGCCCATGGGTTAGTAGCTCCTACGAAAGCTGACCCCAAAGCTCCAAGACCGGTAAGCAGAGGACCAGAAAACGCCAGCACCTTGTGAGCTTTCAAGGCCTTTTCACTCAATCTCAAGTAATCTGCCTTGTCTTTTCTCTTCAAAACCCCAACAATTTCTCTCATTTCATCTTCCAACTCTCTGTTCCACCCATTTCCTTCTATCTTCTTACCAAGCCCTTTAGCTTGTTTTCGCCCTTGTTGAGGCCACCAAACTGCGGGCTCTACACTTGATGGGTATCTTTCAAGCATGGCGCCTAGTAATGGAAGTGGATATGCCTTGTCTAAAGCCAGAACATTCTCCGTTGCTTCGTTGACATCACTAACAGTAGGACTGCCAACGGACAACAAAGTTTGAATCTGGCCGTGAAGCTGCTTAAACAACCTAGCAGCATTCCTTTGCTCTTCAGCAAGCTGTGATGGCTGGATCTTATTCATTATCGCCAACATTCCGGTTGCTGCAAGATACAGTATCGTCGAGGATACCTTGAGTCCTGCAAGTGGTTCACCACTTGCACTAGCGGCTGCAAGTCCACACATGGTGGCTGCCGTGAGAGTCATAGCATGAATGGAACTCAAAAGCAGGTGGTTCCAGTTATCTCTTTGCTCTCCAATGTTCTTGTGCATCTCAATTCTGTCTGCCACAGCCTCCATGATTGCGTAAAGCTTGGCAACCACCACTGGATCAGAACTACTGTTCTTGGGACCGGATCCATTCTCCATTTGTGTAGTTATCGGAATTCCATAACCACCTGACCTAATGCCCAGTTCTTCAATAAAATCTTTGTTAGAAAGCCTTGGTAGAGATAGAGGGCCGATCCGGATTTTCGGTCCGTTTATAGTGGCTCTAACTAAACTTTTATGACTGCAACAAGAGGATGAAGAACCAGAAACCACCATGCCTGAAACTTGAAGACTTGCCATGGTTGAATCTATCTAATCTTACTATATATATGTCTTTGAAAGAAGTTGTTGTCGTGAATGGGATGGTGAAGGCTGGCCTGCGTTAACGTCTCAACACTCAGAAGAAATGTGATGTGAAATGAATTGGGTTTGAGGTTCAGCAAGGCTTGGTATTTATACAAAGTGAAGGGTGTGGACCAAGATGTGAAGGAAAAAGTCTAATGGTTGAAACATAGAAGTTTGAATAGGTTTTCGTGGCTCACAAATTGGATTAGACTATTTCTTATGTTAGGGTTCGGACGTACTGGTTCAAGTCAACAGTTGATGGCTATGGCAGACTTTGGGTTTCCTGTGTATGTAAATGACTTTAAATATCAACAGACGAGTTTTCTTACATGCCTTCAAGTTGAAACAGACAAACCATCCCAAGATAAAAATCTCTAATTTATATTTGGCAAGAGGGTCACGGCCTGTTGTAAATGTTTAATCACATAGTGCATACGCATGTAACAACTACCATATTATACCCTTAATAATAATAATACTAATAATAATAAATACTCCATAACAAAATTAATTAACATTGTTTTTAGCTAATATTGTGATCACATAGTAATTTCTTCAAAACAAGGAGGATATTGTGAATCCAGCCTCAAGACTTTTATGTAGTTATTAATTAACAACATTTTGGAGGAGCTCTCTCTTATTATTTAATTAGCACATTATCCATTCACATATACAACATATTTGAATGCCTAATTTTATTATTTGAAAATGCTTTATAGTGACTAGCTTGTATCATGAGTTTAAATATTAATTTCAAACCGATTGCGAGCATCTAACAATCAAAACACTATGAGCTGTCCGTAAATTCTCGACTATCGTGATCTTCTTCTTCTTCTAAAAAATTTGGAAAATGTTCCATCGAACTTGACTCGCATCCAAAAACCGTAGCCTATAAGATAAAAATGTTATCAGTTAAATATATTTATAAAAAAATAAAAAATAAAAAATAAAAAATGAAAATAATAAAAAAAATCTTACCATATGCTTCATATGCAAAACGAACAAAATAGAGTCATCGGTATACTTGGTAATGGAATCATGAATATGTTGGTGCTGGTTCTCTATACCGAACTATGACCGTTGAGTGAAACGCACAGGCATCACATGCTGAATGTAGTCCACCCATATAGCCTTTGAGATATATGGTGGACTGCAATCCTTCCGAATCACCATGTCATTCCAGGTAGGAAGCTCACTGTCTCTCGCGTATTGGTTTTTTGCTTTCTTCTACATTTTGTACCAAAAATAACGTAACCTATAAGTTACCAATAAATTATTTATTAGTAAATGAAAAATAAAATTTTAATATTTAGAATAAAAAATATATTTTGATTTTGAACTTACCTGGTCGCAGTGTGATTTTCTTAAACCCTCATTGCAACACTATCATCAACTCTTTCCCATTCAAATCTTCTCTTCCAGTAAAAATTGATAAAAGGAAAATTTCAATAAACTAACTAAATTAACATAATAATACAATATTTAAGTTAATATTAACCTTAAATCTTGAAAACCATGCATCAATATGTGGTTTCCATTCAGGATGTTTGAAAACCTGGCTTCATAGAAACAATGAAATTTTCATCGACGATTTAAAGGCCGATATTATTGTTTTTGTAGCCTTAATGTTTGTAAACTTGAAATTGAATTCGTTAAATAATATTATTTCTTAAAAAATTATTAAACACGTCGTTGTGTATTGTGGAATGTTTATTATGTATATTTATATTTATCATGTATTTACTTTATATAGAATTCTGATCATGTGTAGTATACTACATTGTTAATACTATGTACAACCCTATATATATATATATATATATATATATATATATATATATATATATATATATATATATATATATTACATGAGGGGAGGGCTGATTCATTCAATCACAGCCTCCAGAATATATTCCAAACACGTCTTCTCCCTTAACTTCAACTTGGTATCAGAGCAATATATTTTTTATCTACAACCAGCGCCTCCCTTTCTCTTTCCAGTGTTCTGTTTTTTCTGCAGAATTTACAACCAGCACTCCTCAATCATGGATCCTAGTGCACTTCAATCTACTATTCTCCAATCTGCTGCTACTCTCACAGCAAACATGCAATCTGCTCTTCCCGCAAATTCTCCAACATTGCAATTTGCGTCAGGTTTTTCAATGGCACCTCCACCTGGATTTTTTGCGCCATCACCTGTTCACTTGGATGTAGTTTTCCTCTAACAATGGCAGCAATACCTTCCTCTGCACCGATTGTTTCGACATATTCTGCACTCCCCTCTGCTGCGTCAATTGTTCCCAACACACATCTTCATGGTGCTGCGGTAGTCCCTCTCTCAAATACTCATTAGGTTATCTTCTTGAAACTGACAAACAATAACTACCTATACTGGAGAATGCAAATGAAACCATATTTGTTGGGTCAAGGTGTGTATGCTTTTGTTGACGGGTCCTATCCTTGTCCTGCACTCTATGTTGCTACCACCGAGACAGCAGCTCCTGCTATAAATTCATTCTTCCTTTCATGGAAGCAATAAGACCAATTAATTATGAGTGCTCTCCTCTCTTCTTTATCTACTGAAATCCTACATCTTGTGGTTGACTGTGACACATCTCATAGCATCTGGCAGACACTTGAAAAATCTTTTGCCTCCCCATCACATTCAAGGATTATGCAATTACATGGTTCCTTTCAGGATTTGTGTCAAGTTGATGATTCAGCTAGCATTTATCTGTAGCGAGCTAAGGTCCTATTTGATGAGTTGGCTACCGCTAGTTGGCCTCTTTCCTTAGAAGATTTTAATCTTTATGTATTTCAGGGCTTACACAGTGATTTCAAAGATTTAGTGACCAGTTTGTCTACACGGGTAGACCTTTTATCATACTCTGATCTTCACAGTTACTTGCTCACTCATGAATACCTTAATAAGAGCTCCCTTCAATCCACTCTTGGCTCCCCTATGACAGTGCCTCTACTGCCCACACCTTCACATCCCACGACTTCAGCATTCTTAGCCCAGCTTAGTGGTTTTGGTGGGTCTTCTGGCCATTTCTATCATGGGCATGGGCGTCACCGAGGTGGATGGAGAGGTTACCGTAGTGGAACCCATGGCACCTCTGGGTCTGGTTTTCAGCAAGGTTCTCGCGAGTCTAGGACTAGTTGGCAGCAACACTCTCGTGGATCCAACAATAATTTTTGAAATGTCAAATGTCAATTGTGTTATGGTTTTGGGCATTCAACAAAATACTGCTCTCAATTCACTTCACAACATCTACAGGCTACCGCTAACTTGGCATTTGAAAATTCTCAGCTCACCTCTGCAGGTTGGTTTCCTGATACGGGTGCTAATCAACATGTGACACCAGACCTTTCCAGTATGACGAGTTCAGAGCCTTATACTGGTAGTGATCAATTGCATGTCGGGGATGGTAAGGGACTTGTTATATCATATATTGCTCATTCTAAACTTTATACTCCCAAACGCACTTTTACCCTATCAAATGTTCTGCATGTCCCACATATTAAAAAACTGTTATTGCCTGTTCAGAAATTTTGCATTGAGAATAATGTATTTTTTGAATTTCATTCATTTGTGTTTTATGTTAAGGATCTAATAACCAAGAAGGTGCTCCTTTCCGGTTAGAGCAGGGATGGTCTATATGTCTTATCCGAGTCTTCTGCAACGTTCATACCTGAAGCTTTCCTATCTACATCTGTGTCCTCCACTGCTGATGTTTGGCATCGTCGCCTTGGGCATTCTAGCTCTCGTATTTTAGGGTCTCTAGTATCAAATAATAAAGTTACAAGTACTTCAAGAGTTTAATTTTAGTTGTTCATCTTATCCTTTAGGCAAAACATCACGTCTGTCGTTAGGCCTTACTGGTCATAAAACTTGTGCTCCTCTTGAGCTTGTTTTCAGTGATGTTTGGGGACCTTCTCCTATGTTATCTACTTACGGTTATCGGTATTTTGTAATTTTTATGGATGCCTATACTAAGTATATCCGGTTCTTTCCTTTTGCAGCTAAATCTGATGTGTTTAAAATTTTTCTTCAATTTCAAGCTCTTGTTGAATGACAATTTGACACCAAAATTAAATTTGTTCAAACAGATTGGGGTGGTAAATATAGGAAATTAAACACATATTTTAAAACCATTGGAATCCATCATCGTTTAATTTGTCCTCACACACATGAACAAAATGGTACTGTTGAGCGTCATCATCGTCACATTGTTGAAACTGGCCTTACGCTACTTGGTCAATGTAAGGCTCTATTAAAATTTTAGAGTTATGCTTTTGACACGGCTGTTTATCTCATAAATCGTATGCTTACTGCTGTTTTAAATGGTTGTGCCCCTTTTGAATGCTTGCTTAAATCTTCTCCTGATTACAGTTTTCTTCGTATTTTTTGGTGTTTATGTTTTCCTTTGCTTCGTCCCTATAATCGACATAAACTAGATTTTCGATCAACACCGTGTGTGTTTCTTGGCTATAGTTCCTCTCATTTAGGTTATCGTTGTTTCGATTTGTCAACATCTCGTATGTATATTGCACGACATGTTAAATTTCATGAAAATACATTTCCTTTTGCATGTTCTGAACAGACAACGTCCTTGCCTTCTTCATCTCTACAGACAGCACTCCCAGCCTTAACTTTTTTTCCTACACCTATGACCACTCCATCTACCCTATCTCTACCATTTTCTCCAACACCTGCTCATAGGGTTGTTGCCTCACCTCCTTCACCCTATCCCGTGAGTAACAATCCCTCTCCTTCATCTCCACTTTATTATGCTACTGATCACTCTCCAAGTATGGTTTCTGTTTCTCTAGGTACGGTGATTCCACTGTCAGCAGACTCCTCTCCAGTTGTGTCCCCATCTTGGCCTCCTAGTAGTCTCACATCGGGTCCTTCCTCTGGCTCATCTCCTGGCTTGTATTTGGTAGTGGATTTATCTAACTTTGATCTTCAGCAGGTTTCTCATAATCCATCCCTTCTGCCAGCTAACTCCTCTCGTAGCCACCACATGACACTTCATCCACACTAACCAAAACAGGTGCATCTTAGTGTGTCTCAGTCCTCTGCTCCCATACGTTCTGCTCAATCCCCTGCTTCCATGTGCTCTACGTCTCCTGAGCATGAACCCCTCACATTTAAAGACGCCACTCAGCACTCAGCATGGCAGCAAGCTATGCAAGATGAGATTCGAGCTTTGCAATCAAATGGTACGTGGACTTTAGTTCCTTATTATTCCTCTATGAATATTGTTGGCAGTTGCTGGGTCTATAAAATCAAGCGGCGAGTGGATGGTAGTCTTGACAGGTATAAAGCACATCTTGTTGCCATAGGGTTCACTCAACAAGAAGGAATAGATTATCTTAAGACTTTCAGTCCGGTTGTTAAACCTGCAACTGTGAGGTTAGTACTTACTATTACTGTGTCTCGTGGGTGGTTTATTCATCAACTTGATGTTCACAATGCTTTCTTGAATGGGATCCTTTTAAAAGAGGTGTATATGGAGCAACCACCTAGTTTTTCTCACCCTACTCTACCATCTCATGTTTGTCACTTGCATAAGTCTATCTATGGTTTAAAACAGGCTCCGTGGGCGTGGTATACCAGACTCAGTGACTATCTCATTTCTCTTGGTTTTCGTGCCTCTAATGCTGACCTTTCTCTGTTTATTTACTCTGATGGCCATGATCTCATTTACTTACTTGTGTATATGGATGAACTTCTTCTTACCGGGAACAATTCCACTCTGCTGCGTCACTTGATTACCTTACTGAATTCAGAATTTAAAATTAGGGATTTAGGCTCTGTGCATTATTTCTTGGGAATTGAAGTCACCAAGATTGCCATGGGACTTATGCTCTCACAACATAAATATACTCTCGATATCATTCAGAGAGCTGGTATGTCTTCGTGTAAAACTGTTGATACGCCTGCTTCATCCTCTTCTAAGCTATTGTTGTCCTTGGATACTTAGTATTCTGATCCTACCCGTTACCGACAGATTGTTAGTGCCTTGCAGTATCTCACTTTTACTCGCCTGGATATTTGTTATGTTGTTAATAAAGTATGTCAGTTTATGCACTCGCCTACCAATGGTCATTAGTCCCTTGTCAAAAGAATTGTCCAGTATCTTCAAGGAACGGCATCTTATGGTCTACACATCACTCGGGGTTCCTCTCTTTCCTTACATGGTTTTACGGATGCTGATTGGGCTGGTAGTCTTGATGACAGAAAATCCACCGGTGGCTACTTGGTATATCTCGGCCGAACACCTATTTCTTGGAAGTCTGGAAAACAACGCACAGTGGCTCGTTCATCGACTGAAGCAGAATATAAGGCTCTTGCAGATGGTACTGCTGAGATTTTATGGATTCGGGCTTTGTTATCTTATCTTCATTTCTCCTCTACTCCTACGACTATCCTTTGGTGTGATAATTTGGGTGCTACCTACTTGTCTGTCAATCCTATCTTTCATGCTCGCACTAAGCATGTTGAAGTCGATTATCACTTCGTTCGTGATCGAGTTGCTAAAAAGGACATTGAGGTTTGGTTCATCTCCTCCAAGGATCAGCTTGCTGATGTTCTTACCAAGCCTTTTCCTCATGCATCCTTCACCTATTTTTGATCCAAGCTTCATGTGGATTCTCCTCCTTCAGCTTGAGGGGGCATATTATGGAATGTTTATTATGTATATTTATATTTATCATGTATTTACTTTATATAGGATTCTGATCATGTGTAGTATACTACATGGTTAGTACTATGTACAACCCTATACCTATATATATATATATATATATATATATATATATATATATATATATATATATATATATATTACATGAGGGGAGGGCTGATTCATTCAATCACAGCCTCCAGAATATATTCCAAACACGTCTTCTCCCTTAACTTCAACTTTGTGAAAGAGAAAAAATCATTCTTACATTGAAAGGTCGTTTCCACTAAGCTTGGTACTTATATATAAATAAATTCTGTTGTGAAGGGAACCCCCTTGACATTGCAAAATCACAGTTGATGACCCCTTGTCGTGAGTCGATAAATGTGCCTAATGTGCCTATTCTTAGTCAGCATTTAATGATTTGTGGTCGTTAGCATTGCTTCTAGAATAACTAGCAGTGATCATGTTTTCATGACATGTAATAAACTTTCTCCGTGGCATATACACAAATTAACAAAAAAGAAATTAAACAAGCTCTATTTAAAAAACAAATTGGCAGCACCTCTTCTATACAAGAGGCAACGTAACATTTTTAAACCTGCAAATACACAACATATATGCCACAAACCATATAATTTTATTCAATTTCTTCCAACAAATTAGAATAATTTAATTTCTCATAAAATTCTCATTTCTCAAGTGGCAATATAATTAATCCTAAATTTTAAAAAAATTAACCTAAATTACCAAAAATTCAAAATAATAATTAAAGTTAATCCTACACCTTTAATTAAAATTGCACAACAAAGTTGAAAGAAATAAAACTAAAATTCAACAAAATAATTAAAAATTATTATAATAACAACTAAAATTCAACACACAATTGAACAAAAATAATGACAAAACAATAATGCAAAAAAAAAAAAAAGACACAAATAGAGAAGAAAAAGGAATGAAAAATTCTTACCTTTGTAAAGTGCTTAGTGTCGGGCGAGAATAAAAAAAAATGAAAAAGAATTGTTAAAACACCTTAAAAATAGAAAAATAAGGAGAAAATGAAGAAAGACAACATACCTTAGGGTGAGAAGAGAAGATGATGCTTGATTTTAGCTCGGGTCATGAACACAAATAAGATTGAAGAAAATGAGAGAAAAATAAAGTATAGATAAAAAAGATTGTTTAATTGCAATGATATATGTTCATCTGGTTAAAATCCACTCAAAATTTAATTTGATTTAAAAATAATTTTATTTTAACTTTTTTAAAAAAATCTTGAAGCAATTTTGTTTTGAATTAATTCATTCCAATCTTGATTGTAGAACAGACTTGAAAAATTGTAGAGTTGCATAAATAATAAGTCACCTTAAATACATAATAACAAACTAAAAAAGTGAGGTTGAGAAGTTTTAGGCAAATGAAAGTAACGTGGGTGATTAAAGGAAGGTATAAAGAGTATACATGGTGCAAAATCCTCAAAATGAAGAATAAAATAAAGTGAGGGGATAATTATCAGAAATTACATTCAATACAATAAGATGAGTGGTTAGTTACTGAAAGTTACCTTAAACTTCACTATTTAAAAAATAATGCAAGATAGAAGACACAAAAACAACAATAAATTAACAGCAACAATTGCTTTACAATTGAATCAAGTTTGCAGGATGTTCAAAACTTATTTATAAGAAGGCTTCTATGTAATCTCGTACGCTAATAACTTGTAGGCAGTTGTTAATTCGTAAGCTTGTAATCTTGTAAACTTGTAGTTTCTATTACCACAAAGAAGACAAATAATATATTGATTCATGTTCTCTTGTCAAGGATTTCCAATGCATGGTTCTAATCAAGATTGTAAAAAATATTTTTTTTGACACAATATGAAAAATATAATGTAAACTTAGATCGTAAAAACATATCGTAAAATCAAATATAATTTTATTTTCATAGAAACAACAAGCAATTCCATCAATTAATCAAGATATTGTGTACCTGTTTGTGCATAATAAAATCCTACTATGCAAGATCCAAAGAGAAAAAATTGGAAGTGGTTGCTAAGACGACTCTACGCCAAAGAAAAAATATTGAAAATTAATAGTCATGTCTTCACAACTATATTTTTTTGTTGACTAACACTAGTTCCAATGTTCTCTCAGATGCATAACAATATGTAGTGTTTTAGTTTAATTGATGTATTTTGCCTTGATGAATAATACATCATTTTTAGTTATTGTTATGTTTTCTTTTAGATATTGTTATACTTTCATAAGTTTCATATATTTTTGTTACATATAATGAATTTTAACAAGTGGATTAATAAGAAATTGTAGACTTTATATAAATTAAAATCAATGAATCAAACAATTAAAACTATGATTTTTTTTTTAATTTTAAAGTCTGGTATCTTAGATAAGTTATGAGATTTTCTACATAAAAATTATAAACTTGTTTGAATTGAAGATGCTTATGGTAGCTCCCTCAATTATAATCAACTCAATAATTAATGAATCTATAAATGTTTACAGGTAACTAGTTGAATCTAAAAGATAAATTAAATATGTCTAACGTGTGTGTATATATATATACATATAATTAAAAAACTATTCAAGCAATTGTCTAAAACAAAAATATGGTGTCGAAACACTTTCAGTCCTTTAAAACTTAGTTTTATAATTTTTTTCTTACAAAGAAAAGTGAATTCGGTAGACCAAAATTTTAAAATACAATCAAATACAAAAAATTCAGATTTTTTTTTAGAAAACACAAACAAATCCCTAATTAATTTCTAATAAGAAAAATCAATTAGACTATTTCAATTCTTGCATTAAACGCAACGTCAAAATTTTGGCGCTTTGACTGGCTGGTTTCTTTGAGCTTCAGCAAGACAAAGACTCCTCCAGAGGACATGAAAAACTTATTTTATCAATCCTAGCCCTAACAGTGGCAAGTTAATACAATGATTTTACGGGTTAACTCTTCAATCCAAAACCTAATCCAAGCTAAATTTAAAATTGCATCAAATAAAAATTAATTTGAGAGATTTAAAATTAAATTTAAAATTGGAGGTGGATTTATTAACTGTGGCCAAGACCCAAGTCATTGTAAACACTCTATCTCAAGATGATGTTTACGGCACACCAGCTTCTAATAATAAGAAAATTGGCTTTACTATATAACAATGGGATTAACCGATGATGATGATGATGATTTAATTAATTATCTTAAAAATTGTCAGCCAAGTCTACAATAATTAATTAACAAAGTAATAGACACCAAGTATAGTGAAAAAAAGGAATCAAAGGCACAATTATTACGATGAACAAAAATCATGTTAGTATATCATATACAAAAAGAATCAACAAATCATATTAACAAGGAGGTACTTGATGATTAAGCTCCCAATTAATTAGCACTAGAAAAGCTTGCTTCCAAATTCTTCTTCAGTATCCTCCTCAATATTTCTTAAAGAAGATGAAGCTGCAAGGTTTCTGAGGTCTGATAGGCTCCTGCCTAGCTGTAATGCCACCTTCATTTCATACACCTGTCCATTTTCTCTTCCCCATACATTTGTCTCGTTTATGTTTGATTCTATAGATTCTTCCATGAGCTTAAAGAAACCTGCATTGCTTCTATACATCTCAAATATCATCCCAACTTGGCCTCCATGCTCCATTGCATTCACTACGCTTGCCAAGGCACCACCAGCAACTCCTAATATCACAGCCCATGGGTTAGTAGCTCCTACGAAAGCTGACCCCAAAGCTCCAAGACCGGTAAGCAGAGGACCAGAAAACGCCAGCACCTTGTGAGCTTTCAAGGCCTTTTCACTCAATCTCAAGTAATCTGCCTTGTCTTTTCTCTTCAAAACCCCAACAATTTCTCTCATTTCATCTTCCAACTCTCTGTTCCACCCATTTCCTTCTATCTTCTTACCAAGCCCTTTCGCTTGTTTTCGCCCTTGTTGAGGCCACCAAACTGCGGGCTCTACACTTGATGGGTATCTTTCAAGCATGGCGCCTAATAATGGAAGTGGGTATGCCTTGTCTAAAGCCAGAACATTCTCCGTTGCTTCGTTGACATCACTAACAGTAGGACTGCCAACGGACAACAAAGTTTGAATCTGGCCGTGAAGCTGCTTAAACAACCTAGCAGCATTCCTTTGCTCTTCAGCAAGCTGTGATGGCTGGATCTTATTCATTATCGCCAACATTCCGGTTGCTGCAAGATATAGTATCGTCGAGGATACCTTGAGTCCTGCAAGTGGTTCACCACTTGCACTAGCGGCTGCAAGTCCACACATGGTGGCTGCCGTGAGAGTCATAGCATGAATGGAACTCAAAAGCAGGTGGTTCCAGTTATCTCTTTGCTCTCCGATGTTCTTGTGCATCTCAATTCTGTCTGCCACAGCCTCCATGATTGCGTAAAGCTTGGCAACCACCACTGGATCAGAACTACTGGTCATGGGACCGGTTCCCTTCTCCATTTGTGTAGTTATCGGAATTCCATAACCACCTGATCTAATGCTCAGTTCTTCAATAAAATCTTTGCTAGAAAGCCTTGGTAGAGATAGAGGGCCGATCCGGATTTTCGGTCCGTTTATAGTGGCTCTAACTAAACTTTTGTGACTGCAACAAGAGGATGAAGAACCTGAAACCGCCATGCCTGAAACTTGAAGACTTGCCATGGTTGAATCTATCTACTCTTACTATATATATGTCTTTGAAGGAAGTTGTTGTCGTGAATGGGATGGTGAAGGCTGGCCTGCGTTAACGTCTCAACACTCAGAAGTGAATTGGGTTTGAGGTTCAGCAAGGCATGGTATTTATACAAGGTGAAGGGTGTGGACCAAGATGTGAAGGAAAAAGTCTAATGGTTGAAATATAGAAGTTTGAATAGGTTTTCGTTGCTCACAAATTGGATTAGACTATTTCTTATGTTAGGGTTCGTACGTACTGGTTCAAGTCAACAGATGGCTATGGCAGACTTTGGGTTTCCTGCGTATGAAAATGACTTTCTACAGCAGCAGACGAGTTCGACGACAGGATAAATATTTTACCGACGGGCTCTGAACAAAATTAATTTGTCGATAAAATTTTTGTTGGTAATTTGTTTTTTTTTTTGTTGGTAAGTTGGTTGATAATAAATTTATTGTGGATTTTGGGTTTCCTGTGTATGAAAATGACTTTCAATAGCAACAGACGAGTTTTCTTACATTCCTTCAAGTTGAAACAGACAAACCATCCCAAGACAAAAATCTCTTATTTATATTTGGCAAGAGGATCACGGCCTGTTATAAATGTTATTTTAATCACATAGTGCATACGCATGTAACGACTACCATACTGTACCCTTAATATACATATACATACATACATACATACATATATATATATAGTATTAATATATTAAAATTATTGAAAAACATTAAAAAATTTAATTTAATATTTTTAAAAGGAAAATATATTTTTGAAAAATACCTAAATATATATTTTTAAAATTTTTGATATCAACATATTAAAACCATAAAAAATTATAAAAATATAATTTTAATAATTTTGAAGTTAAATATATTTTTAAAATACATTAAAATATACTTTGAAACATAAATACAAAACGTTACCAAATCTACCTACAAAAATAGTCTCTTTGATTTACGTGCCATGAACATGCAGATACTTGTCGTTAAATCTCTTCACCATACAGGCAGAGAAAACATTAACATTACATGGACACCAGGTGTGGACACCCAAAACATAACAAAATATACATGTTTTCCATGCAGCACATTGGTGTAATAATTGCGAAGAGAAATTAAAAACAATACCGTCCAATCCATGATGTGAACGTCTTGATCCTGTTACTTGGGAATGTGCAAAGAGCTACAACCTTAGTTAGTTTGTTCTGCTTGTATTTCAGAGACCAACTTTCAAAGTTTGGTTCTTTTCATTGATTTGTAGCTTTCTCCCCTTTGGAGTTGTAAGCTTCATTGAAAGTCATTCCTTGTTGAAATATAGGTTGATGAGGCCCCTCTTTCCTTTAACATGAGATTTTTAGAAACTGAACTTCTCCGACCACCGCCAGAAAGAAATGTGGTTTAATTAGTGCTCACTTGATATAAGGCTTTTATGATTATAAAGATAATAATTTATTATAATAAATATTAAATGTAATAATTGAATATGACACAACTCAAAAGCTTAAGTTCACAGGCCAGATTCCAAAATATAATTTATATTATTTTTTAACATACACTCTCAAGTTAAAGCTATTTGAATTTGAAACTTTCACAGACCCACACTACCTTATATTTAATTTTTATAACATAAATAGAAATAGTATCAAAACTCTAATACCATATCAAAAAATCATCTTAATCCAATAACTTAAACTATTAAATGAGATTTTAAAATATAATTTATATTATTTTCTAATAAAAAAATCATCTTTGAAAATAAATTTTTTGATATTGAAAGGTAAGATTTGATTATAAAGTCAATAAATGAAGTTGATGAAAGTTTTTATTCGATAGATGCATATCTATCACCACTAGGTTGCATAGATAATCTTGTATGGATAGATATTTACAAAGTCTAAAAAGAGGTTTGGTTTGTGTAGAGTAATTGACATAACAAAAAGACTTCAAACTTTTTATTCAAAGACCCAGCTTTAAAGGAGGGTTGGCTCAATATAATCATTCGAGACTCGAAAAGTTTTCAAATTAAGTTTAGAAGATATTTTTCAAGAAAATTTTGTTATTTTTATTTTTATTTTTAGATTTTCTAATTTTTTTATAACTTGGAATCTTAGTTTTGTTTAGGTAAGGTTTCAAAAAATAAAAATATTCCGTAATAAAATTTATTATAATTTTTGTGTGGAGACAATTGTTTTCAACAAAACTCTGTATTCTCATGCTCTTTTCTCTTCTTTTTTTCTTATGCGCCTAAAGTCCGATATCTCAACCGATTCCAGGTACAAGAAATTATCCAAAGCAGCAAGCAATTACTTGAAACTTGAAAGCCACGAAAGTAGCTATAAAGCTGCAAGATAAATGTTTTTTTATTTCCATATGAATCACAATTTGATTTTTTTTATAGCCACGCCAGATCGACGGACTATGTCATATACACACCCTGCTATAGCAGTAGGAAAAGAGAATTAGTCAGCATAATTAAACAACTCTAGGCGTTGACATTTGGAAGTAAAGGCTATATTATAATGTAATACTAAAAAAGTAAAAAAATCTTGGACTTGCATGCAAGCTTTTCAGATTCTGTCTATCTTGAACAAGAGTGCTGAAGGACGAGATTGTGTCAAGGTTCCCTATGTCAATGTCAGGCCGACATGAGCATATAGTATAGAACAACTGAAATGAAGTAAAATACAGACTAGTCTATCAAATTGGCCACTATTATTTAAGTCGTAGAGATCACAGGATTGGCTGTTCAACAAGAATTCACACAAAGGAAAGAAATTTTCTGAAAATGACATTAAGGAGGAAAAGGAATCAAATCTCATTTTCTGTAAAATTTGATAAAGAAAATTTGAAGTAGAGAAGAGCAGGTTGGAGACGAAGTAAATACCAGCCTACTGCGATAAGGTTGTGGAAAATAACACGAAACTGCAGTGGCACGTACTGGTGATTTACCCACCCATCGACTGGCCAGAACTACGTTTTTTTCATCTATCAAAGTTTCATGACAATGAGTGGATTTTTCTTTTTAATGTAACAAATTGCATTGATTGTAATGAGGAAAGAGCAATACCGTCCATGATGTGAGCTGCACTGCTGGGTATTCCTTTTTTAGTTTGGTTTTCACTTGCATCCAGGGTCTTCCTGCATTTCATGTTTCTAGTTAGATGATAAGCAGCAATGATGTGCTTGTTTTGTCATGCAACAAACAACTGAATCAATATATCGTTTCCTCATGCCTGTATGAAAGTTTTTGTAAACCTAGCCAACGAATGCTTCTTTCTGAGCTAACTTCTTTTACAATTTGACAGTTCTTTGAGTTTACAAATTCATGCATGACTACTTAGAATTGAAAAACAGAACAAAGCTTACATTGGGATTATGATTCTTGAGTAGTGCAAGAAACCAGTTTATATGTTAATCCCTTTGTTTTGCTACAAATTCTTTTCCATGGATATGGACTTATAATTTCACCAATGTAGTTTTTAGTGTGTCATACCACACTTTATGGACATAAGAGCTTAGAAAAGCCAACCCTAAGGTAATTAGATAGGATTGCGGCTTTGCGGAGTTGTGAGTCTAATATGAGCCGATACAGACTTACCGTCAATAACCATCTCATAATCAATCATGAAAACCAAGTTGTTCCAAGGAGAAGCTGTCAACTGCTCCACAGCCACCTGAAATAATTGGATTCAGCATTTTAGAATGGTTATTTAATTTAGTAGGCATTAAGGGTTACTGAAATATAAAGAACATAATTAAGGTAGAATGAATTGAAAACAGCATTGGTAATATGATAGGAAGGTTACCAATCCACGATAGAAGAGTTATGAGTACAGAATTTTACAATAGAGCCACAAAGGTAGTGTACCTCCTTGGCAACTGTTGCGGTATCCTTCTTTCCCTTGAACATTTTTTCCAGCATTAAATGTAGGAAATGCCCAAATGGTCCCAGATATCCAAACCCAAAAAGCTGCATTTAGCCACGTTAGGGTGGATGATTGTAAAAAGAGAAGAAAAAATGTAACAATAGATACGCAAATGTGAATTAACATACCAGCAGCTGACATGCATACAACCCAGACTATTCACAACTATTTAATGCATTTAAAAACCCAACTTTGCTTTAGTTTATGCATGCTACTAGGGAATCACTATTTGGCTTTGCTATGGTCAATTCAACTACAATTGAAACTGAAAACCCAGACTGAAAGAC
This sequence comes from Populus tomentosa, assembly GCA_018804465.1. NCBI lineage: Eukaryota > Viridiplantae > Streptophyta > Magnoliopsida > Malpighiales > Salicaceae > Populus > Populus tomentosa. The sequence goes on from CM031975.1 coordinate 415,633, forward strand.
CAGATTCATGGAATGAAATATAGGTAGATTTCATCATTTCGGTGTGCAAAATGCTTGTTAGATGCAATTCTTGGTATTTAGCAGGACATGATCAAAGTTAAACAACAGGATAAAAAGTTCATAAGTAGCAAGAAATAAATGGCAGCATTGTTTTACAATTAAAAATCAGACAGGAGTATGATCATAAGTGACAAAGGAGGAGTAATGCCTTCGAAGCACTTGGAATTGGTATAAAAATCTCACTACTCCAAAAGTATTGTAAATCTGAGTAGATTTCGCGGTTGATCCAACCCTGTTTGTTTTTGCGTTTCAAAAGCGCTTTTGAAAAAAATTAAAATATTTTTAATTTTTTCTTTGCTTCAAATTAATATGTTTTTGGTTTTTTAGATCATTTTGATGCATTGATATCAAAACTAATTTTAAAAAAATAAAAAAATATATATTATTTTTATACATTTCTGAGTAAAAAACACTTTGAAAAGCAACCATAACAACACTTCCAAACAGGTTAGTAACATCAGCTTCTCTACAGTTTGCTTATGTTTGTACAGGTATTGCGAACAAAGGCAAATTAGTGTAGAGAAACAAATACCAAAACTCCCCATCCCTCCCCATGGATTCGTGGTTTTTCAATCACAATTTCCTTTCTATGTTAGCAACAGTTCTTAACTATTTGATACACATCCACCAAGCAATATACTCTCCCATTTTCCAGAAATAATATGATTCAACTTCGAAACAGAAGAGACAATTTACAAACCAATGCAAAGTTGTGAATCCTCTATCACAGTATACCAGTATACAACTAAGTGCAATTCCCTGAAATAAGTCGACTTCATTGAACTGATAATCCAAACTTCCACCAAAGTCTCAGCTTTCCTATTATTTCCTATCAATAGAATTTGGCCTACTCCTGAGTCCTAACACATAAATTGCTAAGATTCCGATCAATGAAGTTACAGTATTCTACAGAAAAAATCAAAGGGAAAAAGAAGCTGAAATCAATAAAACTCACACTGCTCACTCACAGTTCATTGGAAAACGAATTGAAGGTAACGAAATGAGAAAGAAGCTTATACCACTTTGAGCAAAATCCTTTTAATTTGAAGTTTCTGTATGCTAGAGAGTTTCTGTGCTACTATGTCACTGGCAGCTGAAAACACCCCTGCTGTAATTGCCTGCATTACACAAATATTTCTTACAAAATCCGATCATATTACAAATTCAAAAAGGTCATTCATTTACAAATGTGGATCTGAATTTTTCATAACACAAATGCAATCATCAAGAGGGTAGTTGACCTCAATTCCCCATCTTAAGAAAAAACCCAAAAAATTGAAAAGATCCAAACTTTCATCACATTCTTCCCTCAATCAAATACCCCATAAAAAATGAAGCCCAAAAAAATTGAAAAAACTAGTAAAAAATTCAAACTTCAATCACTTCCTTCCTCAATCAAAAACAAACAAAAAAACACAAAACAAAGAAAGAGATTTGACATCAAATATATAACTTAGTCCTCAAGGGGTGCTGTTGAAGCTGTAACAAGTACTGTTGCAGTCCTCTCTTCGCTACTGACCCCATTTTTTATATTATACATTTGCCTGTAAAATTGAGCAAGAAAGACTCAACCTTCTGTACTAATCACTCTCACCCAACTCCCTCTCGTTAACTTTACCAGTGACTCGCTCTAAAAAATATCAGACAAAGACATAAGAAAGTGACAAGTGGGAAGTTAGAGCTGTCGTAGGTGTCAGGTAGAACTTGATCGGGAGTGTTAGTTATATTATTTTTTAAAATATTTTTTATTTAAAAATATATTAAAATAATATTTTTTTATTTTTAAATTTTTTTTTTCATATAAAATATTAAAATATCTAAAATATAAAAATAAATAATATTAATTAAAAAATAAAATAAATTTAAATTTTATTAACATATAAAAATAAAAATAAAAATATTAGTGTCTGATGCTTGGCTGAGAAAGGACTGCCAATAGTGACATGAGCTCCAAGGGTTTGAGTCGTTTGACTATATTCATGACAACATGGAAATATCAATATAAACTGCATCCTTATCGGAAATTGTTTACTTGGTCAAGATAGTGATTTGCTAACCCCCTCCATTTTTTTATGAACAAGAACTTGAAAATGTCAAATTATTGCGATTTAATTTCATTATAATAACTATAACTTTTTGTCTATCAGCATCTTGATTGTAAGAATTAAGATTTTCCTATATTACTTTGTATATTTTTAGGGAATAAATAAAGATATTTTTACAATGGAATCATAATTTAATTCGTACCCGCAAAAAAATATTAAACAATTTTTTTTTTCATTTGGTTTAGCAATCAGGTGGTGGTTATGAAAATTTATAATTATCAATACTTACAGCATTAAAAAAGAAACAAATATGAAAAAAATAAAAAAAAATCACATTTAATCTATGAAAAAATATAAGAATTTATTTTTCTTTCGTGTGTCTATCTTTCTTATAATTATGCAAATATTAGTTAAGTAAATCAAGTCTATTTTTTTTATTAAAAATATATTGTATGTATCAAGATTCAAGAATTCATATATATATATATATATATATATATATATATATTTGATTGAGGTTAAGGGTAAAGAAAAATCAAACTTGACCACATTTGATAGTAAGAAGTTATGATATTATTTAGATTTATTTTGAACAAATCAATAATTATATATATTATCTAGGCCATGTCACTAAACAAGCAGAATTGATCAGATCATTATATAATTCCACTACTTGTTATACATAGACAAGAAGAATCTTGCATGAGCAATGATGTCAAGAAATTGAGAAAACATATATTATAACAACAGAATTGATCAATTTAAATGGTAATAACGGAGGTTGATCAAGTTTTACAATGTCTCGCCTAAGACCCAGTAAAGCTATATAGGCTGAAGGGTGAATTTTGAAGGAGACAAAGTTTTCAAGAGGGTGACTGGGTCCGGTCGGGCGCCATTATGCCTCGTCAACTAAGTCATGCAAGTTGAGAATAATTAGGAGGCTTAACCTAATAGGTTAGCCAACCCTTTCTATATATATGAGTAGGGCAATATACAATAGTAAAGGTGGAGATTACCACATAAGAATATGACTACAATATTTCCTATATAATTACATTCTATAATACGCCTCCTCAAGCTGAGGGTGGAGGATCAACCCGAAGCTTGAATCTAAAAGCAGTAAATGAAGCAGCAGGAAGTGGCTTAGTGAAGACATCAGCAAGTTGATCCTGAGAGGAAATAAAACGAATCTGAATCTCCTTCTTCGCAACTCTATCTCGGACAAAATGATAATCAATCTCAATATGTTTTGTGCGAGCATGAAATATAGGGTTTGCGGACAAATACGTGGCACCAAGGTTGTCACACCAGATAATAGGGGCAGAAGGAGTCGGAATCTGAAGATCCGTTAACAAGTACTGAAGCCAGATAACTTCAGCTGTGCCATCGGCTAAGGCTTTGTACTCAGCTTCCGTCGAAGAACGAGCAACAGTGCGTTGCTTACTCGATTTTCATGAAATTGGCGTCTGACCAAAGAACACAAGATAACCACCTGTAGACTTTCTATCCTCAATACTACCTGCCCAATCTGCATCTATAAAACCGTGTAAAGCAAAGGAAGAGCTGCGAGTAATATGTAAACCATGTGATGCCGTACCACGGAGATAACGCAAGATGCGTTTCACGGCAGCCCAATGGGATTCTGTAGGAGCATGCATAAATTGACAGACCCGGTTAACAGCAAAGCAAATATCCGGGCGTGTGAAAGTGAGATATTGGAGAGCACCAACAAGTTGCCGAAAACGAGTAGCATCAAAAAACAATGGATCCGGCATAATGGTGGCTTTGGATGCCGAAATAGGAGTATCAACTGGTTTACAGGATAACATACCAGCTCGTGTGAGGATATCAAGTGTATATTTATGTTGACAAAGCATAAGTCCCAGACCAGTACACTGCACTTCAATACCCAAGAAATAATGAACATCACCCAAATCCCGAAGTTTAAATTCTGAGCTCAGTAGCTGAATGAGTCGTTGTAGCAGAGATCCATTATTACCCGTAAGTAGAATATCATCAACATAAACCAAAAGATAACAAATATCACTACCAACCGAGAAGATAAACAATGAGGTATCCACTTTAGAAGCACGGAAACCAATGGATAATAGAAAATCATTCAGACGAGTGTACCAAGCCCGCGGAGCCTGTTTTAACCCATATAGAGATTTATGCAATCGACATACATGACCTGGGAGTGCAGAATCAACAAAACCTGGAGGTTGTTTCATGTAAACCTCTTCATCAAGGACTCCATTTAGAAATGCATTATGAATGTCAAGCTGATGAATTTTCCAACCACTCGAAACTGCAATGGAGAACACTAAGCGGACTGTTGCCTGTTTGATAACAGGACTAAAAGTTTCTGAGTAATCAATACCTTTTTGCTGAGTGAAGCCCCTAGCAACCAGGCGCGCCTTATACCTCTCAATGCTACCATCAGATCTGCGTTTAATTTTGTAGACCCATCGGCTACCAACAACATTCATGGACGGATGAAACGGCACTAAAGCCCATGTTCTGTTTGCACGTAAGGCCTGAATTTCCTCTTGCATAGCATTATGCCACGCTTCATATCTGTTAGCATCAGGAAAAATAAGTGGCTCATGCGAGGGAGGAGAAGTTACCCGACTGAAGGAAGCAGCAGAGGTGGCTGCCGTGGTGGTGATCAGCGCTGTCTTGGGTTGTCTTGGACGAAGAACCATGGGATGTTTAGGAGCAGCTGGACATGGAGTAGCAACACCTGTACCTGGAATGTGCTGAAGAGGATAAGAGGAGAGATCAACACAAAGTTGCAGACCAGGAGGTGAAGCCGGAGAGGTGCTGGGTTGTGCCGCTACTGAATCCTGCAAGTCAGAACCTGTTCCTGCACAATAATCATTGGAAAGACAAGCACGTGGTGATAGTATGGTTGGGTGTTTGATAGAGGAACCATTGTTGTAGATTGTGTTCCCATGAGAGGCAAAGGAACGGCAGAGCCAGCAGCAGGAAGAGGGCTGGCTGGTGATGATGCAGCAGCGGTGGAGGGAGAGATTGGATCAACGGCAGCAGGAGGAGAGTCCATGAGGGAGAAAATTAGGGCCGGCTGCAAAGAGAGAAAAAAATTAGGAGGCTCTGATACCAAGTTGAGAATAATTAGGAGGCTTAACCTAATAGGTTAGCCAACCCTTTCTATATATATGAGTAGGGCAATATACAATAGTAAAGGTGGAGATTACCACATAAGAATATGACTACAATATTTCCTATATAATTACATTCTATAATAATGCATGCAGCGGTCAATTCAACCCGTAAGACCTTTTCTTTTTCAGTTATGTTCGTTACTATAAAAACCTTTCACTGCCTCCCTCCATTTTCATCATCAACCTCTGAATTCTCATCCTACATATCACAAACACATTAGAGAAGCCAAAGAAATTAGAAAGCCGACACATTTTCTCAAAAAAAAAAAAAGGGAAAATCCATATACATTATTATGGCCTCTTTACAAGCTTCAAGCTTTCTTGTCTCTTGTAGTTGTTCAACAAGAATCAATGCTGCCATTTCTGTACCTAAGCTCCCAGGAATTCGTATTTCAGTTCCAAGAAATGCATTAAATGTAGTTGAGGAACTGAATTTAAGAGATGGGCTCAAAAGTACAATCCCAATAGAGAAGAATACTGCCACTAACACAAGAATTGATCAAGAACCAACAACTACTAGAGCAACAGTCAAGCTTTATGCCATCTTGGAAGCCGTTGCAGATAGAGTAGAGATGCACAGAAACATTGGGGAGCAACGTGACAATTGGAACAAACTTCTTTTGGATTCAATTAATGTTGCTACCCAATTTTTGACCCATGTTTTGATATATTTTCAAAAAATCCAAAAATAGAGAAAAACAATGAAAATCCAAAAAATATGTTTTTTTTAATATATTCTTGTCATTTTAGCATTTTCAGCGTCGTCTAAAAAGATTTTAATTTTTATTTAAAGAATTTAATTTTTCAAAAGATTTTCGAACGCGTTCGACTTTTCACGCGTCATTTTTAAAATCATTGATTTTCCGTATTTTGAGTCGACGTTGATATTGCTCGTTTTCAAAAAATACAAAAAAATAATAAAAATCAAAATTTACAAAAAGAAAGAAGTTGAGGGACCAAGTTGAAAAACCTAGCAAAATTTTGTCTATAAATACTGGTTTCCAACACTTGCAAAAGGAGGGGGGCAATTTTGAAAAATACAACAACAAACCCTAAGCCACAAAAAACCTAAAAAACCCAATCACAGCCGCCCCCTCCCAGCTGGGTTTTTGGAATTTTTCTCCCCGAGTTTTCTTCTCCGGAAGCCAAAACAGCAGCCACCCGACCCTAGCATTTTTTGGACACCGGCCAAACAAACCTTTGCCCAAACAGCCGCTCATTTTTTCCCTGCTCCCTCTGGACAGCCATCAACCACACAGCCCTCACCTTCACTCTCCTCTCTCAGCCGTTCCTTTTCATCTCCATCAACCCGGAGCTTTCCCCCTCAGCAGCGTCTTCTTCGCCGTCGATCTCTTCAGCCCGGACCCATATCCGTCCGTCGTCTTCCTCAGTTCCACCCGAGCATTAGCGGCACGCCCACAGACCCGATCTGTTCGCTCCTCTCCGCCACCGAGAGCACAGAGCACAGTCAACAGGTCCTCCTTCTTCAGCCGGCGACAGACCCACGGTCTCCCTCTTCAGCCGTAGCCACCCGTTCTTCATTTCTCACCACTGCCGGATCTACAACTTAACAGCTCCCTCCCATAACAGAGAAGGGACGAGGCAGAGGAGAAACTGATCCGAAGAAGGAGAAGGAAGCAGACCCGAACCGATGAAGAAGACCCAAAAACAGATCTGAAAAACTAAGAAAAAATTAAAATCAACTGCTTTGTTTGCGTTTTTTGTGCATTTGCAGGTGACGGTGGGTGTCACCACCGGAAGGGAAGAGAAGAGGAGGAGAAAACAGGGCAGACCCGCCTGTTTCTGGCATGGTCGGCGGTGCGTGGTTCCACGCGCCGCCAGTGGCGGTGGGCGTGAGTTCCACGCGCCGCCACTGTTCCTGGTGTCCATGGCTTCACAAAAAAAAAACGTTCCCAGCAAATTCCTGGAGTTTCTGAATGGTTGTTTAGTAATTTTAGAATTGTTTAATGTAATTTTTGTTTAGTTTTGAGTTTTTGTAATTTGTATTTTTGTAAATATGGATGTAAAAGAAAAGAAAAGAAAAGAAAAAGAAAAGAAAAGAAAGAGAAAATAATAATAAAAAGGGTTGTGTGTGTTGGTGTATTTTTATTTATTTATTTTGGATTTGTATTTGTATTGTGGATGTAAAAGAAAAGAAAAGAAAATAGTGAAAGTGTATGTGTGTGCTTGTATTTTGTTTTATTTATTTGTATATATTTTAATGATAAAATTGCAAATATATTAAAGAAGAATTTAATATTTTGATCGGATCACGGTTAAGAATTATTAACTTATACGTAAGTGATATTTCTAATTTCCGAAGAAAAGACAATTATTAAAACTTCTTTAACACATCAAATTCGCGAAGCAGCTTACCTCAGGTAGGGTGTGTTAGGGGTGCTGATACCTTCCCTAACCACAACCAGTCCCTTACCCGCGAATCTCTGACAAGACCAGTGCATCCGGTTTCCTAGTAGCCTTCAATAAATTACTAGGTGGCGACTCCAACGAACGAATTCAAAGCAAACGCAACAACGAGATGAAAAATCGCCAACCGATGCCGCGCGCTGATTTGATTTTTTTTTCGGGGTGCGACAGAATGGCGACTCCGCTGGGGAAGGTATTTTTTCGATTATTGGACTAAGCTTTGTGTATTTGATGTGTTTAAGTTTTTGCATTTGTATCTTTTTGTTAATATTTATTTCCATGCATTTTATAGAATTGTCTCATGCATCACCTGTATTTATTTTTAAAAGCACACACAAGCTTCTAGGTTAGGTGGGGAACTAGCGATCTGCCCTAAGACTATTGGTCAGGGTTCAGATGCGTGAAACACCTAACTCATATCTGAGTGCCTGCTTGGTAATGGTGGGTATACGTACCTTAACCATTCCTTGCAACGCCCCCATACTGTCTTTACGAAGAACGTCACTGGGCAGATATGAGACCCTTTTGAGACCAGATAGAAAACCTACCCATGTTCACATAATGAATAGAACCTGTCCTTAGGTTGTATGTGTTTTCGTTTTTTGCATAAGGGCAAACCCTTTTTGAAGCATCTTGAACTCAAGACTTGTGGGTGACACATTGGCCGTTGCTCCGAAAATTTTCATTGTAGAGTTTGGGCAAAAATCACGATTCTTGTCCATCATACAAGAGTTACGACCTTATTGTCACCTCTCGAAGGGTGAGTTCATCATATAGACTACATGTTCATACATTTATCATACATGTACCGGGCTGAAAGGTAGGTCCCCCACACAAGCTGTGCTGCACGTGATTGGAGAAAAATGATGGAAGTGAATAAAGGAGTCAGATATAGGCTCATTATCAGATTAAGGTTGAGAGCGTCAAAGGTGAAGTTGCTAGACTCAGATCTGCTCGAACAAGTGTTGAACATCAAATGGAAAGAGAATATCTGCACAGTCTTCTGTGGGAACACTGCTTGTTCACATCTAATTGAAGCTGTATCTCTCCTTTTTCGTCATGAACAAAAGCAACAACGCCTTCAGTCATCAACTATTGACAACTCTGGTTCTTATCCAGTTGCATTGTTAAATGTTCATCGCCTCCACATCATCTAATGGAACCAAACGACTATTAGCCTCTTGTACATGGCGCATTAGTTTTCTTGGAAGCCACCCCAATTATGAGCTCAACTCCAGTTCAGCAGCATAAGATGGTCTGAAAAACCATGATTAAACACTGAACTTCAATGTGGCAGAGCTCCCTCCATAAAAATCCATTTATGGCGGGAATGCAAGAGGGAATTTATAAGTTGCATATGCTACAAATATTTCTCTCATCAGTTTCAGCACGGAGACATCTTAGTACATTGAAGATCCAGACCTGGTCTGAAAAATACGAGCAGATTTTAAACTTCAACGTAGCAGAACTCTTTCGGCAGGAATCTGTTTGTAGATCCGCAAATGGGAAATCCAAGAAGGAATACAGTAGTTTCAGGTCATCTATGATTTTCCTCCAACAATGTCAGTATTAAAACGCAAAAGTAGAGAGAAGAGACATGCCTAGACTGAAAAACATGAAGAATACCGAAACTTCAACAGAGCAGGACTTCCTCTATAGGTGTTTGTTTGCTGCACTGTCAGTGAGAAATCGAAGAGGGGACAAAGGAGTTTTAGATTCATCAGGTGCTCTTCCAATAGAGACAATGTGTGATTCCACACGTCGGTAGTGGCGATACTACAAGTTTCTGGGCGCTGCCAAGATTACCAAGCTGTTAGAAAGTTTTCTAACAATCCTCAACCAACCACAACAACATTGGAAGATTGACATGAAGTTGTGTGGATTGCCAAAAATTGAACAAGCTATCAAGATGGGAAAGATTGAAGGTTCTGCCATGGATTCCAGAACAATGATGAGAGATGAATCAAAAGAAGAATTTGACGGTGTGAACCCTTAATTATGTGGTATAGCCAGGTCTCACGGTAGCATCAATTACTCAAATGTCTTTGCCAAGATGGGACATTCCTCTGCCACTTAAGTTTGTCGACCAGCATCTGCCAGATTCCAGAATTTTGCTTGACTCCGACAAATCCCATTCAACCACCAATTTCTCAGTGGTATAATCCAGATAAGAGACGTGATGTCATGGTGGGGTCCTCAACCATTTCAAGTGAACAGTTTCAAGAACTGCAAGAATGGAGTCTGAAAGTTGGTGAGCAAGAGACAGGTGGAGTCGTTGAAGAAGGGTGTCACTAGCTATATTGCCCCTCGAACAACTTCAGAACGACATGTTGATCGAAAGTGTTTGGCAAAACGCAAATATTGCCAGAAAAGCTGATTCAAGAACGGTGATGAACAGTCAATTATATTGTTTTGGAATTCTGCATTTTGTTTTGGGATCACATCTCATCCTTCAACGAAACATGCCTTGCTTTTTGTCTCTTTATTGCTTTGAAATCAACAGATGTTTAACATTTTATTCTGACAAAATATTTTGATCAAACTCCAACATGCAATAAAGGTTAATCAATCCGGAAGATTAAAAGTGTTTTGATTACAGAAATGACTTGATGCTTGAAAATGACATGAGGTGACTAAACAATTTTGAACTCATACCTCCTGAAACTGAACCACATATCATATAGTTAAGTTTTAACAGTATGCATAATGACGTGTAGTTGATTCAATAGTTATGGGCTCGTGAATCATGATGCTTACAAGTCCTAACCTTTACATTAGACGAGGTCAAAATTTATCGGTTCTAACCGACCTTGCTTGAAATGAGAAAAAGCCATCTTTGATATTCCTTCACTTTCCAACGATTATACCCTTTGTAGTCCCATTTTGAGCTGGATAGAATATTCTTTTCATAAAAACCCTGACTAGGATCACACCCCATACTGGGGGCAGATGAGAGATATTTTGAAGACGTTGATAGGATTAATGGATAAAGAGGAAGGTTTAGAACAAAAGTCCAATGATTGAGAGAGAGCTAAAAGAAAACACATAGACTGGGGGCATATAAGAAAATTTTGAGGAAAAAAAAAAAAAAAAAAGAGAATGAAAAAAGGAAGTTGAAATTTCCTTCACTTAAATACAAGTCAAAGATAAAGGAAGGAGAACGCCTATCAAGTCTATGAAGAGCAAAAGAAATTTCAATCAAGGAAAGGCACAACAAAAGTCAATACCAGAAAAAAGACTAAGCTATAAGCGTTGACTTTTGGTATCCGTTATAAAACCTGTGATGTTATCAGATGATTAAGGTTGGTTATTCCTCAAAGAAAGTTGGATTTGCATTATGACTTATGTTAAGAAAAGTCGGAACTTTGAGGTTAACAAGGTTATATGTCGTTTCCTCTATAAAGACAACAATAGAAAACAAGTTGATGAATAGTTGATGTTGATCCTAGGTCTTTGAAACCCTCAAACACCTTTTGAGCCTGTGAAATTCCTTTCTTTCATAGCCAAGAACCATAGCCTGCATTACATGCTTTTTAAAAGCCCTTTTTAATCAAGCAATCAACTTGAACCGATAAATGGCGCTCTCAAAACTTGAAGAGTTTTTCCATAAGAGTCGTGACTTCATGAATTAAGTTACCGGTCGTTATGCATGTTGATAAAATTATTGCTAAAAACAAAACATTTTTCCTTCATGAATCCTCAAGTTTTGACTTGAGCCTGTTGTTTTCCTTGAAATTCACAGAAGGTCACCTCACCATAAACTATCAAATGATATACCCAATATCAAGGATTCAAATTGATACAAAGAACCATGGAAAAAGCCATTTTTAATCCTACATTGGGTCAATTTCTGTTTTCAAAATGCATGACAATCAAAGGACTATATATTTCGAATAAAATGTGTTGGGCCTTTGATCAAAAAGCTTGATTTTCAAAAGATTTTCAAAAAAAAGACATCTCTGATTTTATTTCAACAAACTAGACTTTGAACAGACATGATCTTTGAAATATGAGAGTTGATTCCAGAACAAGGAAGATTATCAAACACAGAAGAACATTGATTGAGTATGCAAAATCGTTGATAGAAATGACATTGAAGTCCTCGACACTCCTTGAAAAGTTGAGCAGCTGGGGGCAATACAGTAGACCTTGAAAAGGAAAAACAAGCAGTGCTCAGATCAGCTATGAGGCAATGTTTAAATGATGAATCAGTGAACTGAAGACAATGATGTTCAAAGACAGATAATCAATGAACGAGCACACTCGGATCATACTGGGGGCAATGTCATTCCAAAATGGCCCATGCTTTAGTTGAATCCTGTCGGCAATGGAGAAACAAAAACGTACCTGAAGGGCACTTTCCTATCATCATTTTTGAAACATGGCTCGCGATCGATGAGGAATACACAGATGAATGTAATTGAATGGAGAAAAGATGCATACCACCAAGACTGACTGTGGAACAATGCTGCACTTAAAGGACAATCTCATATTGTCATTCTTTGAAATATGGTTATGGACAGATGTTATCACACAATTGCACTGAATGAATGTCGGAAAGGCACCCACCTCGAAGACTGATTGTGGGACATCTATTCTGAAGCTCAAATGCGCACTTCACCGCATGAATATGGGTGATAACATGAACATCATTGATGATGCCAAAGCAGCATGAGATACATGTCTGGATGACTTGGCAGTTCCATGAAGGCTGGTGACCATACATACTTGAATGGTGTTTCAACCGAAGACAAGTTCATGACTGATTAACAAACGTGATAGGTGTTGGCATGATGCACACAATCAATCAGAGGATAATTCTCAGAAGAAGCCAGGAGAGAAAACCCTGCATGATGAATCAAGCAGTACCACACTTGGGGGCAGGGTCAAGCTTCATGAACGATGCAAGCAGTAATTGTCGAAGACAGCCCGGGATGGGCACTGCATTTACAACTGAGTGGATGGCTAACACATGAATGAGCCAATACATCGGAAGAACAAAGAAAGCTTTGGGATACAAACAAGGGCACCCTATGACGATGGAGCATCAAAAAGGGGGGCCTATATTTCAAATCAGGTAAGGATGCATGCATATCATCTAACCTCAAAAAAAAAAAAAAAAAACATTTGCACATATTTTTGAATTATTACAGGAAAATCCTTAATGAGGTCCAGCAAGATGGTGAAAAGAGAAAGAAGCATCGTGGTGATGATAAATAAAGAATCGGTTTTGATCATGGAATAAAAGGACGATGGGATGAACCCTACCATTAGGAAAATCCCAAAGAAATGAAAAGATCAACCTTGCAATCGGGAAACCTCGAGTTTTCAACCCTTGCAGTCAGGAAACACCGAGTTTTCAAACCGTATGATCGAGAATTATCAGGAAGCACCAAGTTTTCCAGCCCTTTCTTCTGTCATCCCTTCAGAACTTCGCCAGGTAAGTCCTATTTTTCACACTTGTTATATCACATTTTTTCCATCTGGGTAGGTCGCCCATCATAATAAGACCGCGCTTTTCACATTTTTTCCATCGGGGTAGGTCACCCATCATAATAAGACCGTTCTTCATATTTTTTCCATCCGGGTAGGTCACCCATGACAATGAGACCGCAGTTTTCCACATTTTTTCCATCTGGGTAGGTCACCCATTACAATGAGACCGCATTTCACATTCTTTCTATTTGGGTAGGTCGCCCATCACAACGAGACCACTTCATCATATTTTTTCCATCTGGGTTCGTCACCCATACAATGAGACCATCATTTTTCTTGGGTTCGTCACCCATACAATGAGACCATCATATTTCTTGGGTTCGTCACCCATACAATGAGACCATCATATTTCTAGGGTTCGTCACCCGTACAATGAGACCAGCACTAGGGTTCGTCACCCGTATAATGAGACCAGCACTAGGGTTCGTCACCCGTACAATGAGACCAGCACTAGGGTTCGTCACCCGTACAATGAGACCAGCTTTTTTTTCTAGGGTTCGTCACCCGTACAATGAGACCAGCATTTTTCTAGGGTTCGTCACCCGTACAATGAGACCAGCACTAGGGTTCGTCACCCGTACAATGAGACCAGCATTTTTCTAGGGTTCGTCACCCGTACAATGAGACCAGCACTAGGGTTCGTCACCCGTACAATGAGACCAGCAGCACTAGGGTTCGTCACCCGTACAATGAGACCAGCATTTTTCGAGGGTTAGTCACCCGTACAATGAGACCAGAAGGAGGTCGCCAGATGGGATCTCATGTAGCTTTGGTTAAAGGGAATCGCCATATGGGATTTCAGGTTAACCGAGTTACACATATTTCGTTCCAGTTGAATGAGGTCGCCAGATGGGATCTCATGTAACTTTGGTTAAAGGGAATCGCCAGATGGGATTTCAGGTTAACCGAGTTACACATATTTTCGTTCCAGTTGAATGAGGTCGCTAGATGGGATCTCAAGTAAACCCAATGTGTGGGCAGGTCGCCCGTGAAAATAGACTATTGGGAGAGTGTGGGCGGTCGCCCGTGAAAATAGACTTGAGTGAGTATGTGTGGGCAGGTCGCCCGTGAAAATAGACTTGAGTGAGTACGTGTGGGTAGGTCGCCCGTGAAAATAGACCAGAGTGAGTATGCGTGGGCGGGTCGCCCGTGAAAACAGATCAGTGTGAGTGTGTGGGCAGGTCGCCCAAGATAATGAAATCATTTTCCTTTTGTTTTCTTTACAAAGCTTACTATGCAAAATTTTGAAGAGTTTTGCTTCGTAAGCATTGTAAAGAGGGGGCATCTGTTGCTACCCAATTTTTGACCCATGTTTTGATATATTTTCAAAAAATCCAAAAATAGAGAAAAACAATGAAAATCCAAAAAATATGTTTTTTTTAATATATTCTTGTCATTTTAGCATTTTCAGCGTCGTCTAAAAGATTTTAATTTTTATTTAAAGAATTTAATTTTTCAAAAGATTTTCGAACGCGTTCGACTTTTCACGCGTCATTTTTAAAATCATTGATTTTCCGTATTTTGAGTCGACGTTGATATTGCTCGTTTTCAAAAAATACAAAAAAATAATAAAAATCAAAATTTACAAAAAGAAAGAAGTTGAGGGACCAAGTTGAAAAACCTAGCAAAATTTTGTCTATAAATACTGGTTTCCAACACTTGCAAAAGGGGGGGGGCAATTTTGGAAGCACCAGAAAATACAACAACAAACCCTAAGCCACAAAAAACCTAAAAAACCCAATCACAGCCGCCCCCTCCCAGCTGGGTTTTTGGAATTTTTCTCCCCGAGTTTTCTTCTCCGGAAGCCAAAACAGCAGCCACCCGACCCTAGCATTTTTTGGACACCGGCCAAACAAACCTTTGCCCAAACAGCCGCTCATTTTTTCCCTGCTCCCTCTGGACAGCCATCAACCACACAGCCCTCACCTTCACTCTCCTCTCTCAGCCGTTCCTTTTCATCTCCATCAACCCGGAGCTTTCCCCCTCAGCAGCGTCTTCTTCGCCGTCGATCTCTTCAGCCCGGACCCATATCCGTCCGTCGTCTTCCTCAGTTCCACCCGAGCATCAGCGGCACGCCCACAGACCCGATCTGTTCGCTCCTCTCCGCCACCGAGAGCACAGAGCACAGTCAACAGGTCCTCCTTCTTCAGCCGGCGACAGACCCACGGTCTCCCTCTTCAGCCGTAGCCACCCGTTCTTCATTTCTCACCACTGCCGGATCTACAACTTAACAGCTCCCTCCCATAACAGAGAAGGGACGAGGCAGAGGAGAAACTGATCCGAAGAAGGAGAAGGAAGCAGACCCGAACCGATGAAGAAGACCCAAAAACAGATCTGAAAAACTAAGAAAAAATTAAAATCAACTGCTTTGTTTGCGTTTTTTGTGCATTTGCAGGTGACGGTGGGTGTCACCACCGGAAGGGAAGAGAAGAGGAGGAGAAAACAGGGCAGACCCGCCTGTTTCTGGCATGGTCGGCGGTGCGTGGTTCCACGCGCCGCCAGTGGCGGTGGGCGTGAGTTCCACGCGCCGCCACTGTTCCTGGTGTCCATGGCTTCACAAAAAAAAACGTTCCCAGCAAATTCCTGGAGTTTCTGAATGGTTGTTTAGTAATTTTAGAATTGTTTAATGTAATTTTTGTTTAGTTTTGAGTTTTTGTAATTTGTATTTTTGTAAATATGGATGTAAAAGAAAAGAAAAGAAAAGAAAAGAAAAAGAAAAGAAAAGAAAGAGAAAATAATAATAAAAAAGGGTTGTGTGTGTTGGTGTATTTTTATTTATTTATTTTGGATTTGTATTTGTATTGTGGATGTAAAAGAAAAGAAAAGAAAATAGTGAAAGTGTATGTGTGTGCTTGTATTTTGTTTTATTTATTTGTATATATTTTAATGATAAAATTGCAAATATATTAAAGAAGAATTTAATATTTTGATCGGATCACGGTTAAGAATTATTAACTTATACGTAAGTGATATTTCTAATTTCCGAAGAAAAGACAATTATTAAAACTTCTTTAACACATCAAATTCGCGAAGCAGCTTACCTCAGGTAGGGTGTGTTAGGGGTGCTGATACCTTCCCTAACCACAACCAGTCCCTTACCCGCGAATCTCTGACAAGACCAGTGCATCCGGTTTCCTAGTAGCCTTCAATAAATTACTAGGTGGCGACTCCAACGAACGAATTCAAAGCAAACGCAACAACGAGATGAAAAATCGCCAACCGATGCCGCGCGCTGATTTGATTTTTTTTTTTTGGGTGCGACAATTAACATGATCATTCTTACAGCTGCAACCATGGCTGGTGTATCAGCAGGAGCACCTCTTTTAGCTTTGAAGCTATCATCAACGCTTTTATTTTCTGCAGCTACCGGAATGTTACTGATCATGAACAAAATCCAACCTTCACAGCTTACAGAAGAGCAAAGAAATGCCACAAGATTGTTCAAGCAACTTTATAGACAAATACAAACTACACTTGCTCTTCGCGATCCTACGGAGTTAGATGTGAAGGATGCCATGGAGAAAACATTGGCTCTTGATAAAGCTTACCCTCTTCCTTTGTTAGGGCGCATGATAGCAAAGTTCCCTGAAAAATTTGAGCCTGCTGTGTGGTGGCCTAAATCAAATGAGACCCAAGGTAGGAAACAGCCTAAAAAGGTGACTACACAAGGAAAGAATGGGTGGAGTGAAGATCTTGAAGAGGAGATGAGGGAGGTGATTGAAGTGATAAAGAAAAAGGACAGTGAAGATTATATGAGGCTTGGCAACTTGGCATTGACGGTAAACAAAATCTTAGCTATCTCAGGTCCATTACTCACTGGCATTGCAGCTGCTGGGTCTGCCTTTGTAGGCCATGGATCTTGGGCAGCAATAGTGGCAGTGACAGCAGGAGCATTAGCTAGCACGGTCAATACCTTCGAGCATGGTGGCCAAGTTGGTATGGTGGTTGAAATGTATAGAAACTGCGCTGGATTCTTTACATTTTTGGAAGAATCAATTGAATCTACAATTCAAGAAGGGGATTTGGAGAAAAGGGAAGGAGAAATGTTTGAAATGAATGTAGCATTGAAACTTGGAAGAAGCTTGTCACAGCTTAGAGATCTTGCTAGAAAATCATCTTCTTCTCATGCTGATGGAACAAACATAGATGAGTTTGCTAGCAAGCTATTTTGAAAGTAGATTTTTTTTTTGTCCATAACCAATCACTTTGTTTTATTATTTTCAAGACCAATTCCTTGTACAAAGTGGCTTCTCTCCGGCCTCTAACCTCAAAAACTTGTATGCATGTCCAAGATTCTTACTATTGCATATAAAATATTGCAGAAATTGCGAATGCTTCCATTCATTTGTTGAACTATACCAAGAAAATCTGATTTCCCACAGGTTTTTTTATTTTTTTAATCTTAAACCCAATTAGCAAGTAAATGATACGTGGAGATAAGTATTCTTGAGATTTCCAAAAATCCTAGTCCTTTCCACATTTTTATCATAAGATTAAATAGACTGCCATCTATGAGATCACTTCTACATGTGAGATAATTTGTAAGGTCAAAAAAAAGAAAAGAAAGAAAAAATTGTTGATGTCTCTCCTGGTACCCAATAACTTTGACATTTTTATCAAAGTATTCTTTAGATTTCCAAAAATCATAGTCCTTTCGACATTTTTATCATAAGATCAAATAGACTGCCATTTATGAGATCACTTCTACATGTGAGATAACTTGTAAGGACATAACTTTGAAGTAGACGAGGCATCCAGAGAGGATATTTAGGCTTAAGTAAGAAAACTTGAAATGTGGAAATAATTGCATAATATATTTGCACATATATATCAACAATAAGACTCAGATCTCCAATTGGCTATTGAAATATTTACTGAAAGGATAGTTGAAGCAGTAAGGATGTTGTACCCAAATTCAAGGGCAATGCCATCAAATTAGGATCAATGTCTTTTTTGGACAAGGTATTGCATGTTGCTAACAATGTCCAAGTATCAAGTATTTTTTATTTTTTTTGAGAAGTATATAATTTCATTAAACGCCATAGCCTGGCGGCATGAAAAATTACAAAGCCTGTCGCATATCAATTTTGCAGGAACTACCACTCAAAGCAAAGTCCATACAAAGAGGACAAAACATCAGATATAGTCTAAGAAAGCAACAATATAATCTACTCAAGATAACCATTACTGC
The DNA here is from genome assembly GCA_018804465.1 of Populus tomentosa. Lineage (NCBI taxonomy): Eukaryota > Viridiplantae > Streptophyta > Magnoliopsida > Malpighiales > Salicaceae > Populus > Populus tomentosa. The sequence goes on from CM031975.1 coordinate 434,037, forward strand.
AAAATCCAGAAGGAGCTTCCAAGAGTCTCCAATAATTTTCACATGAATCCAAACCTCTGAAGAGATGCACATTTAGTCTGATAGACATAATTTGAGAGATGGATCAAAACCAAGCAATGAAATCACTGGATCTGCGCACTCCTTGCTTAGCCATACAATCTGCCAGACTATTGCTCTCACGGTACACATGAGAAAAAGTAATTGAACCAAACAGTGTAGTCAATTTCTGAACTGTGGAGAAGAGGTCGCTATGCATCCATGGCCTGTTGTGAGGATTATGCATCCAGCTGATTACATTGGCAGAATCAGATTCAATAATAATATGCTTATGATGAAGAAGACACTTTGAGGCTGAGAGCTCAATAGCTTTGACAACAGCTCTCAGCTCAGCTATGTTCGAGTCTAGAGTCCCTACTGGTAGGGAAAAAATACTAAGGAGATGACCTTGGTGATTGCGCAGGGCACCACCTATACCTGAGAGACCAGGCTTTCCAAGAGAGGAGCCATCCACATTCCACTTGAATCTGCCAATGGGTGGAGGAGACCATGTAATACCAGTTCTACAAATCTGAACATTGGACCAACAGATCAGACCTGCTGACGATCTTAACAGATCTAAAGGGGAGTAAGGAAAGTCAGGATGAAGTACTTTCAACCATAAGCATAGCCGAGTGATGATAAGGAAGAAGACTGAATCATAGTTCGGTGACTTTTGTTGAAATATCAGGTCATTTCGAAGAAGCCAAAGGGACCACACCACTGAGAAAAACATCATCAGCCATGCTTTCTTCTGAAATTTGCCCTGAACCATGACAGTCCACTGAGAGAATAAGCATGACAAATTCTGAGGGCAACACCATGATAATCCCCACCACTTGATGATTTTGGACCAGATGATCCAATGTTTATGGCAATGTAGAAGTAAGTGATCAACCGACTCTTCCTTAACTAGACAAATAGGGCAGTTGGAGTTTGAGCTATCCAAAACACCTCTTCTAACCAGCACACCTCGGGTGTTGAGTCTGTTAATAATAGCCATCCAACAAAAGATCTCCACTTTAGGAGGGACTACACCTTTCCATATTCCAGCAAAAGAGAAGCCATTGTTAGAATAGTGAGTGGGGCTTAGAAGCCCGCATAGAGATTTAACTGAAAATCTTCCTGATTTGTTGTCCTTCCATATTAGTCTATCCTCTGCTTCATTGTCTAAGTGCACTGTTGAGAGAACGGCATATAATTGCTCTAGCAAACCAATGTTTCGACCCCTCAAAGGCCTTGTCCAGGAAAAGAGCCATATCCATTCAAAACCATCCCACATTCCCATCTTGTCAATGCTGGCATCTTTATCATTGGATAAACGGTAAAGAGTAGGAAAGCGATTTGCAAGACATTGATTGGCAAGCCAAATATCATGCCAAAACGCTGTTCTCTTGCCATTGCCAATAAGAACCATAGATTGGTGGGACACAATCTCTTGCAGTCTGTTATCTTTAATACAATGGTTGATCATACGCGTCCATGTGCTGCCATTTCCTGAAATGGGGGCTTGTGGCAGAAAACCGGAGCTGTTTGTGTTGTTGTGTATGACTTTGATCACTTCCTTCCACAAGCTTGTTTCCTTCGAACCCAACCTCCATTGCCATTTATACAGCATAGCTGTATTTTTATCCCTTAGAGACCCAATCCCAAGACCCCCTATCCTTTTCGGGAGAGCAGCTGTTGCCCAACTGACATTGCATAATTTCCTGCTTTCCTCTTTTCCAGACCATAGGAAAGATCTGAACTTTCTCTCAATTGTTGTTGCAACTGTTGCTGGCATGGGAAATAAAGATAGATAGTAGATGGGCAGGTTACTTAGGACAGATTTAAGTAGGCATAGTCTACCCCCAATAGATAGAAATCTGCCTTTCCATGCAACCAACCTGCTGCTGATTTTGCGGATAATAGGCTTCCACATTGAAGTTCTGTTCATATTTGCACCGATGGGAAGACCAAGATATGTGATGGGGAGTTGTTCCTGCTTGCACCTAAGAATCTGCGCTGAGTGGCGGCATACAGGATCTTCAATACCCACGCCAATAATACTGCTTTTGTAGAAGTTAACTTTCAGCCCTGATATAAGTTCAAAGCATAAGAGGATACGTTTTATGTTCTGTAAACTGGATAGGGAAGCTGAACTGAATATAAGGGTATCATCCGCAAACTGCAAGTGAGATAGTGCAGGACCAGATCTGTTGAAATTCAGTCCTTCAATCAATTCCATATCACAACCACGCTGCAGCATACAGCTCAACCCCTGGACTGCAAGATTAAAGAGAAAAGGAGAGAGTGGATCTCCTTGGCGCAATCCTTTTTCCAAGCTGAATTCCTCTGTGGGAGAGCCATTAACAAGAATAGCCATCTTTGCTGTAGAAATACATTGCATAATCCACCCTCTCCATCTGGATCCAAAGCCCATACTAGCCATCACTTCGTTAATGTATTCCCATATGACAGAATCAAATGCTTTGTGGAAGTCAAGTTTGAAAAGATAAGTTTTACCGTGTTTTTCCTTGATGTAAGCAATAGCCTCATTTGCAATCAATACACTGTCAAGTATTTGCCTACCTTTGATGAAAGCAGATTGATTGTCTGTAATAACTTCTGGCATAACATGTTTCAATCTGATTGCTAGCAACTTTGATATAATCTTATACAAGCTGCCCACCAAACTGATTGGTCTGAAGTCCGCCAACTTTGCAGCACAATTTATCTTAGGGATGAGTGTAACAAAGGAGTTGTTGATGCCTGAAGGGAGGAGGTTAGACTGATAAAAATCTTCAACCATTCGGGTAATGTCTCCGCCTATAGTACTCCAAGCTTTCTTAATAAAGGTAAAATTAACACCATCAAGACCTGGTGCCTTATTTCCTTCACAATCCCAAACCGCTGCTTTGATTTCCTCTGCAGAGAACGGGCATTCCAGAGCAACCGAGGATGAGGGCTTCAACTTTTGGAATTTCAGATGATAACATGGAGGGCGTGGTCTGTCATGAAGGGAATATAAATTACGGAAGAAGTTGAAGACAACTAACTTCATCTCGGCAGGCTTAGACAGCATCTTGCCATCAACCTCCAGCGATGAAATCAGGTTTTGTTTCTGTCTTATTGTTGCAGCTAAATGAAAAAAACATGTGTTCTTGTCCCCAAGCTTGCACCACTGCACCCTTGACTTCTGTTGCCAGATAGACTCTTGCATTCCATACAGAGTTCGTAGTTTGGAGAAAATGATAGTGCTTCTAATTAATTCAACAGCTGACAGGTCTCTGCATTCTTTTTGATGGTTAAGGGATTCAGCTTCTAACTCCAGCTCCTTGATTTGGTTAGACATGTTGCCCATAGCTTCTTTGTTCCAGTGCTTACATCTCTCTTTTAACATCTTGAATGCTGAGACCATGTTCCTTCTACCAGTTGATGAGACTGAAATTGAGCTCCAGAAACTTTGTATCATCTGCCTGAAGTTAGCCACCAGCCACCAACAGTTCATAAACCGGAAAGGTTTTGGTCCCCAATTCGTATAGTCTAATAATAGCTGCAGGGGTCTATGGTCAGAAGAGAACCTTGAGAGACCGAATAAAGTAGAGGCTGGGAGAAGTTGCAGCCAATCACCCGATATGAAAATTCTGTCAATTCGACTTGCTGCGTTACCTCTAGTCCAGGTAAATCTTTTTCCAGTTAAGGGGAGATCAAGAAGTTCGCAACTATCAATACACTGCTTGAATCTTGTCATTGAAGCAGAAACTTTTGAACCACCTTTTCGATCCGAGGGTGACAAAGTTTCATTAAAGTCGCCTGCAAGACACCATGGTGTGCTAACACTATCTTTGAAAGTAATCAAGTAGTCCCATAATTCTTTCTTCAGGGTACCATCAATCGGAGCATAAAGAAAGGATACCATGCAATCCAAATTATAACGAGTAAAATTGCCTTCAACATGTAAAATACGCCCATTCATAGCAATTGAACATCTAGATACACAAAAAGAAGCTGGATTTCATATACATAAAATCCCCCCAGAGAGACCTAGAGAGGGGACTGCATACCAGTCCCTAGCATGCCTACCCCAGATAGAGTTAATAATACTATCATGAATATTTTCTAATTTTGTTTCTAAAATACCCAGAACATCAATTGAAAATTTCCTACCCAAATTCCTCACGCATCTTTTTTTAGCTCTGCCCCCTAAACCACAAACATTCCAAACAACAATACTACCCATAAAACTGGTTGTAAGAACCATACCAACAAACTGGATAAAATAATTGACTTCTTTTTCCTTCGTAGCCACTCCTCCTGCTCATTTTCTATGAGTTCCTGTATTGTTTGTGTCATCAGGCGATTATCATCGTGCACTTGAAGGATAGCTTTTCCCACTTCCCAGCAAGCATTAGCTTCCTCCCAAGAGGTGGATCGTAAAGTTTCAGCAACTTGGTTACCATGAGTTGCAGGGGATTGATAGCGTGAGCTACTGGCCTCGTCATCACCCACCTGCTCCTTCCCACAACAGATAATTGCGTTTCTGTTCTTAATGCCATTGTCCGACACTGAATACTCTATGATTACTGTCTTAGGTTGCTTTGCTCTGTGGTGTGCCAGTTTATGTGATTTCCTTCTCGAAAGAGAACTTGTTTTGCGTTTGATCCTCTTTGCTCTGTGTTTCTGCGATTTCTTATTCTGTGATTCAAGAAAGCAAAGTTCAGATGGGTCAGCAATTGGATGTATGAAGTTTGCAAAAGAAGGCCCAGTGTCTGTTGAAGTAGCTGTTGTTGTTGGGCCTATAATGTGGTGTTTCTGGCTTTGCTTTCGGCCCGTTTTCTTAGGCTCAGTATAGCCTCCCACCTGATCCAATTCTTTTCCTTCAGAGAGACAAAGAACAGGCTGCCCAACTACAATCCTATAATCAGCTGCATCCACCTTTGCATATCGTACCAGGGCTAAACAGTTGTCAACTTCGTACACACTCTCCTCCGCTAAGGCTGCTTGTTTGCATGGCTCCGTGAGTTCTGGATATAAGTACATAGGTGGCATGACCTGATCGGTAAGTGCTCTGTCAAACGAATTGTTGTTGCCCAACGCAGCAATGTGATCAAATTCAAATTCTGCACTTTGTCCTGTAGCTCTGTGGGACAATGTTGTTCTCATCGGATCATCACCTTGATCGTCCTCATCGTTATCAGAGAGCCCCGATGCTGTGTAATGTGAGACATCCATGGAATGCTTGATTGTTGTTAGAGATGGGATATATGTGCCTTTGATTTCTGTCAAGGAAACCTCCACCTTGATGCCATCAAGGTTGAGTAACACTTGACCCTGTAGAGGTTCCAGCTTCATGGTTCTGATAAGTACTCTTATGCCCGATATGGATCCTTGGCTAACACAAGACGTGTCATAACCAACAATATTTCCCCAACTCTGTAGAAGAGCATCAATACAATTCTTATTCCAACCTTCCATCGGTAACCCAAATATAGATATCCAAGCGAACCTGTCATAGGCGCATATCCTTGCTTCCCACTGCCTAAGGTTACTGAGTATAGAATACAGAAAAGATCTTGCATTGTGATGTTCCTTACGTGCAGCTAACTGGTCCTCAAAAGTCACAATCACCTGGCTAGCTCCTAGGAATCTGAAGCTCACAACGTTCTCCACAGATTTTAATACCTTTTCCTCCATTGTTGCTACATCAGCATTTGGCAGGATCTTCCCCACTAAGCTCCTACTAAGCCATTCCTTATCCTCATCTGTAGAGTCATAGTTTATTATTCTCCGCTCATCACTGACCACTGGAGGCTTTGTGGACGTTAATACCTCAATAAAAGATCTGGAATCTCTAAACAAAAGCTTAGGTGTATGTAGTGGAGCAGGTTTGGGAAGCGTTTTTGTTGGTGTCAAGGCAGGAGTAGGGGGGCTATGTTTAGCTGGGTTTACTCTTAGTTTGTAAGTGTCAAACCAAAGGCTGCTGGCGTGATCACAGAGGTCATTAACAGACATGGGAGAAAGAATGTCCACGAATCCAAAGCGTCGTCCTAGAGTAGTTTTTCGCTTGGAGATGAACAACTTAGTAACCCTTCCAAACTTAAGGAAAGCTTTTTTCAGATCATGGTAATCAACCCAGGAAGGAAATCTCTCAAAAAACAGTTTAAGAGGTTGCAGGATTGGATGGGCAATGTCAAGTGGTGACAGGCCAAGGCTTTTGGTGCTAGGTGCAAAGGGTATGACAGGGGTAGAAGAAGGTTGTCGTGCAAAGGTAGTAGGGTGATTTGGATTTTGAGAAAACGAAAATGTTGCAGCAGATGATTGCGACGTAGTGTGAACATGGTGGTCTGGTTTTTCTGCGGTGGTCAGGGGAGGGTGGTGGATTGTGGTAAGTTTGGTGGGTAGGGGAGGGTAGTGGTTTGGGAGCATTTTGGGTTTCTATCGGAAGAAATGTGGTAAGTATCAAGTATATAAGAATATTTTTTTTGTTGGTTTCAAATTGTAATTTGGTAAGATTATTCTTGGATATAATATCAGCAGTCTTTTATGCATACTCTAATCTTGCTTGGATCTTAGGATTCCATGCATGAAATTAAAAGTAACATAATTAATACGGTTGATCATAAAATTTTCGTTTTTTTTTTTGTTTGCAGAATATGGTTTTTTCCTTCTTTAATACTCTTTACGTCTTAATCTTATTGACCCCTTTGACTTTTCAAATATCACTATAGCATTTGTTTTTTCCTTTTAATGGCTGTGATTCTCTTTAACGTACGGGCATTGCTAGTTAACGTTTGGCAAAAACAATGACTGATGAACTAGTAAAGATTTACATTTGATGGACAATATTCAAAGCTTCAAGGGAAAAATACTTCCTTTTCCTGCTTACAATTGTGGCAAAAGGAATTGGAATTTGAGACCATAAGAATTAATTACAATATGGCAAGCTGCGTTTTTCTGTTGAGATGAAAAAATTCGGGATTGATACGGTGATTAAATTATTATTTTTTCTCTTTTTTTTTTATTCAAGGTACTTTGGCCAGAATCTAAAAGGATTTATTAAATATTTTCTAAATATATTAAGCTGAATTTAAGTGATGGGTTCACAAGTATAATCCCGTTACGAAACGCGAGACCAGATCATCAATATATATGAAGCAATCGAAATGATTACTCTAACAGCTACAACCATGGCTGGTGTAGCAGTAGGAGATCCCGTTATGGCTTTGAAGTTATCACCAAATGTTTTATTTTCTGCAGCTACCGGAATGTTACTTATCATGGACAAAACCTAACCTTCAAACCAGAAGAGCAAATAAATGCCACAAGATTGTTCAAGCTGCTTTATAGCCAAATACAAACTACCCTTGCTCTTCTTGATCGTAAGGAGTTAGATGTGAAGGAAGCCATGGAGAAAACTTTGGCTCTTGATAAAGCTTACTGTTGAAGTTTGCTTGCTAAAGCTGTCATTGGAGGAGCTGTCAACGAATCTTTTGCATTATGTTATTTCTAATTATCTTGTTAATAATAATCCATTGTCCTAGTCTCTAGGAGTTGGTTTTTCTGTTTTTATGTTAACAGATAATAGCATGATTACATGCTATAAGTTTGGAATTCTGTTATTCTATTTATCAATAAATATGTGTAACGATTGCATGGAAAGAATGCAATCAGGATTATTCAATTCTTTCTTTAAAATTCAATACAACAGTTTCTGTATTTTCTCTTCTACTTCTTTCTATCAGTTTTCTTCATACACGTTTACTATTCAAACACTTTCAATTGGTATCAGAGCAAATTCTTAAAGGGACCTGTAATGGAATCTGAAACAAGTTTCTCTCACATTTCTTCTCCAATCTTTGATGGAGAAAATTATCAACTATGGGCTGTAAAAATGGAGACTTATTTGGAGGCGATGGATCTTTGGGAAGCTATTGAAGAAGATTATGAAGTCCATCCTTTACCAAACAATCCAACAGTAGCTCAGATCAAGAATCATAAAGAGAGAAAAACAAGAAAATCGAAAGCAAAGGCTTGTCTATTTGCAGCTGTTTCAACAACAATCTTCACAAGGATCATGTCTCTTAAATCAGCAAAAGATGTATGGGATTACTTAAAGAAGGAGTATGCAGGAGATGACAGAATTCGTGGCATGCAAAGTCTTAATCTAATAAGAGAATTTGAGCTACAAAGGATGAAGGATTCTGAAACCATCAAAGAGTATTCAGACAAATTACTTGGAATTGTCAACAAGGTAAGATTACTGGGCACACTATTTTCTGATTGCAGAATTGTAGAGAAAATACTTGTAACTGTGCCTGAACGTTATGAAGCATCCATAACCACCTTGGAGAATACAAAAGATCTGTCAAAGATTACCTTGGCAGAACTGATAAATGCTTTGCAGTCTCAAGAGCAACGACGACTTATGAGGCAAGATCAAGTTCCTGAAGGAGCTTTGCAAGCAAAATATCCTGGTTCTGATAAGAAGAAATTTTTCAAGAATAATCAGATGTCAAACAGTAGTAAGACTACTGTTAATCAAAGTCAGAACAGAGGAAAATTTCAGAAGAGAAACTTTCCACCATGTCAACACTGCAACAAGTTAGGTCATCCACCTTTCAAGTGCTGGAAAAGACCTGATGCAAAGTGCAGTAAATGTCATCAAATGGGACATGAAGCAATTATCTGCAGAACAAGATTTCAGAAACAAGATGAAGATGCTCAGGTTGCCAGTCAAGATGATGAAGATCAAATGTTTGTAGCCACATGTTTTTCAGTCCAAACTTCCTCAGATCACTGGTTAATTGACAGTGGATGCACAAATCACATGTCTTTTGACAAGAGTCTCTTCAGAAATTTACAAACTACTGAAGTTGCAAAGGTCAGAATTGGAAATGGTGATTGTATAGCAGCAAAGGGAAAAGGAACAATTGCCATCACAACCAACTCAGGTACAAAAACGATTTCTGATGTTCTTTATGTACCTGATATAGATCAGAATTTGCTGAGTGTTGGACAATTAATAGAGAAAGGCATGAAAGTGGTTTTTGAAAATCAATCTTGCTATATTTTTGATGCTGCTGGACAAAAAATATTGCAAGCAAAAATGAGAGGCAAAAGTTTTTCATTTTTACCATTTGAGGAGGAGCACACAGCCTTTCCTATCAAGCTAAATGATATGGAAATATGGCATAAGAGGCTGGGTCACTGTCATCAACAACGGATGATCAACATGAAGATACATGAAGCAGTAAGAGGAGTGCCTTCATTTTCTGATTTGCTGCCAAATTGTAATGCTTGTCAGTTTGGTAAGCAAAACAGAAAACCATTTCCAAAGTCAACATGGAGATCCAAACAGAAACTTCAGTTGATTCATACCGATGTTGCTGGTCCAATGAGCACACCTTCAATAAAAGGTAGTAGATATTATATACTTTTTATTGATGATTTCACCAGAATGTGCTGGATTTTCTTCATGAAATTCAAGTCAGAAGTGGCTGGAATTTTTTGGCGATTCAAGAAGAATGTGGAGAACAAAAGCAGATGCAAAATTCAGTCCATTCGGTCAGACAATGGAACAGAATACACTTCATCAGAATTCAATCTCTACTGTGAAGAAGCTGGCATTGAACATCAATTCACTGCCCCCTACACTCCAGAACAAAATGGAGTCAGTGAAAGGAGAAATCGATACATTATGGAGATGGTGAGATGCATGCTGCATGACAAGAATTTGCCAAAAATGTTTTGGGCAGAAGCAGCCAACACAGCTGTCTTCCTTCAAAATCGACTTCCAACAAAATTACTTGAAGAAAAGACTCCTTTTGAAGTCTGGTATGACAACAAACCTTCACTAAGTTTTCTTAAGATCTTTGGCAGCATTTGTTTTGTTCATATTCCACAGATAAAAAGGGACAAGCTTGACAAGAAGGCAATGCAAGGAATCTTTGTTGGCTACAGTGATGTATCTAAAGCCTACAAAGTTTATCATCCTCAAACTCAGAAGATGGTTATTACAAGGGATGTGCATTTCCATGAAGAAAAACAATGGGACTGGGGTGATTCACAAAGTTCTGAGCAGCTGTCAGGTTTATTGCAGGATGAATCAATTGATGATTCACAAAGAAGAGCCACTGCTGATTTGTTGCAGGATGAATTAATTGATGATTCACCAATTAGAGGCACACGATCCCTTGATGACATTTATCAAAGGAGCAATGTAGCTATTTGTGAACCAGAAGGCTATGAAGAAGCCAAACACAATCCAGAATGGCAAAAGGCAATGCAGGAGGAAATATGCATGATTGAGAAGAATTGCACATGGGAGCTTGTTGACAGACCACCAAGCAAAAATGTTATTGGCGTGAAGTGGATTTTCAGAACTAAATTGAATGCAGACAGTACCATCAACAAATATAAAGCCAGGTTGGTAGTTAAGGGGTATGCTCAGATTTATGGTGTTGATTATTCAGAAACGTTTGCACCTGTAGCAAGGATGGACACCATACGATTCTTGCTTGCTGTTGCTGCACATAGAAACTGGAAAGTCTTCCAGTTAGATGTTAAATCAGCTTTCTTGAATGGCATTCTACAAGAAGAAATTTATGTTGAGCAACCTGCTGGCTTTGTGAATCAAGGAAAAGAAGACAAAGTTTATCTTCTAAAGAAAGCTCTCTATGGCTTGAAACAAGCACCTAGAGCTTGGTATGGGAGAATTGATGATTACTTGACAGGTTCTGGATTTCAGAAAAGCTTGTCAGAAGCAACTCTTTATGTGAAGAGATTCAATGATGATGTGCTTATAATATCTCTTTATGTTGATGATCTCTTAGTGACAGGAAGCAACACAGCGCAGGTTGCAGAATTCAAGCTAAATATGATGCAAGTATTTGAAATGACCGACCTTGGTCTCATGAAGTTTTTTCTGGGAATGGAAATTATGCAAAACAGAGAAGAAATTTTCATCTGCCAGAAGAAGTATTCAAGGGAAATCTTGAAGAAATTTCAGATGGAAAATTGCAAGCCGACAGCTACTCCTATGAATCAAAAGGATAAATTCAGCAAAGAAGATGGCACTGCCAGAGTAGATGAAGAAAAATTCAGAAGCTTGATTGGATGCTTGCTGTATTTAACAGCAACTAGACCTGACATACTTCATGCAACAAGTCTGTTATCTAGGTTCATGCATTGTCCAACCGAAATTCATATGAGAGCAGCTAAAAGAATTCTGAGATACATCAAAGGAACCTGCAGTTTTGGAGTTAAATTTATGAAGTGCCAGAATTTTAAACTTCATGGTTTTTCTGATAGTGATTGGGGAGGATCTATTGATGACATGAGAAGTACTTCTGGGTTCTGTTTTCAACTAGGATCTGCTATATTTTCATGGTCATCTAAGAAGCAAGATATTGTGGCTCAATCTACTGCAGAAGCAGAGTTCATTGCAGCCACAGCTGCAGTGAATCAAGCATTGTGGTTACAAAAATTGTTACGTGATTTACAGATGGAAGAAGATGAAGCAACTGAAATCTCAGTTGACAATCAAGCAGCTATTGCAATATCTCATAATCCAGTTTTCATGGAAAAACTAAACATTTCAATATCAAGCTTTATTTCTTGCGTGAGGTGCAAAAAAATGGTGAAGTTAAATTGATTTATTGCAAGTCTGAAAATCAATTGGCTGATCTGTTTACTAAACCACTTCCAGTAAACAGGTTTGAATTTCTAAGACAAAGGATTGGAGTTTGCAGCTTCTCAAGCAAGGAGGAGTGTTGAAGTTTGCTTGCTAAAGCTGTCATTGGAGGAGCTGTCAACGAATCTTTTGCATTATGTTATTTCTAATTATCTTGTTAATAATAATCCATTGTCCTAGTCTCTAGGAGTTGGTTTTTCTGTTTTTATGTTAACAGATAATAGCATGATTACATGCTATAAGTTTGGAATTCTGTTATTCTATTTATCAATAAATATGTGTAACGATTGCATGGAAAGAATGCAATCAGGATTATTCAATTCTTTCTTTAAAATTCAATACAACAGTTTCTGTATTTTCTCTTCTACTTCTTTCTATCAGTTTTCTTCATACACGTTTACTATTCAAACACTTTCACTTACCTTCTCCCTTTGTTAGGGAGCATGGTTGAAAAGTTCCCTGAAAACTCTGAGCCAGCTATATGGTGGCCAAAACCAAATGTATCCCCAGGTAGAAAACAGGTGATGAAAACACAAGGAAAGAATGGGTGGAGTGAAGATCTTGAAGAGGTGATGAAGACAAAAGACAGTGAAGATTATATGAGACTAGGCCACTTGGCATTTAAGGCAAACAAAATTTTAGCTATCTGTGGTCCATTAGTCACTGGCACTGCAGCTTCTGGGTCAGCCTTTGTAGGCCATGGATCTTGGGCAGTAATTGTGGCAGTGACAGAAGGTGCATGAACTAGCTCCGTCAATACCTTCGAGCATGGCGGCCAAGCTGGTATGGTGTTTGAAATGTATAGAAACTGTGCTCCTTAAATTGAGAATTCTGTATATTGTATTGATCATAAAATAAAATAGAACCTATTTACTATTTTAAGTAAACAGATCATAAAATAAAATTAATTATATTTACATCCTATAATCATTCTCAATCAGATCGTGTGATTGCTTTTCCTTTAATTAACAGGATTCTATACACTTTCGAAGGATCAATTGAATCTACAATTCAAGAAAGGGATTTGGAGAAAAGGGAAGAAGGAGAACTGTTTGAAGTGAATGTGGCATTGAAGCTTGTCGCAGCTTAGAGATCTTGCTAGAAAATCCTCTTCTTCTCGTGTAGATGGAAGCACCATAGATGAGTTTGCGGGCAAGACATCCTGAAAGTTGTTTCATCACCAATTTCACTTTCTTTCATTTTATTTTTCAAGAAACATGTCGTACGTACATTAATGTAAATATTTTTCATTTTATTTTATTTTTACAATTGCTGCCTCATAACATGGCATACATACGAAGAAAGAAACATATATTTTATTAGAAAATTTAATTTTATGAAATGAGTGCGAATAGATTTGAACTCATTTACAATGAATAGAATATATTTAAAACTCAATCTCTAGAAACAACGTTAGTAAGAACAAAAAAATAATTTGATATTTTTCCTTTAATCTCTCTCTAAAAAAAATGGCAATTTAATTAATTAAAAGATAGATATTAATTAGGTTAAATTTGAATTGATCACGTCAACAGATCAATTTAATTTTTCATCAAATCAATTATATTTTTTTTAATCCATATCAGTTTAAGTTAAATTTAAACTTAATCCGAGTTTTATATCTATAATTCTAAAAAGAAAATATTTATTATTTATTTAATGTGGAGGTATAATAATGTAAATTATGTGACATTTTATTTGTGTATCATTTGGATATGCATTAATTATTGTAGGTTGTTTGTGGTGATTTTTACAAGTATCAAGCGGGTCATATACATTGTATTAGATATATAAATTAATTGTTCAGTTTTGTGAATCAACAATTAAAATAAAAATGTTGATTTAAATTTAATAAAAATAATATTTATGTGTTTAATATTTATAAAAAGTATATTCAAGAGATCATGAGCTTATGATTTCCTTTAGTGATGATGCCACAATATAATAATGTGTGTACGTAGAGCAAGTTTTACAAGGTCACACTTGAGACCAAAGAAGCTGGCTAGGCTAGGGAGAATTTTTGAAGTAAATAATCTTCAAGTGGTGGTGAACAGGTCCATGCGAGATTCAGCAGCCAATGTTGTGCCTTGTCAACTGTCACATAGACAATTCAACCCTATGACCTTTTCTTTACAGGTATGTTCGTTGCTATAAATACCCTTCCATTGCCTCCCTCCATTTTCATCATCAACCTCTTAATTCTCACCCTACATATTACAAACACATCGAAGAAGCCAGAGAACAGAAATAATCAAAGAAAACCCTTACATCTTCTCAGAAAACAAAGGGAAAAAACCATAAACAATATGGCCTCTTTACAAGCTTCAAGCTTTCTTTTCTCTTCTTCTTGTTCTTGTAGTTGTTCAACAAGAATCAATGCTGCTGTTTCGGTACCTAAGCTTCCAAGATTTCGTCTCCCAGTTCCAAGAACCCCATTAAGATTTGTTGAGGAGCTGAATTTAAGAGATGGGCTCACAAGTACAGTCCCATTATTAGAAAATACAAGGCCAGATCAGTGTGAGCCAATCGAGTCTAAAACTACTGCAGCAGCAGCCAAGCTTTACGCAATCTTAGAAGCTGTTTCTGATAGAGTAGAGATGCACAAAAATATTGGGGAGCAACGTGACAATTGGAACAAACTTCTTTTGAATTCAATTAACATGATCACTCTAACAGCAGCAACAATGGCTGGTGTTGCATCAGCTGGTACAGTTGGAGCACCTCTTTTGGCTTTGAAGATATCTTCTACTCTTTTATTTTCTGCAGCTACTGGAATGTTACTTATCATGAACAAAATCCAGCCTTCACAGCTTGCGGAAGAGCAAAGAAATGCCACTAGATTGTTCAAGCAACTTTATAGCCAAATACGAACAACACTTGCTCTTCGCGATCCTACCGCGTTAGATGTGAAGGATGCAATGGAGAAGACATTGGCTCTTGATAAAGCTTACCCTCTTCCTTTGTTAGGAAAAATGATTGAAAAGTTTCCTGAAAATTTTGAGCCTGCTGTTTGGTGGCCTAAAACACAAGGATCCCCAAGAAAGCAGCACAAAACACAAGGAAAGAATGGGTGCAGTGGAGATCTTGAAGAGGAGATGAGGGAGGTGATTGAAGTGATAAAGAGAAAAGATAGTGAAGATTACATGAGACTAGGCAACTTGGCATTGAAGGTTAACAAGATCTTAGCCATCTCTGGTCCATTACTCACTGGCATTGCAGCTGCTGGGTCTGCCTTTGTAGGCCATGGATCATGGGCAGCAATTGTGGCTGTCACAGCTGGCGCATTAGCTAGCACAGTCAATACATTTGAGCACGGTGGCCAGATCGGTATGGTAGTTGAAATGTACAGAAACTGTGCTGGATTCTTTACACTTATGGAAGAGTCAATTGAAACCAGCATTCAACAAAGAGATTTCGAGAAAAGCGAAGACGGAGAAATGTTCGAAATGAATGTTGCATTGAAGCTTGGAAGAAGCTTGTCACAACTAAGAGATCTTGCCAGAAAATCCTCTTCTTCTCATGTAGATGGAAGCACCATAGATGAGTTTGCTAGCAAACTTTTTTGATAGTATAGACCTCTCTGTCCATAACTAATTCACATTCTTTTAAAAATTCCTTTTGTACATCAAAGTAACATGTATAGATTATCACAAATGATATTCAATTTTTTCCTCAAGATGTTCAAGTATGAGAAACTTCTTTCTTAATTACTTTGCAAGGATGAGAATTACCACTAAATTCATGAGTTCTTATGATATCTAAAATGTAAAGGGAATCAATGTTCTTAAATTTTACATTTGTTCCAAGCAAGTGGTTATAGTTGTAAGAGATCATATTGTTAAAGATCACAAGTTTCAGATATTTTTAGTCCTGATGCTTGTGGCTAGTTAAATAACGTTTCTCGAGCTCCCAAGTTGTTGAATCTGCTAGTTGCAAAGATTATAACACGTCTTATAGTTGAGTGAGTCGTCATTTAAGCCACCAAATCCAGAGGTTGGTCTTTGTGTGCTACGATTCAAACCTGTCTCATTCAACAAATCGCCTCGTAAAAATACTTCAATAAATTCCAAGAGAAAAGTCAAAATATCAAGTTTTGAATACGGAGATGTGCACAGTTGAACCTGGAATGAATGGACTTGCTCTTAATTTCAGGCCATTTCTAGGGCTTAAGGAAATAGTCCAATATGGCCCAAACAACAACCCAGATGATTAAAAGCAACCGAACTTTTGTTGAGATTTTGAGCATTGACCTCTGGTCATAGAAGTTGCAAAGGATAAAATGTGCCAAGTCCTCTTGGATTATTATTCGAAACACCAAGTGTCGATAAATTTATTAGATTATTTGTTCAAAAACTATCTACCTAGGTTCTAAACAGTAGCCACCAATGAGTTTGACGAATTTGAAACCATGTCATATTTGAACATCTTGGTGTGCACACGCTTTGTGCTTTGCTTTTCTTGTGATGTGGGCTGACTCCATCTCCCATCTTATCTTTCCAAGGACTCGACTTTATTTATCTGCATACCATGGCGGCTGCTCTTGGACAAAGCATGGTAGCTGCAGATGTGTACCCGTCAGCAAATCTTCGGTATTCCAAAGGCCTGTCACGGCTATTCAGTACAGGTCCTCGCGTGTAGGAACATACCAAGACCTATATACAGAGAAGGCTCACAAAATCCTTTGCAACGAGTGCTTGAAATGACCATCACATAAAGAAAGTAAATGTGGTTTTCATTTATTATCACGAAATTTGTTCTCTCATTTGGAAACATATAACACAATCATTCCTGTCAACTAATAATGAAAAAACATGAACAAGATATTGGGAACTTCTTAGAGACAGGAATAGGGGAGATTTCGTTGAAGTAATCGAGTTTATCGAAAACAAGTCAAAACGGGAACCGATTACAAAATGCATGAACTGAAGTGCGAAACCTGAGTTAAGATGGCTTGTAATATTTAGTTGGTACAAATGGCTTTTTTGTGACAACTCCATCATAGGCCTTCCCACGTACCAGTATTTTAGCTTTGGTGCCTGCCTTGTGCGAACCAGATTTCACGTACCCCATGGCTATATTTTTCTTTTTCTCGAGGCATGGGCTAAATCCTCCGCTTGTAATTTCTCCAATGTTAGTCCCTTTCTCATCCTGGATCTCAGTGTGGGATCTGGAAGGTGGACCAGTTGAGGTAAATCCTACAAGCTTGATTTTTGGACCTTCTGCAAGTTGTTTGAGTATTACTTCAGCACCCAGAAAGCCACCTTCTGCCTTCCTTCTCTTCCCTATCGCCCAAGACAGTCCTGCCTCTACTGGTGTTATGTGCTGTTCCATGTCATTACCATATAAGCACAGCCCAGCTTCAAGTCGGAGACTGTCCCGGGCACCAAGCCCTGTCAACCTTAATTTTCCTTCAGATTTTTCTAGGATTGCTTTGGCAAGATCCATTGCATTCTCTGAAGGAACTGATATTTCAAATCCATCTTCTCCAGTGTATCTCTGAAGTTTGCTTCAAGATGCTGCTGTCAAAGATCCTGTTTTTAGTTTATATTTTCCTGCAATAATAATAGCTTATCCTAGTCATTAGAAATTTGTTAATCTGTTAGTTTGTTAATATATCACGGTTTTATTTTAGCTTTTTCAGTTGTAATTTGCTTTTATAAATATGTACGAGATTGCTGTCAACAATCAAGCAATTCTGTTTTAATTCATTCTTAATCAAAGAGTGCAGTATCAATATTATTTTCTCTTTTATTCTCTTGTTTTTCAAACACACTTCAAACACTCAAACTCCAGCAACTACAAGAAACACTTTCGTTAGATTTCTTGCTAATAAAACAGTAAACAATAGCCACTATTCAGATTAAATCCTAGAAATCTTATTTACTGTTTCACTGTTTTTAATTCAAACACTTTCATTTGGTATCAAAACAATCTTATTGGAGGGACCTCTAATGGAGGTTGAAACATGTTTTTCTCACATGTCTTCTCCTATCTTTGATGGAGAAAACTATCAACTGTGGGCAGTGAAGATGGAGACCTATTTGGATGCTATGGATATGTGGGAAGCTGTTGAGGAAGATTATGAAGTGCATCCTCTGCCTAATAATCCAACAGTGGCTCAGATCAAAAACTACAAAGAGAGAAAATCAAGGAAATCAAAAGCAAAAGCATGTTTATTTGCTACTGTTTCCACAACCATTTTTACTAGAATTATGTCACTTCAATCATCAAAGGATGTTTGGGATTACTTGAAAAAGAAATACACGGGAGATGAAAGAATTCATGGCATGCAAAGTCTCAACTTGATAAGAGAATTTGAACTGCAGAGGATGAAGGATTCTGAGTCCATAAAAGAGTACTCAGATAAATTGCTTGGAATCGTCAACAAGGTAAGGCTGCTAGGTACAGGTTTCTCTGACTCCAAAATTGTAGAGAAAATCTTAGTAACTGTACCTGAGAAATATGAAGCATCCATAACCACCTTAGAGAATACCAAGGATCTGTGCAAGATCACCTTGACAGAATTATTGAATGCCTTACAAGCTCAAGAGCAACGGAGGCTTATGAGGCAAGATCAGATTGCTGAATGAGCTTTACCAGCCAAGCATCAGGACCACGGCAAGGACAAAAGGAAATTCATCAAGAAATTTCAAGTTTCAATCAATGAAGCCACTGCCAGCACCAGAAATCAAGGCAAAGGAAGAAACTCAAATAGAGGCTATCCACCTGGTAAGTATTGTGGAAGAATAGGTCATCCACCATTCAAATGCTGGAAAAGGTCTGATGCAAAATGTAACAAGTGCAATCAACTTGGACATGAGGCTGTTATATGTAAGAACAAATTTCAAATGAGGGAAGCAGATGATCAAATTGCTGAGAAAGATGATGAAGATTAGATTTTTGTGGCAACCTGTTTTTCAACCAAGAGCTCCTCAGAATGTTGGCTGATCGACAGTGGTTGTACAAACCACATGACATATGATAGAACCCTTTTCAAAGACTTGCAGTCCACTGAAATCACAAAGTTTTGAATACAAAAATTCAGGTACAAAATCTATTTCAGATGTTCTTTATGTACCTGATATTGATCAAAATTTGCTGAGAGTGGGTCAGCTAATAGAAAAGGGATTCAAAGTTACATTTGAAGATTATTGTTGCCTTATATATGATGCTACTGGCCAGAAAATTTTACAAGTCAAAATGACAGGGAAAAGCTTTTCATTTTTTCCAACTGAGGAGGAGCATACAACCTATTCCACAAATACAAGCATCACTAAAACTTGGCACAAGAGACTTGGGCATTGTCATCTCCAGCGAATGCTGACAATGAAAAAGAATGATGTGATAAGAGGGTTGCCTGCTCTTGCTGA
Source organism: Populus tomentosa (assembly GCA_018804465.1). Lineage (NCBI taxonomy): Eukaryota > Viridiplantae > Streptophyta > Magnoliopsida > Malpighiales > Salicaceae > Populus > Populus tomentosa. The sequence continues at coordinate 453,117 of CM031975.1, forward strand.
TCAAATGCCAAATTTTCATGCTTATCAATTTGGCAAACAAAGGAGACTGCCTTTTCCTAAATCTTCCTGGAAGGCATCTCAAAAGCTGCAACTCATTCATACAGATGTAGCAGGACCTCAAAGAACACCATCACTTAAAGGTAATCTATACTACATTGTATTCATTGACGATTTTTCAAGGATGTGCTGGAATGTTTTCTTGAAGTTCAAGTCAGAGGTTGTTGGAATCTTCTGGAAATTCAAGATGTTGGAAAATCAGAGTGGCTGCAAGATTCAAAGCATAAGATCAAATAATGGGAAGGAGTATACTTTAGCAACATTTAATCTATTCTGTGAAGAAGCTGGAATTGAACATCGGCTCATTGCTCCTTACACTCCAAAGCAAAATGGGGTTAGTGAAAGGAGAAATAAATATGTAATGGAGATAGCTAGGTGTATGTTGCATAACAAGGAGTTGCCTAAAGAATTCTAGGCAGAGGTAGCAAATACAGTAGTCTTTCTTCAAAATCGACTTCCAGCCAAGTTTTTGAATGAAAGAACACCATTCGAAGTCTGGTATGGATATAAACCTTCACTAAACTTTCTTAAAGTATTTGGCAGTGTGTGTTTTGTCCACATTCTTCAGGTCAAGCATGACAAGCTTGATAAGAAAGCACTTTCAGTCATATTTGTGGGATACAACTTAGTCTCCAAAGCATACAAAGTGTATCATCCACAAACAAAGAAGATGAGCAATGGGACTAGAAGAACCTTCAACAGAGCACTCCTTCTGAAGATCAAAAAGCTCCTCAGTGGCAGAATGAACTAGAAGATGATCCTCTAGTTAGAGGCACAAGGCTGATGTTAGACATCTATCAAAGATGCAACATTGCATTTTATGAACCTGCTGGATATGAAGAGGCTCTCAAAGATAGCAAATGGAAGAAGGCCATAGAGGAGGAGCTGTCAATGATTCAGAAAAATAATACCTAGACATTAGTTGACAGACTTGAAGGCAGAAACGTTATAAGAGTGAAGTGGATATATCGAACGAAGCTGAATGCAGATAACTCCATCAACAAACACAAGGTCAGGCTTGTTGTTAAAGGGTATGCTCAGATTTTTGGTGTTGATTATTCTGACACATTTGCACCTGTTGCTAGATTGGACACAATCAGATTGCTGCTAATAATCTCAGCACAGAAGGGTTGGAAAGTGTTTCAGTTAGATGTAAAATTAGCCTTCTTAAATGGAGTTTTACAAGAAGAAATATATGTGGAGCAGCTTGATAGATTTGTGATTCAAGGAGCAAAGGATAAGGTCTATCTTTTGCAAAAGGATCTCTATGAGCTGAAGCAAGCTCCTAGAGCTTGGTACAACCAGATTGATGAGCATTTGCTAAAGTTATGTTTTGTAAAAAGCTTATCCGATGCCACTCTGTATGTCAAACTAAAGGACAATGATGTTCTTATTGTGTCCCTTTATGTTGATGACCTTTTGGTGACAGGAAGTAATGAATTTCTGGTTGAAGAATTCAAACAAGAAATGATGAATATGTTTGAAATGACCGATTTTGGTCTTATGACTTATTTTCTTGGAATGGAGGTCAAGCAAAGCTAGAATAAAGTTTCATCTGCCAGAAGAAATATGCAAAGGAAATATTGAAGAAATTTCAGATGGAAGAGTACAAAGCAACCAGCACACCAATAAACCAAAAGGAAAAGCTAAGCAAGAATGATAGGGCAGATAAAGTTGATGAAGGATAGTTTAAAAGCATGATTGGATGCTTAATGTATCTTAAAATAACAAGGCCTGATATTCTATTTGCTGTAAGTCTCTTATCTCATTTTATGCATGGTGTTAGTGAATTATATTTAAGAGCAGCAAATAGAATATCGAGGTATGTTAAAGGGACTGTCAGCTACGAGGTCAAATTTGAGAAGTGTCAAAGCTTCAAGTTGTTTGAATTTTTAGATAATGACTGGGCTGGTTCCCTTGATGATATGAGAAGCACTTCAGGATATTGTTTTAATCTTGGTTCTGGAGTTTTCTCTTGGTGTTCAAAGCAAGGTTGTCAATTCTGTTTCGGTAAGTGTTTCATTTTTTCAATTGGAACGGAATGTTTTGATTTCAGAGCGTTTCGGCGTGCTGTTTTGGGGTTGTATTGTTTTATATATATATATATATATAAAAAAAATTCAAATTCAAGATAAATTATGCATTACAAAGTACAAATACAATGTCAAGCAACATAATTTTAAAATTTAAAATATTCCTAACTAATCAAGATTAAATATAACTTTAATTTAAAGTCTTAAAGTAATTCAACTTAAACAAAATACCAAAATATTAAGTAAAATGTTTTAACACAAATTAAACATAAATCAAACATCATCTCCATCATTAACATAAAAATAAGGATCTTGATCTTGTGGTGGTATGTAAGGAAAGTCATCAACTAGACATTCCAATAGTTGATCATTTCCACCAAACTCAATATTCTCTTCATCAAAACATGTCTCTTCATCCTCTAAAGTCAAAGTAGACAAAGGTGCTTCTATAGTTTCCCAACTTATATCATCTCCATCAAGAAGGCTAGGTTCTTCACAAATCCATTCATTCAATAGGTCAATATTATCGAGGCTAATAGGATCTAAAACATCCTTTATTTTGCTCAAATTCCTACAAAAAACAACATGAATATAAACCACATATATATTAGTGATAAATTTAGTTTTAAAAAATTAATATCATTGTTAATAAAAATAGTAATAATCATTTTCAATATTATTATTAATATGATAATATCAATATTTTACATATGTTGAATCCTCAATTATAACAAACAAAGACTAGATCACTCAATCTCTTGTGCTCTAGCTTATTGCGCCTTTTAGAATGAATGAATTCAAATATACTCAAATTTCTTTCACACCCACTTGCACTACAACATTGACTAAGAATTCGAATTGCAAACTTTTAAAGTTCTTGAGTATCATTGCCAAATTGCTCCCACCATGCAACTAGATAAGATAAAAGTTTAATAAATTAGATATTATAAATACAAAACAATATTATATTTAAAAAACATAATGTTATTACATGGATTTAACTTTTCTCTTTGATGAATAGCTAGAGGCATGCCAAAATCACCAGTTGCTTTCTTATACTATTTAAGTTGGCCACTAATTAAATCTTGAGTGTCACAATTAGAGACCAATCTAGTAATTGTGCTAAGCAAACCTCGAGTAACCTCTTTTTGTTTTGAAAAAGAAGGCCTAAAATATATTCCAGGATTAAGAAAACAACCTGCTGCATATAATGGACTATGAAGTTACTTATCCCATCTAGCATCAATTACCCGAATATATGGTCCATATTGAGATACTCTATTTTTCAACCTTGTCTTGATGGCTTCTTTTGCTTTATCTATTGCCTCATATAAATAACTCATTGCTGGTTTTTCTTCACTATCTGCTAACCGAAGAACTTGCACTAAAGGCTCACTAACTTTGACTATATGTTCACATCGAGGCCAAAAGTCTTTATCTTGTAAAATTATGGCAATTATTTCCTTTCCAACTTTACTTTTACCATGACTTGATTCTACCCATTTCATCCAAGTAAACATTTGTCGAAGCTCTTTCTTAAACTTAAGCAAACATTGGATGCTTAAAAAAAGGATAGCAAACCTTGTAATGCCAAAACGACATAGATCATTTCCATTAGTAAAGTCTTTCCTCATCAAAGCTAAAACTCATGCATGATTATATATAAATTTGGTTATATTTCTTGCCTTTTTAATGGTTTCATCAATCATTGAAAAATATCTTGGATCAGAAATATTTTCTAACATCAAATCAATGCAATAGACAGTACAAGGAGACTAAAAGAAAGTGTCATACCTTTGTTGTAAAGCCTTCCCAACAGCCTTGAATGCAGACTCATTATCACTAACAAATTGGACAATATTTTCTTGCCCCACTTCTTTGACAACTTCATCAAACATTTCAAGCAATGTCTCTTTATCTTTTCGAAGACCCAAAGTGTCAACTGACTTCAAGAATATGGTACCTCTTGGAGAATAAGCAAGAAAATTCATAATTGATACATTCCTTCTATTTGACCACCCATCTACTATAATAAAGCATCCATAAAGTTTCCAATCAGCCTTGATTTCAAAGAGATATTCATAGACATTATGAACTATACCTTTTAAAAGTGGTCCCCTTAAATCATGATATGATGGTCCTTTAAAACTAGGTCCCATTGATGCTATGGTGTGTATCATTGGTTGATAATAGTATGATTTAGCACCATTAAATGGTACATTAACATCATACCACCATCTTGCTATGACCTTCCTTGCATTATGTTCCTTCTCTTTAGAAGCCATTGCACTTTTAATGCTAGGTTGTGAATTTAGGGTATTTCGTGGAATGAATAAAGTCATCTTTTTCTATTTGCACTTGTCACACCCCAAAAAAAATCCGGCGCGCAGCATCGGCTGGCGATTTTTATCGTTGTTGCGTTTGCTTTGAATTCGTTCGTGGGAGTCGCCACCTAGTAATTTATGAAGGGCTACTAGGAAACCCGATGTACTGGTCTTATCAGAGATCGCGGGTAAGGAACTGGTTGTGGTTAGGGAAGGTATTAGCACCCCTAACACACCCTACCTGAGGTAAGCTGCTTCGTGTTCTGATGTGATTTAAAAATTTAAAATATTAATTAAATTCTAAGGCTTGAATAAATCAGTTATTAAATCCCTGAATATATGTAGAAACTTGTTCTCATATTTTCATGGAAAATACAACTTGATTTTATTTGTCCTTGAGATATTTAACCATATTTAAATTAACAATTAAATCTTTTTGTCTTTTTTTTATTTTTATAATTCAATAACATAAAATAAAAATACAAACACACACAACTTTCTTTTTATCATTTATTTTTCTTTTCTTTTCTTTTTTTTCTTTTTTTCTTTTACATCACAATACAAATACAAATACAAATTCAAAATCAAAACAAATAAATAAAAATTACATTAATTAATTCAAAATTTACACAATAGTCCCTAAAACTCCAAAAATTGCAGGGAAGGACTTCTGGGGCTGCATGAACAGGGGCGGCGCGTCTTCCCACGCGCCGCCACCACTGGCGGCGCGTGGGTTCATGCGCCGCCGCAAGAAAAACCCAACAAACAGGGGGCTGGATCGACTCCCTCTTCTCAGTCTCCCAAACCGCCGGCGACCTGCAGAGCAAAAAAAAAGAAACGCACACCAGTCGATTTTATTTTGTTATTTTTAGATCTGCTCAAAAACTTGTGTCCTCGGCTCCTCCTGGCTTGGTTTTTTTTTTTTGCTTCTGCCAATGGCAGATCTAGCGGTGATCACGGGGGATTGTCCGGTGGTGGCCGGCTTCGTTTGTTGGGTGGAGAAGGTAGATCGGGCGGCTGATGGCCGATCTGTGGAGCTGCTTCTCCGCTGTCATTTTTTTTGTTTTCGGTTCATTGTTCTTTCCTTCTCCAGGTGATAAATCATTGGCAGTTGAGGGAGGAGGGCTGGAGACCGGGAGCGGACAGATCGGGGATCAGTGGGCGCCGCTGTGTCGGGCTGCTGCTGGAGGCGCTGATGCGGTCCGGGCGAGCTGGTTGACTGACGAACGACGATGGGGAGCTGCTGTGCTGAGGGCAGATCTTGATCGGGTGGCTTGGGTTCTGGAGAGTGAGGGGCTATCTTTGGCCAGCTGGGATTTAAAGATGAGAGGAAAAATCGGGTGAAGGCTGCCTTGGAGAACTGGTTCGGTGCTGGGAGAAGGAAGATGGACGGCTGGTTTCGGGTTCGGTGAGGAAGGGGAAAATCGGTTGTGGCTGGTTGAAGGAGAAGAAGAGAATGGTTCCGGTGTTGAAAGAAAAACAAAACAAAGCAGAGGATGGGGGGGCTGGTTCGGTTGTCTTTGGGTGAGAACCAGAAAGAAGAAAAAAATAAAAATTCAAAGTGGTGGGGGGCTGGCCAGCGGCTTCAAACGGGGAAAGAAGAAAAAAAAAATCAAAATGGAGGCTTGTCTCACAGCCGGTCAAAAATCAAAACCAGGGGGGGCTGCCTTGGTTTTCTGATGGTGGCTGCCCGGGAGAAAAAAAATAATTCACCAGGGGGGAAGGGCTTTATTTGGGTGAGCGGCTGCCTTGGCTTCTCTTGGTGTTGATGAGAGGGAGATGAAAAATCCCAAAGGGATTGGGGCTTGTGGGTGTCTCCCCCCTCCTGCTGGATCTTCGAAAAAAAATGGCTCCAATCCCTCCCCTTTTGCAAAGCTAGGGATGAGAAGGAATAGAAGCTTTCATCATGAGGAGGGCCACCATTGTCGGCGGGAAACAAGGAAAAGAGGACCATGGGTGGGGCTGAGCTGCTAATTTTCAACCGAAAGAGAGGGGTTAAATAATGGTCTTGGGCCAGGGGGAACGGCTAGTTTCGGGTGAAGGAAAAAAAATTCTTAGGTTGCCCCTCCTTCCAAAATTCAAAATTCCCTTAGGCAAAAATATTGTTTCGGCCTCAAAATTGGTCCCTTAATTTTCTTTTTTTTTTTTGTAAAATTTGATTTTTCTTGTTTTTTTTTATTTTTTTGAAAACGAGCAATATCAACGTCGACTCAAATACGGAAAATCAATTATTTTAAAAATGACGCGTGAAAAGTCGAACGCATTCGAAAGACCCTTAAAAATTTAAAAAAAATTTAAACGACGTTGAAAATGCTAAAATGACAAAAATATATTAAAAACATATTTTTTTGGATTTTCTTTGTTTTTCTCTATTTTGGATTTTTTTGAAAATATATCAAAAACATGGGTCAAAAATTGGGTAGCAACAGATGCCCCCTCTTTACAATGCTTACGAAGCAAAAATCCTCGATGTTTTGCATAGTAAGCTTTGTAAAGAAAAACTTATCTTTTTGTTTGCTCAAAATCCACTTCATCAGCAATCTTCCTTTTTTTTCTTTTTTTTTTATTATCCTGAGATCCCATCTGGCGACCTCCTTTAACCAAAACCAAAGAATGTGTGTAACTCGGTCAACCTGAAATCCCATATGGAGATTCCCTTTAACCAAAGCTACATGAGATCCCATCTGGCGACCTCATTCAACTGGAACAAAAGAATGTGTAAAAAGTGGTCTCATTATAATGGGTGACCTACCCAAGTGGAAAGGAGGAAGAGTGGTCTCATTCTTTGGGTGACCTACCCAGGGGGAAGAATGGCCTCATTCTTATGGTTGACCTACCCAGGTAAAAAAAAAAAGATGGAGAATGGTCTCATTCTAATGGGTGACCTACCCAGAAAAAATGGTGGTCTCATTGTGATGGGTGACCTACCCAAGTGGAAAGGGGAAAGAGTGGTCTCATTCTTTGGGTGACCTACCCAGGGGGAGGAATGGCCTCATTCTTTGGGTGACCTACCCAGAAAAGATGATGGTCTCATTGTGATGGGTGACCTACCCAAGTGGAAAAAGGAAGAGTGGTCTCATTCTTTGGGTGACCTACCCAGGGGGAGGAATGGCCTCATTCTTATTGGTGACCTACCCAGGTAAAAAAAGATGGAGAATGGTCTCATTCTTTGGGTGACCTACCCAGCAAAATGGTGGTCTCATTGTGATGGGTGACCTACCCAAGATGGAAAAAATGTGAAGTGTGGTCTCATTGTAATGGGTGACCTACCCAGATGGAAAAAATATGATGAAGTGGTCTCGTTGTGATGGGCGACCTACCCAAATAGAAAGAATGTGAAATGCGGTCTTATTGTAATGGGTGACCTACCCAGAAATGGAAAAAATATGAAGTGTGGTCTCATTGTATGAAAAACAGTTTTATTATGATGGACGACCTACCCAAATGGAAAAAATGTGATATGACAAGTGTGAAAAATAGGACTTACCTGGCGAAGTCCTGAGGGGATGACAGAGGAAGGGCTGGAAAACTTGGTGCTTCCTGACAATTCTCGATCATAGGGTTTGAAAAACTCGGTGTTTCCTGACTGCAAGGGTTGAAAACTCGAGGCTTCCCGATTGCAAGGTTGATCTTTTCATTTCTTTGGGATTTTCCTAATGGTAGGGTTCATCCCATCGTCCTTTGATTCCATGATCAAAACCGATTCTTTATTATCATCACCATAATGCTTCTTTCTTTTTCCACCATCTTGCTGGACCTCATTAAGGATTTTCCTGTAACAATTCAAAAAATATGTGCAATTTTTTTTTTTTTTAGGTTAGATGAGATGCATGCATCCTTACCTGATTTGAAATATAGGTCCCCCCCTCCTTGATGCTCCATCGTCATAGGGTGCCCTTGTTTGTATCCCAAAGCTTTCTTCGTTCTTCCGATGCATTGGCTCATTCATGTGCTAGCCATCTATTCCGTTGTAAATGCAGTGCCTATCCCGGGCTGTCTTCGACAATTACTGCTTGCATCGTTCATCAAGCTTGACCCTGCCCCCAAGTGTGGTGCTGCTTGATTCATTATGAAGGATTTTCTCTCTTGGATTCTTCTGAGAATTATCCTTTGATTGATTGTGTGCGTCATGCCACCACCCCATCAAGATTGTTAATCAGTCATGAACTTGCCTCCAGTTGAAAACACCATTGAAGTATATGTGGTCATCCATAATCGTGGAACTGCCGCGTCATTCCGACATGCATGTCATACTTTGCAGGGAAAGGCTCATCGTTGTAAACTCAATGTTTTCCTCAAAAAGTTCTTCTCACCCATCTAATTAGATCTTGAAAAGAAATGTATTGGCATCATCAATGATGTTCATGTTATCACCCATATTTATGCGGTGAAGTGTGCATTTGAGCTTCAAAACAAATGGTCCCACAGTCAGTCTTGGTGGGTGCATCCTTCCAGCATTCCTGCATATGTAACTTTTGTGATAGCATCGATCAAAAGTCATAACCATGTTGAAGATGATAAACCAAAATGAAGATATGAAAATATCCTTCTAGTGCAGCATTGCTCATCAATTGCTGCTGAAGTGCACTAGATCATGGATTGTCTTTGAACAACATTGCCCCCAATATGATCTGAAGGTTTGTTCATCGAATTATACTCAAAAAGGTTTTTCCTTGTCATTGTCAGATGCTAAAACATAACTTTGATGAACTTTGACGACTCATCATCTGATTCTTTCTTTGCCCCCAGCTGATTAGAATACTGTCTGTTTTCCATCTTAGGGTCCACTGTATTGCCCCCAGGTGGTCAACGTTTCAAGGAGTTTTGAGAAGAGTTGATGTCATTTCATGTCAAGGATTCCGCAAACTCAATGAGTGTTCTTCTTTGTTTGACAATCTTTCTTGTTCTAGAATCAAATCTCACATTTCAACGATCATGTCTATTCAAGTCTAATTGTTGAAATGAAATCAGAGAGATGTCTGTTTTTTTGAAATTATTTTTTTTCTTTTGAAATTCAAACTTCTTTGGTCAAAGACCGAACACTCTATTCAATGCAGTCCTTTGATTGTCTTGTATCTTAAAAACAGAAATGACCCGTTGTAATATTTAAAATGACTTTTTCATGGTTCTTTGTGTCCACTTTAAACTCTGATTTTGGGTGTATTTTTTTGATGGTCTGTGATGAGGTGACATTTTTATGAATTTCAAAAACAAGATGCTAAGGCTTTATCAAGAAAGGTTGTTTCTTTTCTTAGCATTTATTTTATCAACATGCATAATAACTAGTAGCTTAATTCATGAAGTCACGACCCTTATGGAAAAACTTCTTCAAGTTTTGAGATCGCCATTTATCGATTCAAATTGCTTGCTTGATTAAAAAGGGCTTTTAAAAGCATGTAATGCGGGCTATGGTTCATGGCTATGAAAGAAAAGAATTTCAAAGGCTCAAAAGGTGTTTGAGGGTTTCAAAAACCTAGGATCAACATCAATTATTCATCAACTCATTTTCTATTGTTGTCTTTGTAGGGGAAATGACATAGAACCTTGTTAACCTCAAAGATCAGACTTCTATTAACATAAGTCATAATGCAAATCCACATTTCCATGATGAATAACCAATCTAAAAGAATTTTTGAAGACATTAGAGGCTTTATCCTAGACACACCAAAAGATATGAAGCATCGATTTTTCTAGTGTTGACTTTTGGCATTTATTATCTTTTCTCAATTGAAAACTGTCTTGCCTCTCTTAGAATTGATAGGCATTTTCTTTCCTTTCCATTTTCTTTACATTTTTTTTTTTGCATAGCCTTCCCCTTTATCCATTAATTATATCAATGTCTTCAAAATATCTCTCATTTGCCCCCAGTATGGGGTGTGATCATAGTCAGGGTTTTTTATGAAAAGAAAATTCTATCCAGCTCAAAATGGGACTACAAGGGATATAATCTTTAGAAAGTGAAGGGATATCAAAGATGGCCTTTTCTCATTTCAAGCAAAGTCAGTTAGAACCAATAAATTTTGACCCCATCCATTGTAGTGATTTGGACTTGTAAGAATCATGATTTGAGTCCATAACGATCGAATCCACTACATGCCATTATGCATACTGCTAAAACTTAGCTATATGATGTGTGGTTCAATTTTAAGTGTGAGCTCAAAATTTGTTTGGTCACCTCATGTCATTTCAACAAGAATCGAGTCATTTCTGCAATCAAAACACTTTTAATCTTCAAGATTGATTAGCCTTTATTGCATGTTGGAGTTTGATCAAAATATTTTATCAGGATAAAATGTTAAACATCTGTTGATTTCAAAACAACAAAGAGATAAAAATAATGCATGTTTCGTTGAAGGATGAGATGTGATCCCAAAACAAAATGCAGAATTCCAAAACAATATGATTGACTGTTCATCACCATTCTTGAATCAGCTTTTCTGGCAATATTTGCGTTTTGCCAAGCACTTTCGATCAACATGTCATTCTGAAGATGTTCGGGGGACAATATAGCCAATGACACCCTTCTTCACCGACTCCACTTGTCTCTTGCTCACCAACTTTCAGACTCAATTCTTGCAATTCTTAAAACTGTTCACTTGAAATGGTTGAGGACCCCACCATGACATCACATCTCTTATCTGGATTATACCACCTAGAAATTGGTGGTTGCATGGGATTTGTCGGAGTTAAGCAAAATTCTAGAATCTGGCAGATGTTGGTCGACAAACTTAAGTGGCTGAGGAATGTCAATCTTGGCAAAGGCATTTGAGCAATTGATGATGCCGTGAGACCTGGCTAGACCACATAATTAAGGGTTCACACCGTCGAAGTCATCTCCTGATTCACCTCTCATCATTGTTTTGAAATCCATGGCAGATCCTTCAATCTTTCCTCTCTTCATAGCTTGTTCAATTCTTCGGCAAATCCTCACAACATCATTTCAATCTTCCAATGTTGTTGTGGTTGGTTGAGGATTGTTTAGAAAACTTCCCAACAGCTTGGTAATCTTGGCAGCGCCCAAAAACTTGTAGTATCGCCACTACCGACGTGTGGAATCACACATTGTCTCTATTGGAAGAGCACTCGATGAATCTAAAACTCCTTTGTCCCCTCTTCGATTTCTCACTGACAGTGCAGCAAACAAACACCTATAGAGGAAGTCCTGCTATGTTGAAGTTTCAGTATTTTTCATGTTTTTCAGTCTAGGCATGTCTCTTCTCTCTATTTTTGCGTTTTAGTACTGACACGGTTAGAGGAAAATCATAGATGATCTGAAACTACTGTATTCCTTCTTGGATTTCCCACTTGCGGATCCACAAACAGATTCCTGCCGAGATAGCTCTGCTTCGTTGAAGTTTGATGTCTGCTCATATTTTTCAGACCAGGTCTGGCTCTTCAACCTACTAAGAGGTCTTCGTGCTAAAACTGATGAGAGAAATATTTGTAGCATATGCAACTTATAAATCCCCTCTTGCATTCCCAATTTGTAGAGCCATAAATGGATTTTTGTAGAGAGAGCTCTGCCACATTGAAGTTCAGTGTTTAATCATGGTTTTTCAGACCATCTTGTGCTGCTGAACTGGAATTGAGCTCATAATCGGGGTAACTTCAAAGCAGACTTATGCACCATGTACAGGAGGCTAGTAGTTGTTTGGTTCCATTAGATGATGTGGAGGCAATGAACATTTAACAGTGCAACTGGACAAGAACCAGAGTTGTCATTAGTTGATGACTGAAGGCATTGTTGTTGTTGTTCATAACTGAAAAAGAGAGGTACAGCTTCAATTGGACGTGGACAAGCAGTGTTCCCACAGAAGACTGTGCAGACATTCTCTTTCCATTTGATGCTCAACACTTGTTCGAGCAGATCTGAGTCCAGCTATTTCACCTTTGATGCTCTCAACCTTAATATGATAATGAGCCTCTATCTGACACTTTTCTTCACTTCCATCCTTTCTTCAATCACTTGCAGCACAGCTTGTGCGGGGAAACCTACTTTTCGACCCGGTATATGCATGATAAATGTATGAATATGTAATTTATATGACGAACTCACCCTTCGAGGGGTGACAATATGGTCGTAACTCTTGCATGATGGAACAAGAATCGTGATTTTTGCCCAAACTCTACAATGAAAAATTTCTGAGTGACGGCCATTGTGTCACCCACAAGTCTTGAGTTCAAGATGCTTCAAGAAGGGTTTGCTCGGATGCAAAACAATAGCACATACATCCTAAAGACAGGTTCTATTCATTTTACGTGAGACAGGGTAGGTTTGCTACTTGGTCTCTAAAAGGGGTCTCTTCTTGTCCCAGTGATTGCCCTCGTAAAGGCAATATAGAGGCCCAGCAGGTAATGGGTTGGCACGTGTCCAACTATTACCAGTCTAAGCACTCAACGAAGAGTTGGGGTTTACACAAACTTAAACCTTGACTCAAGTCGTAAGGTAAGCTGCTAGTCCCCCACCTAACCTAAAGCTGGTGTGTGCTTTCAAAAATTAAAACTTGTGATGAATGAGAGAATTATATACAATGCATGGATAAAACAAAAATAAAATAAAACAAAGCAAAAAAAAAACTTAAACACATCAAAACACAAAGCTTAGTCCGATAAAGTTGAAAACAATACCTTTCCCCAGTGGAGTCGCCATCCTGTCACACCCCAAAAAAAATCCGGCGCGCAGCATCGGCTGGCGATTTTTATCATTGTTGCGTTTGCTTTGAATTCGTTCGTGGGAGTCGCCACCTAGTAATTTATGAAGGGCTACTAGGAAACCCGATGTACTGGTCTTATCAGAGATCGCGGGTAAGGAACTGGTTGTGGTTAGGGAAGGTATTAGCACCCCTAACACACCCTACCTGAGGTAAGCTGCTTCGTGTTCTGATGTGATTTAAAAATTTAAAATATTAATTAAATTCTAAGGCTTGAATAAATCAGTTATTAAATCCCTGAATATATGTAGAAACTTGTTCTCATATTTTCATAGAAAATACAACTTGATTTTATTTGTCCTTGAGATATTTAACCATATTTAAATTAACAATTAAATCTTTTTATCTTTTTTTTATTTTTATAATTCAATAACATAAAATAAAAATACAAACACACACAACTTTCTTTTTATCATTTATTTTTCTTTTCTTTTCTTTTTTTTCTTTTTTTCTTTTCCATCACAATACAAATACAAATACAAATTCAAAATCAAAACAAATAAATAAAAATTACATTAATTAATTCAAAATTTACATAATAGTCCCTAAAACTCCAAAAATTGCAGGGAAGGACTTCTGGGGCTGCATGAACAGGGGCGGCGCGTCTTCCCACGCGCCGCCACCACTGGCGGCGCGTGGGTTCATGCGCCGCCGTAAGAAAAACCCAACAAACAGGGGGCTGGATCGACTCCCTCTTCTCAGTCTCCCAAACCGCCGGCGACCTGCAGAGCAAAAAAAAAGAAACGCACACCAGTCGATTTTATTTTGTTATTTTTAGATCTGCTCAAAAACTTGTGTCCTCGGCTCCTCCTGGCTTGGTTTTTTTTTTTTTGCTTCTGCCAATGGCAGATCTAGCGGTGATCACGGGGGATTGTCCGGTGGTGGCCGGCTTCGTTTGTTGGGTGGAGAAGGTAGATCGGGCGGCTGATGGCCGATCTGTGGAGCTGCTTCTCCGCTGTCATTTTTTTTGTTTTCGGTTCATTGTTCTTTCCTTCTCCAGGTGATAAATCATTGGCAGTTGAGGGAGGAGGGCTGGAGACCGGGAGCGGACAGATCGGGGATCAGTGGGCGCCGCTGTGTCGGGCTGCTACTGGAGGCGCTGATGCGGTCCGGGCGAGCTGGTTGACTGACGAACGACGATGGGGAGCTGCTGTGCTGAGGGCAGATCTTGATCGGGTGGCTTGGGTTCTGGAGAGTGAGGGGCTATCTTTGGCCAGCTGGGATTTAAAGATGAGAGGAAAAATCGGGTGAAGGCTGCCTTGGAGAACTGGTTCGGTGCTGGGAGAAGGAAGATGGACGGCTGGTTTCAGGTTCGGTGAGGAAGGGGAAAATCGGTTGTGGCTGGTTGAAGGAGAAGAAGAGAATGGTTCCGGTGTTGAAAGAAAAACAAAACAAAGCAGAGGATGGGGGGGCTGGTTCGGTTGTCTTTGGGTGAGAACCAGAAAGAAGAAAAAAATAAAAATTCAAAGTGGTGGGGGGCTGGCCAGCGGCTTCAAACGGGGAAAGAAGAAAAAAAAATCAAAATGGAGGCTTGTCTCACAGCCGGTCAAAAATAAAAACCAGGGGGGGCTGCCTTGGTTTTCTGATGGTGGCTGCCCGGGAGAAAAAAAATAATTCACCAGGGGGGAAGGGCTTTATTTGGGTGAGCGGCTGCCTTGGCTTCTCTTGGTGTTGATGAGAGGGAGATGAAAAATCCCAAAGGGATTGGGGCTTGTGGGTGTCTCCCCCCTCCTGCTGGATCTTCGAAAAAAAATGGCTCCAATCCCTCCCCTTTTGCAAAGCTAGGGATGAGAAGGAATAGAAGCTTTCATCATGAGGAGGGCCACCATTGTCGGCGGGAAACAAGGAAAAGAGGACCATGGGTGGGGCTGAGCTGCTAATTTTCAACCGAAAGAGAGGGGTTAAATAATGGTCTTGGGCCAGGGGGAACGGCTAGTTTCGGGTGAAGAAAAAAAAATTCTTAGGTTGCCCCTCCTTCCAAAATTCAAAATTCCCTTAGGTAAAAATATTGTTTCGGCCTCAAAATTGGTCCCTTAATTTTCTTTTTTTTTTTGTAAAATTTGATTTTTCTTGTTTTTTTTTATTTTTTTGAAAACGAGCAATATCAACGTCGACTCAAATACGGAAAATCAATTATTTTAAAAATGACGCGTGAAAAGTCGAACGCATTCGAAAGACCCTTAAAAATTTAAAAAAATTTTAAACGACGTTGAAAATGCTAAAATGACAAAAATATATTAAAAACATATTTTTTTGGATTTTCTTTGTTTTTCTCTATTTTGGATTTTTTTGAAAATATATCAAAAACATGGGTCAAAAATTGGGTAGCAACAGCATTTATGCCTTGCATTGTCAATCTCTTATTTGCTTGTGAACCAGTATCACTTAAAGTAGGATTTGCACTATCACCCTCTTCGACTTCATCATTGGAAAGTGATTGAGAATTTCCAACATCAATTCTAAGTCTCTTTCTTTTCTCTTTCTCCATTGTCAAGTCCTCTATCAATTGCTTCATTTGTCATTTCACATCTCGAGGGACCTTTTTACAAGCTTTAACTTGGCCCTTAATACCAGTAAGGTGATACTTTAGACGAGTAATACCACCACCATTTATCTTTTTGCTATAATGAACATATATACTTGAGTTCTTTGCACCAACAACCACTTGTCCATGAGCCCATGCTAGATCATCTGATCTTGCTGGAGCTGAAACCATAGAAGAACCACCACTTGATGAGTTTTCAGCCATGTAATTTGATCTGAAAAAAAAATAAAACACAATTAATTTTAGCTATTACAATTTACATCAATGTGATTTTTAAAGTAAAATGGATGGTAATAATACCAATAACTTAAAATGAAAACAATGACATTTCTCAAGATACCATGTTGATTTACAAATATTATTTGTTGGCTTCACACTTTAAATTTATTATTTGATACATTCGGTTTCATATAATAATTATGTTTCCTTCCTTATAATTAATTATGGTTTGGTACATTTGGTTTCACATATATATATATACATATAATAATTCTCAAAAAACTATATAATTTGGTTATGGTCAAGTTACTTATATTTTACACATATACATATAATAATTACTTAGAAATTAATACAGCATAGCAGTAAACATATATATATATATACACACACACACACATTCGGTTTCATATAATAATTATGTATCATTTCTTATAATTAATCCGGCCATGGTCAAGTTACTTATATTATTAACTACCAAACCTAGCAACCTAGCAATTAATCCGGTTATTTTGTTCTTTTTTTCTTGAATTCTAATCTTGACGTATGCAATATAATTTATTCCTTTAAATGTAATATTTTTATCTAGGTTTAACTTTGTTTAACTTTAATCTTGATGTATGCAGATTGTGGTATAAATAAAGCAGATCATTAACTTTGTTTTATCAATTTCATTTACAGAAAGAGCTCTGACTTGGTTTGTATAGGCTTGTGCACAGAATACAGATCAAACATCAAAGTAGGATTCAATTTCAGATAAAGCTTCAAAGTTCAAACTAGCTAGCCAAGCCCGGTGAAGTAATAAAATGATAAATACAATACAAAGTTACAACTTACAAACCCAACAGTAAGATTATATACAAAGAAAAAGATTATATGCATTTTCCATTTCAGAATTAAATTAGATACAAAGAAAGACCAAATTAAATACAAAATTTGGTATTAAGTTAGGAGGGGTATCTAGTGGGATATTGTTACTCTACCAGCATATATTGTGTAAACTTAGAATAGTTATAAAACTTAGTCTGATGTTGATGATTTTAGAAAAATAATAAAGTTTATACACGGTGAGATATCCATTGTTTTCCATAGATCAATATCATATTGTATAGATTTGTTGAACAATCCATTCAAAGAAGTTGGTTTTCTATGCTAAAATATTTTTCAGATGGCATATCCTTCTCTTTTATCTAACTTTATATTCCACACCATCTAAGTCCTAAATAGTGGATTCATTGTAGTAAGCCATCTCTTAATTTGATTTATTAAAAAAAAAAAACTTTTAACGTAGAAATCAAAGCCATTTATCATAAAAGACAACTTTCTAAAGTGTTTTGTCCTTTGAATTTATGGCGAGCCTGAGACTATTAACATTCCAACATTGTAAGTTAACAGAACTAAGTTCATGCGTTTTCCATTTCTAATTTAAACTTGAATAGAGAAAAAAGATCGCACCTTAGTTCTGCAGAGACAATTATTTGAGAAGGGAACGGATGGCCACAAAGCGAGGTTTGATAAGTCTTCTGGTTCTTTGCCAGGTTGCAGGGGGCTCCTTCTCTTTTTTGTTGATTGAGCCGCTTCGATCGGGAAGTCAGGTTGCAGCCTTACAGGAGCAACAGTGCAGTTACTGCAGTATGTAAGAGCAAGACAGCAATAGAGAAGAGGAAAGATTAGAGGGGCAGTTCATGAAACTGAAAGACAAGATGCCGATTGTAATTGTTTTGGTTGGGAACTTGAGTCTGCAAGGAGGAAGAGAAATTAGGGATTTGGTTTAGTTTACTTTAGACTTCAGAGAAAAAGAGTGTGGGTGTACTATGCAGTTAATGAAAATGAACCGGGTTTAATTTTGAGTCTTTGATTTTGACTCGGTGGCTCTAACCCGAAACGAAACACATGGAATTCGGCCGGAACGTTCCGGTCGAAATTGGACCGGAATTTCTGGATCAAATCGAAATTTTAAGCGAGGTGAAACTTGTTCTATTTTTTTTTTGTTTTTTTAACTGTTACGAGACGTTCCGAGCATTTCGGTCGAAATGGAATGGAATTAACAACTTTGGTTCAAAGAAGTAGGAGATTGTAGCACAATCCACGGCTGAAGCAGAATTTATTGCAGCCTCAAACACACTTCAAACACCTCAAACTCCAGCAACTACAAGAAACACTTTCGTCAGATTTTTTGTTAATAAAACAGTAAACATCAGCCATTGTTCAGATTAAATTCTGGAAATCTTATTTATTGTTTTACTGTTTTTAATTCAAATACTTTCATAAAATCTCAACAAAAAGACAAATAATTCATCATGACCAATACGAGAAAAATAAGCATGGGAAATAAATGGTTTAAATGCAAGAGAACATTTGAGAATATTGTACCCTCAGCTCCAAATAGCTCTAAGGTTAAATTAATTCTTCTTCGCTGCGGCGTCATAAGGTGTATAATTAAAGACAATTATCATATTCCTAGAAATTTTATTGGAAAATAGAGAATATATATGGGAAATTAAGCACACAATCAAAGTGAAATGTCAACAAGACAGCTATACTTAAACTCTTAATGACTACATATAAATGGTCATAGATGTGCATTCCATATTTGAGGAAACGGGTGATGATAACACAAGGAAAGAATGGGTGGAGTGAAGATCTTGAGGAGGTGATGAAGACAAAAGACAGTGAACAATATATGAGACTGGGCCACTTGGCATTTAAGGCAAACAAAATTTTAGCTATCTGTGGTCCATTAGTCACTGGCACTGCAGCTTCTGGGTCAGCCTTTGTAGGCCATGGATCTTGGGCAGTAATTGTAGCAGTGACAGAAGGTGCATGAACTAGCTCCGTCAATACTTCAAGCATGGCGGCCATGCTGGTATGGTGTTTGAAATGTATAGAAACTGTGCTACTTAAATTGAGAATTCTGTATATTGTATTGATCAGAATATGATACATAAGGAAACAATTTATATAGAACCTATGTACTATTTTAAGTAAACAGATCATAAAATAAAATTAATTATATTTACATGCATCCTATAATCATTATCAATCAGATCGTGTGATTGCTTTTCCTTTAACAGGATTCTATACACTCTGGAAGGATCAATTGAATCTACAATTCAAGAAAGGGAAGAAGGAGAAAAGGGAAGAAGGAGAACTGTTTGAAGTGAATATAGCATTGAAGCTTGTCGCAGCTTAGAGATCTTGCTAGAAAATCCTCTTCTTCTCATGTAGATGGAAGCACCATAGACGAGTTTGCGGGCAAGACATCCTGAAAGTTGTTTCATCACCAATTTCACTTTCTTTCATTTTATTTTTCAAGAAACATGTCGTACGTACATCAATGTAAATATTTTTCATTTCATTTTACTTTTACAATTGCTGCCTCATAACATGGCATACATACGAAGAAAGAAACATATATTATATTAGAAAATTTAATTTCATGAAATGAGCGTGAATAGATTTGAACTCACTTACAATAAATAAAATATATTTAAAACTCAACCTCTAAAGACAACATTAATATAAACAAGAAAATACTTCAACATTTTTCTTTCAATCTCTCTCTAAAAAATAAAAAATAGTAATTTTTTTGAAAAACATTAATAATAAAAAACCAGTTAGTATGAACAATCATCACTAGTTAGAAAGGTTGATTTCTATTTTATTTTTAAAAAATTTAATTGATTGAAAGATAGATATTAATTAGGTTAAATTTAAATCGATTACGTCAACAGATCAATTTAATTTTTGATCAAATCAATTATTATTTTTTAAAATTTATATTAGTTTAAGTTAAATTTCGAGTCGATCTGAGTTTTATATCTGTGATTCTAAAAATAAAATATTTTTTATTTATTTAATGTAGATGTATAATAACATAAATTATGTGACATTTTATGTGTGTATCATTTGGATATGCAGTAATTATTGTAGATTGTTTGTGGCGACTTTTATAATTATCAAGTGGGTCATATAAATTGTATTAGATATATAAATTAATTGTTCAATTTTGTGAATCAAGAATTAAAATAAAAATGTTGATTTAAATTTAATAAAAATAATATTTGTGTGTTTAATATTTATAAAAAGTATATTCAAGAGATCATGAGCTTGTGATTTCCTTTAGTGATGATGCCACAATATAATAATGTGTGTACGTAGAGCAAGTTTTACAAGGTCACACTTGAGACCAAAGAAGCTGGCTAGGCTAGGGAGAATTTTTGAAGTAAATAATCTTCAAGTGGTGGTGAACAGGTCCATGCGAGATTCAGCAGTCAATGTTGTGCCTTGTCAACTGTCACATAGTCAATTCAACCCTATGACCTTTTCTTTACAGGTATGTTCGTTGCTATAAATACCCTTCCATTGCCTCCCTCCATTTTCATCATCAACCTCTTAATTCTCACCCTACATATTACAAACACATCGAAGAAGCCAGAGAACAGAAATAATCAAAGAAAACCCTTACATCTTCTCAGAAAACAAAGGGAAAAAACCATATACAATATGGCCTCTTTACAAGCTTCAAGCTTTCTTTTCTCTTCTTCTTGTTCTTGTAGTTGTTCAACAAGAATAAATGCTGCTGTTTCGGCACCTAAGCTTCCAAGATTTCGTCTCCCAGTTCCAAGAACCCCATTAAGATTTGTTGAGGAGCTGAATTTAAGAGATGGGCTCACAAGTACAGTCCCATTATTAGAAAACACAAGGCTAGATCAGTGTGAGCCAATCGAGTCTAAGACTACTGCAGCAGCAGCCAAGCTTTACGCAATCTTAGAAGCTGTTTCTGATAGAGTAGAGATGCACAAAAACATTGGGGAGCAACGTGACAATTGGAACAAGCTTCTTTTGAATTCAATTAACATGATCACTCTAACAGCAGCAACAATGGTTGGTGTTGCATCAGCTGGTACAGTTGGAGCACCTCTTTTGGCTTTGAAGTTATCTTCTACTCTTTTGTTTTCTGCAGCTACTGGAATGTTACTGATCATGAATAAAATCCAGCCTTCACAGCTTGCAGAAGAGCAAAGAAATGCCACTAGATTGTTCAAGCAACTTTATAGCCAAATACGAACAACACTTGCTCTTCGCGATCCTACCGCGTTAGATGTGAAGGATGCAATGGAGAAGACATTGGCTCTTGATAAAGCTTACCCTCTTCCTTTGTTAGGAAAAATGATTGAAAAGTTTCCTGAAAATTTTGAGCCTGCTGTTTGGTGGCCTAAAACACAAGGATCCCCAAGAAAGCAGCACAAAACACAAGGAAAGAATGGGTGCAGTGGAGATCTTGAAGAGGAGATGAGGGAGGTGATTGAAGTGATAAAGAGAAAAGATAGTGAAGATTACATGAGACTAGGCAACTTGGCATTGAAGGTTAACAAGATCTTAGCCATCTCTGGTCCATTACTCACTGGCATTGCAGCTGCTGGGTCTGCCTTTGTAGGCCATGGATCATGGGCAGCAATTGTGGCTGTCACAGCTGGCGCATTAGCTAGCACAGTCAATACATTTGAGCACGGTGGCCAGATCGGTATGGTAGTTGAAATGTACAGAAACTGTGCTGGATTCTTTGCACTTATGGAAGAGTCAATTGAAACCAGCATTCAACAAAGAGATTTCAAGAAAAGCGAAGACGGAGAAATGTTCGAAATGAATGTTGCATTGAAGCTTGGAAGAAGCTTGTCACAACTAAGAGATCTTGCCAGAAAATCCTCTTCTTCTCATGTAGATGGAAGCACCATAGATGAGTTTGCTAGCAAACTTTTTTGATAGTATTAGACCTCTCTGTCCATAACTAATTCACATTCTTTTAAAAATTCCTTTTGTACATCAAAGTAACATGTATAGATTATCACAAATGATATTCAATTTTTTCCTCAAGATGTTCAAGTATGAGAAACTTCTTTCTTAATTACTTTGCAAGGATGAGAATTACCACTAAATTCATGAGATCTTATGATATCTAAAATGTAAAGGGAATCAATGTTCTTAAAGTTTACATTTGTTCCAAGCAAGTGGTTATAGTTCTAAGAGATCATATTGTTAAAGACCACAAGTTCCATATATTTTTTGTGCTGATGCTTGTGGCTAGTTAAATAACGTTTCTCGAGCTCCCAAGTTGTTGAATCTGCTAGTTGCAAAGATGATAACAAGTATTATAGTTGAGTGAGTCGTCATTTAAGCCACCAAATCCAGAGGTTGGTCTTTGTGTGCTATGATTGAAACTGTCTCATTCAACAAATTGCATCGTAAAAATACTTTAATAAATTCCAAGAGAAAAGTCAAAATATCAAGTTTTGAATATTGTGATGTGAACAGTTGAACCTGGAATGAATGGACGTGCTCTTAATTTCAGGCCATTTCTAGGGCTTAAGGAACTAGTCCAATATGGCCCAAACAACAACCCAGATGATTAAAAGGAACCGAACTTTTGTTGAGATTTTGAGCATTGACCTCTGGTCATAGAAGTTGCAAGGATAAAATGTGCCAAGTCCTCTTGGATTATTATTCGAAACACCAAGTGTCGATAAATTTATTAGATTATTTGTTCAAAAAATATCTACCTAGGTTCTAAACAGTAGCCACCAATGAGTTTGACGAATTTGAAACCATGTCATATTTGAACATCTTGGTGTGCAGACGCTTTGTGCTTTGCTTTTCTTGTGATGTGGGCTGATTCCATCTCCCATCTCATCTTTCCAAGAACTCAACTTTATTTATCTGCATACCATGGCGGCTGCTCTTGGACAAAGCATGGTAGCTGCAGATGTGTACCAGTCAGCAAATCTTCGGTATTCCAAAGGCCTGTCTCAGCTATTCAGTGCAGGTACTCGCGTGTAGGAACATACCAAGACATGGCACAGCTCTTTTAGAGCTTAAAAGCCACCATACTAAAACAAACCACCACCTATATACAGAGAAGGCTCACAAAATCCTTTGCAACGAGTGCTTGAAATGACCATCACATAAAGAAAGAAAATGTGGTTTTCATTTATTATCACGAAATTTGTTCTCTCATTTGGAATTTGGAAACATATAACACAATCATTCCTGTCAACTAATAATAAAAAAACATGAACAAGATATTGGGAACTTCTTAGAGACAGGAATAGGGGAGATTTCGTTGAAGTGATCGAGTTTATCGAAAACAAGTCAAAACAATTACAAAATGCATGAACTGAAGTACGAAACCTGAGTTAAGATGGCTTGTAATATTTAGTTGGTACAAATGGCTTTTTTGTGACAACTCCATCATAGGCCTTCCCACGTACCAGTATTTTAGCTTTGGTGCCTGCCTTGTGTGAACCAGATTTCACGTACCCCATGGCTATATTTTTCTTGAGGCATGGGCTAAATCCTCCACTTGTAATTTCTCCAATGTTAGTCCCTTTCTCATCCTGAATCTCACTGTGGGATCTGGGAGGTGGACCAGTAGAGGTAAATCCTACAAGCCTGATTTTTGGACCTTCTGCAAGTTGTTTGAGTATTACTTCAGCACCCAGAAAGCCACCTTCTGCCTTCCTTCTCTTCCCTATCGCCCAAGACAGTCCTGCCTCTACTGGTGTTATGTGCTGTTCCATGTCATTACCATATAAGCACAGCCCAGCTTCAAGTCGGAGACTGTCCCGGGCACCAAGCCCTGTCAACCTTATTTTTCCTTCAGATTTTTCTAGGATTGCTTTGGCAAGATCCACTGCATTCTCTGAAGGAACTGATATTTCAAATCCATCTTCTCCAGTGTATCTGAAAATCTCAGCAAAAAGACAAATAATTCATCATGACCAATAAGAGAAAAATAAGCATGGGAAATAAATAGTTTAAATGCAAGATAACATTTGAGAATATTGTACCCTCAGCTCCAAATAGCTCTAAGGTTAAATTAATTCTTCTTCGCTACGTTGTCATAAGGTGTATAGTTAAAGACAATTATCATATTCGCAGAAATTTTATTGGAAAATAGAGAATATAGATGGGAAATTAAGCACACTCAAAGTGAAATGTCAACAAGACAGCTATACTTAAACTCTTAATGACTACATATAAATGGTCATAGATGCGCATTCCATATTTGAGGAATGAGGACATATGAAGGAGAAACCAAAATGAAGCATACCCTGTCCTAGTGATAAAGCAGTGCGCTCCATTGATGTCTGTAATACGGAACTCCCCAAAGTATAACTTGCTCAAATCATCTTTTGTCAGGTGTTGGAGAACAGAAGCAGAAAGAGGACCCTGCACCCAAAAAGTGAAGAAACTCTATAAATGCCATGATATCAGGTGTCGGAGAACAATGTTACTTCTCAAAAGATATGGAAAAGGAAAACAATAGGAGTGAGAGAGCGAGGTAATAACATTCAAAGCATAAGGCTATAATCACAAAGCCTGACAGTATACATTTTAACTTTGTTCCAGACATGCTTTAGTTGTATACTAAAGTCACAGATTACTATGATAGCTGAATTCAAGTCAATAATCTAGTGTCATGAATATCAAAACACAATAAAATATCAAAAAGAAAAAAAAAACAAAGAAAAGCAAAGATAAGAATACAAGGATTGACCTGGAGGGCGAGAAGAGATCTCTCATCATGGATGTGCCATGAGACATCTCCACCTTTTGCCTTAAATGCCTTCATATGCTCCTCAATGTGAGCAAGATCCTTATCTCTACACCCTGCATTCACAACTATGTACATGTGATCATTCTGAACTTTGGTGATCACTGAATCATCAATTGCTCCTCCTTTCTCATTAGTAAAGACAGTTAGAGTCCCAGTTCCAGGTGCAAGCGCGGCAACATCAGCAATAACAAGCTTCTCTAGGAAAGGAATACAGTCCTTGCCCTTGAGGCTAAACCCACACATATGTGAGACATCAAAAATGCTACCGTTCTGTCTACAATTCACCGTTGATTCCATGATAGAGTCCTTGTACTGAATGGGCATGCTCCACCCAGCAAATGGCACCATCTTGCCACCATTAGCAACATGGAAGTCATAAAGAACAGTCTTTTTCAGCTCAGCTTCTGAGGCAAAGTATCGACGTCCCACAACCATCTTATCAACCTGAGCAAGTCGGCGGGTAATTGATTGGCCAAGTTGCCACAAACCTTCTCCCCTCATTTTCTAAACTGAATATATCTGATCAAAATAATAATAACATTAACTCTTATATACAAGTACCACCGAGAAGAATCTAACATAATCAGCGCGTGCAAAATACAGAATAAAGTTTGGATTTTGATCATATATATAGACATAAAGTTTGGATTTTGATCATATATGAGTTTATATTTAATCAACCCATAAAGTGACAAATGATGCCAGCACCTTCAAACCAGAGCAAAAGGGATCACAAATATGTGAGTGATATGAGAGTACAAGGAAACTAGGACATGATTTACAGGTTAATGACACTACATATAACACAAGGAACCAAACTATGCAATCCAGGCAACATTCTAACAATCGAAACAAAAATCACCAATCTTTCACTTCCCATTTCCCAACACTATGTCATAAACCAGCATTCATTTATGTAACATAACAATCTGTTAAGTCTCAAAAGCTACCAAATTGCCAGATTGGAAATGGGTTTTCTAGATCTCATTCAAATACTCGTTACACAAAAGAAGTATCGCCATTCAATCACCCTTATAGAAAGTAAAGCTGCAGTCTTTAAAGCATAAATGCCCAATAAATGTCAAGAAATAGAGAGACTTACATGGTTGTTGGTGGTGGTGTGCGTCGCTCAAAGGAAAGCAAATCTAGGAGAGCTCAAAAGAGCATCTCTTGCAATGGAGTTGAGAAGATAGAGAGAGAAAATATGGCCACTTTTAAATGTGTTGAATATGATACTATGTTTTTTTTCGGTAAGGATGTTTGGTGGTATGTGTAGTGGGTGGAGGAGGGTGACTCTGCCACATCAAGATGCAGCCAACTGCAACCCCACCATTAGTGAGTGGTGCCTAGGACTATGGACATGGCTACCCAATCTTTTTTTCTTGACCTTTATTTTTTGATGTTAAGATAAGAATATTTTCGATTAACTTTCTTTTAATATAGTACTTTTTTCATATAATAATGAGAATTTAAATTTCAATAATTAATTAATTGTTTTTTCTTGAGATTCTTAGTTTTGATCAAGATTATTTTTATATATATAAATTGATTTAAGCCGAGCCCTAAGGGATTCAGCCTTGTAACTCTTTCGTTTGTTCAGCTTTTACTCATTATTGCCTGTTAGAATCTTATGGATGTCAATAGGTACAATCTGATACCACAGAATATCTACCCTTTGATTCAACATTAGGTAAAAAGGGGCTTGCCTTTTATGATGATTAGTCCTCTTAAATCAAAGCACATGAAGATTAGGGTGCAGGTTTTTTATAGTGGAGCTGAGAGCATGGGATTAGAACCATGACAGATTACCTATTAGCTGTTGAGGTATCACTGACAGTCTGACACTGTAGAGAAGAAAAGGAAAATGGCAAAATGGGTTGGTGAGATTTGAAAGGATTCCACTGGGTCACGAAAATGCTATTGGCAGCTCAAGTATGGGAGTTGGTGGCTCTGGAAATAGTCACAAGAGTCCTGATAATAGAGGACTTGATGACCTCCTTCCTGGATAAATAGGCTATTGTTAGGCTGAAATAGCTTGTGTATATTTGTGGTTGAAATTATATTTTATAATTTTTAATATTATTTTTGCTGTATTTTTTTATTATTTTAGCTGTGATTATTTTTTAAAATAATTTTGTTTGTAAATATATTGAAATAATATTTTTATATATATTTTTAAATTTATTTTTAACATCAGCACGTTAAAACAATTTAAAAATACAAAAATATTAATTTAAAATAAAAAAAATTAATTTTTTTCAAAAACACTTTTAAAATATTAAAAAAAACAAAATGCAACTTCAATTACAGTTTCAACAAGAAAAGTAACTAGGGGTGATCATTTTTTGTTCGGTTCAGTTTTTATCAAAAACAAGTAACCAAACTGAATTTTTTTAAAAAAAATCAAAATCAGTTCAAACTGGTTTGGCTTGTTTTTTTTTTTGTTTGTTTTTTTGGTTTGGCTCGGTTTTTCGGTTTGGATTCGGTTCGGTTCATTTTTTTGGTTTCAGGTTTAGAAAACCAAAATCAAACTTAACTAGTCAGTTTTTTTAAAATTTTAATTGGTTTTTTTTTACGGTTTGATTTTTTTAGTTATTTTTTTTTGTTTTCTCGATTTAATCGGTTTTTCAGTTTTTTTATTCATCCCTAAAAATAACGATTTAAGGTTAAAAATGAGGTTGTAATTTGTGTAAAGAGACAAGGTTATGTAACAAGTAGAAGTTTGTAGTTGCCTTGCATATTTTTGGCAAATCAATACCAAGTTATGTGGGCATTTATTTTACACAATTAAGACCACATTCAAGTCTCTGGTTTTTTCTGTACTAGACCCTCTACAATTTTGTCATGAATTTGTTATCAAATACAAGGCAGGGTCAAAGATTATCAAAAATGATGTGGATTTAGGATTTAGGGCATGAAAACAATCACTATGATTTGTTAAATGGAGGTCATGGTTTTTGAAAGGAAAAAAATAGCAAAAATGAAGTGGATTTTTTTTTAATTAATGTTAGTATTCGAGTCAGTTTGTGTATACCTTGACTAATTCTATAGACCTTGAAGTTCACGATTATATAAATCTCTAATAGCTCTGAAATTTATGAGACTCAAACAAGTGACCTCTAAAAAACAAAACTAAATTCTAAATAATTGAGTTATATTCTTTAAAATTAAAATGGCATGTTTTTTTAGCACATTGCCAAATGGACAAGTCATTGTGTGACCTGGAAGCCCCCCTCTCCAGGCTGGATCATCCTTGTAAATATCAAACTTTGCCATGCAAAATCCCATGAAGGACAAAGCTTTCAAGGTCACAATCACCAAAACAACGGTTAACAACAAGAACCAGAAATGTTTTTGGTAGAATCAAGCCATGGTTTGGAATCTTTATTAGCCATTCAATATATTGGTGGCTTAAGCACTTCCCCATATAATTCAAAGAGATTCTTTCTTGCTTTCACTCTTTATTAACCAACCAACTGTCCGTACTTGAGTTTGAATCAATTTATCTATTGCAGCATTACCCTCTTGACTATATTGCTTCTAAGGAGTTTATCTGAATCTAGATAAGGTAAAGTTCTTTTTTTATATGTTAATTCATCTATTTTGTTTTGGAATTTTGTTATTTTAATTGTGTTGGAGTTCAGAGTATGGATTTTTATGGATATATATTCCTTAGGGAAGAGAAACCCATGTTTTTGTTTGATTGATTCAAGGTATGCATTTGTTTGAATTTAAAATAGATAGATCAAGGAAGAAGACACAGAATACTTATTAATGCAATCCATGCCCTCTCTTTCTCTTATTCTGAGATACGAACGGACATCAAAGAATGATCCGTGTCTATTATTTACAAATTTTATGTTCCCACAAAACTTTGTATCTGGTGATAGGTCCAAGTTCACGAATGATTTTGATTTCAAGTTAATTTTGATTTTTTTTATAATTTTTCAAGTTTTATTTTTAAGGTTATATATAGGTTGATCAAGATATTTAAAATATTTTATATATATTTTTTGATAATTTATTTCGGTTGGATAAATAATTTTTAGTTTATTTAATTAAATAAATATATAAATTTTTAAATTTAATATTAAAAAATTTTTATGTTAAAAAACACTTATAAAATGTTGTCATATTCAATTTATTTTCAATTTTTTTATGTTAAAGAGAAAAATTTATTTGACTCTAAGACAAATTACAGGTCGAATAGCTAGTAATATCTGAATGACATGGGTACAGATATGTAATAAACTTTTTTTTTTTTTTCTATTTATTATAATGCTTGCCAACTATTATCATGGGCTTGGGCTTCTTTTTTTCCCATCCTATATGTATCCCCGATGGTGGACATATCAGATCGACTATATATATCCACGACAAGGGTTATTCTTCGAATAATTCCCGCATTGATTGAAAAAATAAACTGTAAGAAATTGTTTATGATAGCATTTATCAATATTGCAACTCGAATTTTTCCTTCTTTAATTTGGTGTGAGAGCTTCTGGAAGTGAAGAATATTTTTAAGCACTGGACTCCACTATGAAATTTAAAAATAAATATATACGAGTACATATTTTTTTATTAGAATGAAATTGTGAAGGGGCTGCTATAGTGGGAGTAGTTAGTTTCCCACTGAAAATATTAATAACAGCAAAAATCTTTCAAAACATTTCTAAAAAAAAAACAAAATCTTTGAAAACAAATAATTGACATGATAATCTTGGTGTCTTTCTGTGTACCTTTTGTTTTTCCTCAAGAAGTTGCCCATTAATATTCTTACTGTTACTTGTTATTTGATGTTAATTTGTACTTCGGCGCCAGGCTTATATATATCTCAAGCGATCAATCTTCTTGCTAGCCACCATATATACCAGCTACAGGAACAACTAGAGGCATGCTTATTTCTCACAGCACTGTGTGGAATGATATTCGTGACTGTCCAAAAGTTTGCAAGGGTTCCAAACTCATACTGTATACTTGTTTTAAGTTCTTTAAAAGTGAAATGACAGAGAGGATTCCATTTAGATTTCAAGAATGACACCACATTTTTTCTTACTTAAATATAATTTGGTTTGTTTAATGCTTGTCTCCCTATCAAAGATATTTGAACAATATACAATCACCTAATCCACCATCTCTGGCTAATTTTAATGATGTTAGCGTCATTATTTGGTATTGCAGTACATTAATTTAATTTCTTAAATATTTTTCAATAATTTTAATATATTAATATAAAAAGTAAAAAAATCTAAAAATATATATCATTTTCAATAGAAAATTATACTTTTACATAAACATCAAACACATTAAGACACTAAGCTGCATGTACTCTCGCCAATTATTTGGGTATTGATTAGGAAATGCTCCATTTTCTTCACTTCTAGAAAAGTTTCTTGGCGGCTATAGTTGACGACGCTATAAACAGCCTAGACTTTTATTGACTCGGATGCTTTGCTTATTTCTTTATAGTGTCATGTTCATTGCACTTGGTTTCCTTTGAAATATGGTATTGTTTGTTCGGGAAATAATTCCAAGAGAGGAAATGTAGGCATGGGCCATTGTTTGCTAAATGATTATGGTGGCAGAGTGGCTACAAACTCATATAAATAGAAGAGACTAGAGAGGGAGTCACGCAAGTTGGCTTATGTTTCGTGAGGAGTCATGGGAATCTCTAGTAAATTCTTGTACCTGGCTCTTTTTGTCTTGAGTATTGCTAGTGCTTTGAATGGCATTGATTATGGAGGTGATATGGGTGATGAAAGCAACTATGGTGGCCAAAGTGGATGGAAGTCTAACAACGATGATAACAGTTATAATTGCTATAAAAATTGGCGAAGTTGTGGAAGCTTTTCCGGGAATGGTAGAGATTTTAGCACCCAAGGTAAAGGGGGTAGTCATGGTAGTGGTGGTGATAGTGGTGGAGGAGGAGGAGGAGGAGGAGGTGGAGGTGGTGGAAGTCATGGAGATGAAGGAGGTGGACATGGAGAAGGGTATGGGGCTGGAGCAGGTGGTGGTGATGCTAGTGTAGGAGGAGGAGGAGGAGGTGGTGGTGGAGGTGGTGGAGATGCAAGTGGTGGGTTTGGTCATGGTAAAGGTTATGGTTTCGGAGCTGGTGTTGGTGAAAATGGTGGTGTTGGTGGTGGAGGAGGAGGAGGTGGAGGTGGTGGAAGTCATGGAGATGAAGGAGGTGGACATGGAGAAGGGTATGGGGCTAGAGCAGGTGGTGGCGATGCTAGTGTAGGAGGAGGAGGAGGTGGTGGTGGAGGTGGTGGAGATGCAAGTGGCGGGTTTGGTCATGGTAAAGGTTATGGTTTCGGAGCTAGTGTTGGTGAAAATGGTGGTGTTGGTGGTGGAGGAGGAGGAGGTGGAGGTGGTGGAAGTAATGGAAATGAAGGAGGTGGACATGGAGAAGGGCATGGGGCCGGAGCAGGTGGTGGCGATGCTAGTGTAGGAGGAGGAGGAGGTGGTGGTGGAGGTGGTGGAGATGCAAATGGTGGGTTTGGTCATGATAAAGGTTATGGATTTGGGGTTGGTGTTGGTAAAAATGGTGGTGCCGGTGGAGGAGGAGGAGAGGGTGGCGGTGGAGGACAAGGGGCTAGTGGAGGATTTGGTCATGGAACTAGATACGGTGCTGGAGAGGGTATTGGAGGTGGAGGTAATGCAAGTGGTGATGTTGGTGGTGGTGGAGGGGGAGGAGGGGCAAGAGGTTCAAGCCAAGGGTATGGTCATGGAAGTGGTTTTGGAGTGGGTGGTGGTGGTGGTGTAGGAGAAGGGGAAGTAGGTGGGGGTGGCAGTGGGGGTGGAGGTGGAGGAGGAGGTGGTGGGAGTGGATCTAGTGGTGGGTATGGTCAT
Source organism: Populus tomentosa (assembly GCA_018804465.1). Taxonomy (NCBI): domain Eukaryota; kingdom Viridiplantae; phylum Streptophyta; class Magnoliopsida; order Malpighiales; family Salicaceae; genus Populus; species Populus tomentosa. The sequence continues at coordinate 484,475 of CM031975.1, forward strand.
GGTAGTGGCTTTGGAGCAGGTGGTGGTGTAAGTAGCAATAAAGGAGGTGGTGGCGGCGGCGGCGGCGGCGGAGGAGGAGGGGGAGCTGGTGATAGTAATGGACATGGTGAAGGATATGGACATGGTGAGGGTAGTGGTTTTGGAGTTGGTGGGGGCAAAGGAGCACCTACAGGACAAGGTGGTTACAAGGGTCATAATAGCAACAATGGCGTTGGCATGGGATTTGGATTTGGCATTGGCTTTGGCTTTGGGTTTGGTATAGGAAATGTTGAAGGTAATGATTCAAACGATAGTGATAATGGTAATCCTTAAACAGGACGTATATGATTGGCTGACCCTGAACAGAGCAGCAAGCTTGGGATAATTCTTTATAGCAATGCTCTAAATTAACGGATATAAAATGCTCATCACTCTCATATCATGTAGATGTCTTCTACATTTCATCTCCGGAATAAAAGTTCCATTTTCTTAGGCTAGCAAGCTCGTGTTAGTTTCTTTGAGAGATTGCTCTGTCAATGGCTATAAACAAGCTAGAAGCAATGTTATTGTTCCCTCGAATGGTCATGATGACATGAACATATTAGTTGTTGTTACACAAATTGTCACGGAGCTAGCATTTGCACTTCTCATCAAGCTTGAAACTTTCATGCTTAAAAATGAAGGTCCTAAATATAGTATCTTACATTGCGTTTTATTTCATATTTTTTATTTATGTCCCTTTAAATAAATATATATTTGTAATCAAAAACTAATTTAAAATCAATTTTTATGCTAAATATGTTTCTACTCAATTACATACTAAATTCATAAAAATGTTTTTATTTTTAATGACTCCAATATAAAAAAATATAAAAAATTCTCTTTTCCCCATATTAATTGAATCCCATGGAAGTTCAAATCTTGGATAAACATGCAAGGAGAGAACCTATTTGGGGTTGGAAAAAAAAAAAAAACTATTTGGGTAAAGTGCATCTAAACCCTTCGACTATTATATAAATCTCGATCAGGTCCCCATCTACAAGAAGATTCAAATATTCAATTTGACAACTAATTTATCATATTCATAAACTGTCAACCTTTTAAGTAGTTTATATGCATTTATCTTTGCCATCAATAGAATGAGATCATCTTGCTCATGAACAACACAACAAATTCTCTTTTAAAACACCTAGCCACCATTAATTAATGTTGGTAAGTTATATATTAATTAAATTTAATACAAAGTTATACAAGATTTTTCTTTATTCTTGCGATGAGGTTCAATATGAATCTGGAAATTCTGGTGACTTTTTACCTTTTGAAACATGTACTTAACCTATATTTAATTGAAGTATATGCAAGTTGGTCCAGTATTTATATTAATAAAAAAAAAACTATGATTCCACAATATATAATAAATTAGTAGTGTGATTGAGATTTCTAGCTGGTGGATGTGGGACTTCGATTGAAACTTGGATGATAGTAGGGGAATTTTTATATTGTTTGCCGATGGTGTTTTCGTTGCTCGTAGAATTTTGCAGATGAAATTGTACTGGTATTTAGGTTATATAACAGAAAAGTAAAATTAAAAAAAAATAAAACAAAAATGACTTACCTGTCATCTTCATATTCTACGTTTTTGGGATTTCCTTTGTACATGCCAAATTTTGAGTGGTAATGAGTAATAATAAAATTATATATTATATTTAGATAGGTGGCTAATATTAAGCTGTGCGGTGGATTAAATTTTTTTACAATATAAAAAAAAATCCTCAAATAATTATAGTGTTTCTAAGAATCAAAAAGAATTTGGGATCCGGCTTATTAATTCAAATGAGTTTAATAATCTTATGAACTCCTACAATTTAAATTTCATTTATTGAGTTTAATATGTGAGTAATGGAATTTCCATGAGAAATAATAGCTTTTAAACACAAAACTGAATGTATAATCAAAATTTAAATTCTTAAATTAAAAATAGGTTCGTGTAACATATTTAATTTCTAACATATGTAAGCATCAAATACAACATTTTCTCATCCAAACAAATATATACAACTATGATAATTTATGTTGTTACTCATTTTTAGACTTCACGTGATGAAGATGATGTGTACCCCTTTAAAAAAAGTGCAGGAGTGTAGCTCATGTTTGCTAGAAAATTGATAAAAGCGGAGGAGAAATAATTATTTTTTCAAACCCTGTTTGAACTGTTTTCTACTCTTTTTATCCTCTTTTTTGTTGCCAAAAGCGTCAGGTTTCTTTGGCTGATAAGGAGTCTTTATATAAATCCCTTAGAATTTGCATTTTAAAAAAATTGATTTTGCTGCTATTGCAATTTTTTGTTCCAATTTAGACTCTAATTCTGACTTGGTTTCGTATGATATCTGACTATCCTAGCTATATTTTGTCACTTATGACTTGTTAAAAAATTGACCTACACCTTTATTGGGTCCTAGGGGTCACTGTTCTTAGGGTAGACTCTCAATCAGATTTGGATGCTCGGCATTGTCAGATTAACAAAATCTTTTTGACCAACCAGATTTCTGCCAGAGCCTGTTATCTAAAATGATTTTATCTCACTTTGAATCCTTCATCAAAGTTGTAGTCTGGGACACGTAGATGAATTTGAGCTTCTGAATTGCTTGATTTCAAAATCATAAGCCCAAGATATTCATGTTTGAAATCTAGCATGAAAGCATAGAATCCTGCCGCGAAAAGGTTTCCAACCGAATTTGGTTGCCATTCTGTTATTCAAAACAAATTTATCTCATTTTTTATCCTTCATGAAAGTTGTAGCTCTATAAGTGTAGATGAATTGCGAACTTTTGAATCGCTTGATTTCAATATTAAAAGCTCATAATATTCTTGTTTGAATATATCTAACGTGAAAGTAGAGAATTCTGCCGCAAAAAGAATTCTGGTCCAAGTTTTGCACTTAAAACTCTGCTTCCATCACAAATTTGGTGATTGTTGTTCTTAGTTCATACTCTCAATCATATCAGAATACTCGACATTGTTAGTTTCTAAATTAGATCAGGAGATCCTTTTTGTCCAACCAGATTACTGTCAGATTCTGTTCTCTAAAATAATTTTATCTCACTTCGAATTCTTCATCAAAGTTGTAGTCCTATACGCGTAGATGAATTTGAGATTTTGAATCGTGTGATTTTGATATCAGAAGCTCAAGATATTTCCATTTGAATATGAAAGCAGAAAATCATGTTGCAAGAAGGGTTTAGCCCAAGTTCTCGGGCCTGATTCAAAGGATTTTATTTTTTTTACCAAGGACTAAATTGAAAAGTGCTAAAATAAGGGACTTAATTAAAGAAGGATATTGGAAGCTGGAGAGGTGGGCTGGATCATCATAAATGACGGGATTTCTACCACATCAAATAAAAAAAATAAGACTTTGCAGCATACACCCTTACCCATCTGATTTCTTTCCTTTTTCTTTGCAAATTTCCTGATGGTTTCCATGTTTGTCTTGCTGGATTGGAGAGCTGCAGACCACATTTTTATTGCCTCATTTCAAAAAAAACAGTTGATGCCTTATGGTCCCAGCTATGGAAGGAAAGAAAGGAGTTGTACCACCCTTTGATCAATGAAAACTAATTGCTGAAATCAGAATAGGAATCACGATATTTCAATTTTTTTTGTGTTTTGTTTATTGCATATCAGCGGGGATTTGCATCCTAGAATTAATGCATTAAATCTTTTCTAAATAGAGATATATTAAATTATATATAAGCCCCTCTAATGACCTAGGAGGGAGACGAAAAAAAAGAAGGGAAGTAGGATAGAGAAGAGGAAGAAAGGAGGCGGAAAGGGAGAGAGCAGAAAAAACGAGAGAGGAAAAAAAAGAGAGACAGCGAAAGGATAGGATAGTGCAGATAACAAAGGAACAAAGAGGTTCTTTCTTTGATCCTTTCGTCACTCTGAAAGAAGAAAAAAAAAAAGGAGAAAAAGAGAGGTAGGCGACAAGGAAACCAATAAAAGCAAGAGAAATAGAAGGAAAAACGTTCAATTCACCAGCACATCAGCTTCAGCGTCTTTGCTTCGTCCGTCATTTACCAATAGCTAAGGAGGCACGCGTGAGCTGTCTTTCAATCTTTGGTTTTATTTGCTGCAAATAGGATCTGCAAGTATAAACCTCAATCTCTCCTCCTTTGTTATTTTTTTATACTAGGCATTCGTTGATCATTCGGTTGTAAAGCTTTTTCTTCCCTCTGAATAATTGATTTATGTTTAGACAAAGCCAATGTTTGTCCATTTCTTCCATGATGTTTGAGTTTAGTTGTTGTCCATGTAAAAGGGGTTGTCTTCATGTTTAGGAACTTCTACGTTTAGGGACTTTCATTTTGTTTTCCTTACACCCACTGGAGGAGAGATTAGCCGGCCATGGTTTTGTCTTTCTTATTGATTGCTCCCAGTTTTATTTTTTCCTTGCTGTCTGCGTGGGATGAGTTGGCTTTGAATTTTTTTTAGTAGCTTTAAGCTTATTATAAATCTTAGAATATATGTGACAGCTGGTTAGCTTTTATTGGGATTTTTGTGTTTAATTGTGATGTTTGTGATTCAATAAAAAATTAAATTTTTTTTTATGTTACTTATGGCTGATATCCTAACATGTTTTAAATGTTATTTTATATTAGTACATAAAAAATATCAAAAAAACATTAATTTAAACTTTTTTCCAAGGTGCATATAACCAGGTCCTATATAGCAATTTTTCTTTTAATATTTAGAATCTATTAGGTTGTTTATCATGGCTATTTATGATTTACAAATTGATTATAATTTTAATTCTTGTAGTTTAATAAAACTAATTAAGCGGTCCTAGTAGTCTAAAAGATAATTAAATAATCCTTTGCATCAATGACTTTCCTCATATTTTTTTAAGAGTTTTTTGTTTGAAAATACATTAAAATAATTTTTTTATTTTTTAAAACATTACATCAAAAAATATTAAAAAAAATATTAATTAATTTAAACTTCTTTTCAAGTGGTATATAACGAGGTCCTATATAGCTATTTTTCTTTTTATATTTAGAATCTATTGGTAAGATGGAATGAGGTTGTTCATCATGGTTATATGAACACGAAATGACCCTGCTGCAGTAAACAGCCGACAAATAAATTCATATAACTGCACCGACACTTTGGTTGTTGCACAGAAAAAAAGATTCCTTCCATGCCTTTATACCATATAAAGTGTCTGCTAATTTTGCTTGCATGTAAATTCCTTTTTCTTAGAAGAAAATTTAGTGTGTCTAGTAAAGCATGAAAATTGTTTTTTCCAAATATTTTTCTGTGAATTGATTTTTTAGATTTCTTTTTAATTTTAAAATATTTATATAAAATCATAAAAAAATATTTTAAAAATAAAATTGATAAATTCGCTTTTTTCTTTCATTTGCGTGCATGTTTCCGGGGACTAAAAGAATATGTTAAGATTTCTAGTTCATTCTTTTTATGCCTAGTTATTTAGTTATTCTGCAAGAATAATTAAACTGCCATATATTTCCTTTTTCCATCTTAATTTCATTCGAAATTACAACAAAAAATATATAGGAGGATCAATATATAGTTAAGACGGGAAGTTTGTACTAGAAAGTCTCGTATTCAAATCTAAAAAGGATTATATATCTCATATTGTGTAGTACTTCGTATGTGTTGAAAAAAGAAGTGCTTAATTAATTATGAGGCTATTTTCTCAATTGAAGCACATTCAATACAAAGTCTAACTTTTAGGCTCTCATCCATATTCTTTTATGATCAATAATTAGCTAAAAGTACTAAATTCTTATCAGTCTATTAGAATTACAGAGTTGAGGCTATTAATTTCCTCGAGTTGCTGCATCAATGGGAGTAAACTATAGGAACTTACAGCAATGATCAAGCTGAAAGACTTTTCTAAAGATTCCAAACTGTTAGCTTCATAATGTGTATGTCTTCAAGCAAGGGTGAGCTCAAGAGAAACATCATTCACATCTGAACTATTCTTTGCTTTGCCCAGCTTCAAAAAAGACTCGGAAACTTTTGATTTTAGGGATAAAGTCATCCTGTCACCATCTATTCTCTGTGCAATCTCGTCTAATTCTTCTAAACTTTGATTGCTTCTATTGCAACCTGCGGCACCTGCTGACGTCTTATCTTGGTCATTTGTCTCCTGAAATATCAAATGGCATGTGCTCAGAACTATGAATTAATAATTCTCTAGATGTCCAACTTTTTTTCTTCTTAATTTGATGACAAGTTTGGATTCATGCAAATTTAACAAGGAAAAGATTCAAACAGGAAACCTTTTAAGAAATGGGCATGCGTAAAAAACGTGTGAGAACCTGTTGATCTACAAGTTTATTTGTCGTACTGGGTTTGATGTCATAAACATGTCGAAATATATCAGTACTTGACAAGAAGTAGAGAGTTTACAGTGCCACTGCAGCTCTTGAGTAGATCCTTGAAGATAATGTAATTATCAGGTTTCTGCTCCCACTCCTTGCTTGTTTTTTCTTCATGTAAGAATGGTTCGTTCACTTTCTTTCCAATCCACATCCCTTCCCTGTCTTTCCTGCAAAGATATCCGCAAATAGCCACATATGGTTATTTTGATTCTTATTAATTCTGACCAAAAGGAAAAATCATTACAAAACAACAAGAAGACAAAGAAAATAATGTAATGAGTAGAAAAGGAAGAGAATAACACCTCATCTCATGAGTGAAAATTTTGACTACCACTAAAAGTAATATTCTTTCTCCTTAACTGATCGTGATGGTCAATTGGGACTTGAATCACTCAACAGAATTTACTTTCCTACTTCATTCCATTCAAAATGTGAGCATGATTTAATTAATACAGCTTTTGGTTATTATTTCAAGATAGAAAATATAGATAATTGGAGATATAAAATTATATGTTTTCATAATCTTTTTATTTTAAAACATTCAAAACAGAGAATATCACAACATGAAACAATTAGACACAAGCCACAAAAGATATCACGTTTTCTCCCCGCACCTTGTTTTGCAAAGTTACAAGCCATATACTTTCAACTTTGTTCTTCAACAAAAACATACTGCTATCTTTTATATGTATATATCTTGACTCTTTGATTATAAAATACTAACTAATAATCTGCATAATTATTGGAACTATGTTATGGAGAAAAAGGTTGAAATTTATGAACCTTCGAGATGTCAAGAAGCTAGCATTTCTGAGGGCAAGCCCATTAGCAGGGTTGTGAGCTCCACGGCCTTGATGGAGAAGTGCATTGTTATTGACCAATCCCTTGCCATTTAACTGACGATTCTGTTGGCAGCACATTGTATGCGTCAAATAATTTGAATGGTGAATCTTAGGCTCCTTACCATTCTTCTTTGCTTCCATAGCCGCTTCTGCACCAAGGAATCATACATGAGGCTAAAAGAATTATAGTAATAGGATTAAATTATTGACCCCTTTTAAATGAAGAAAATTAATTTCTTTATCATGGAGTCGTTGCTCTTTTTTTTTACAGAACAAGTCGCAAAAAGGGTCCAAAAACGAGCTACTGAATATGGTAGCAAAGCATGATACCCATGTCTAATCACTGATGCAGCTTTAACATAATTCTTCTTTTAGATGATAACTCTCTGACATGGAGCACAAAGAGTACAAAAATTATTTTCAGAACTAAGGGAAAATAATTAACTGACATGGTGACCATTGCTTGCCTGTATGACACTGTCACAACCTATTTGAGTTTTCAGCCAGAATTATTACCTTGTGTGTGTGTGTGTGTGTGTGTTGCCAGAATTAATAGCTAATACATTTGTTACATACCTTGTGTCATCTGCTCATGCTTCATGCTCCTGTACATCTGACCACAAACATACCAAAGCTTTTACTAAAACCTCTAAAGAAGATTCAAAGGCAAAACATTTTTCTCAAGGCAAATTTGATCATAGCCAACCTGAAGATGGCTCTTTACGTGAGATATGGATAGGCCCTTCACATCCATGATTTGCAAAACCATCTTTGGGGTGGCCCCTGTATATGAGAATTCAATATTTTTTATATATAATTAAGAACTAGAAATTAATAAAATGACGTGAAGGGCTTGTAAATAACAAGATAACTTACGATCTTCTCCACCAAGCCTTTCAACTGCATGCACAAAGCAGTGATGAAGATCAGGTGCCCAGCGAAGCCTGGGCATTTTCGATCGAACATAAGGCCTAACTGTGGCTGATTTCATGTTTTTTTCTTGCAAACTACCAGCTACACCTCTCTTAGTAACTCTTATATCAAGAGAAGATGATGGGGACCCTTTATTTAGAGAGCTCTCAATTTCAACTTTCTTCATTGCCTCTAGGATTCATCAAGAAGAAAGATAGAGATATATAGAGAGTGAAGATGAGTTGGTCTATGCTAATACAAAAGAGAATAAATACTAAGGAGACTCAGTTGCAGCTTTTTTTCTTTTTTTTCTTCTTATTATTATTATATAAGGTCAGTTTAGGCATTGTGGGGGGTTTTTTTATTAGAAAAAGAAGAAATGGGGCTCGGAATATCAGAGACTTGCGTTCAAAAATGCGTTGATGATTGGGTGAAAATGAAAGGTGAAAGGAAGTTCAAAAAGCACTTGTATCCAAAAGTTCATGATGATATCATTTTGGGTGCATGTATGACATTCTTTGAGCCATATCTAGACATTCGTTACAAGTTTTTAAAAGAAGAGATATACTTGGATGAGGGGATTATCTTTTAGGCTCAAAAGTTGCAAAAGGGATTATGAATTTATTCAAGAAATGGAAAAGGGGATTAATTAGACTTACCATAAATTACATTTTCATATCCATGGTGATTAAATTTTCTTCCTTAATAAGGAGGTTTGTTAGATTTTAAGCTACAAATAGGAATATTGTAGATATTTTTTATTTGAATCTATCTTTTATGATAACTATTTAGAGAAATAAAAAGAAT